>JAWNPH010000015.1:0-467914 GCA_035047645.1 Drosophila merina | reverse complement strand
TATGGTGGTGTATGGTGGTGTATGGTGGTGTATGGTGGTGTATGGTGGTGTATGTGTGGTGTATGGTGGTGTATGGTGGTGTATGGTGGGTGTATGGTGGTGTATGGTGGTGTATGGTGGTGTATGGTGGTGTATGGTGGTGTATGGTGGTGTATGGTGGTGTATGGTGGTGTATGTCTGTGGTGTATGGTGGTGTATGGTGGTGTATGGTGGTGTATGGTGGTGTATGGTGTGTGTATGGTGGTGTATAGTGGTGTATGGTAGTGTATGCAGGGTGTGTAGTGGTGTATGGTGGTGTATGGTGGTGTATGGTGGTGTATAGTGGTTGGCGTATGGTGGTGTATGGTGGTGTATGGTGGTGTATGGTGGTGTATGGTGGTGTATGGTGGTGTATGGTGGTGTATGGTGGTGTATGGTGGTGTATGGTGGTGTATGGTGGTGTATGGTGGTGTATGGTGGTGTATGGTGGTGTATGGTGGTGTATGGTGGTGTATGGTGGTGTATGGTTGTGTATGGTGGTGTATGGTGGTGTATGGTGGTGTATGGTGGTGTATGGTGGTGTATGGTGGTGTATGGTGGTGTATGGTGGTGTATGGTGGAGGATGGTGAAGTATGGTGGTGTATAGTGGTGTATGGTGGTGTATGGTGGTGTATGGTAGTGTATGGTGGTGTATGGTGGTGTATGGTGGTGTATGGTGGTGTATGGTGGTGTATGGTGGTGTATGGTGGTGTACGGTGGTTTATGGTGGTGTATGGTGGTGTATGGTGGTGTATGGTGGTGTATGGTGGTGTATGGTGGTGTATGGTGGTGTATGGTGGTGTATGGTGGTGCACTGTGGTGTATGGTGCTGTATGGTGGTGTATGGTGGTGTATGGTGGTGGGGTATGGTGGTGTATGGGTGGTGTGGTGGTGGTGGTGTGTGGTGGTGTATGGTGGTGTATTGGTGGTGTATGGTGGTGTATGGTGGTGTATGGTGGTGTATTAGGTGGTGTATGGTGGTGTATGGTGGTGTATGGTGGTGTATGGTGGTGTATGGTGGTGTATGGTGGTGTATGGTGGTGTATGGTGGTGTATGGTGGTGTATGGTGGTGTGTGTGTGGTGTGTGGTGGTGTATGGTGGTGTATGGTGGTGTATGGTGGTGTATGGTGGTGTATGGTGGTGTATACGTTAGTGGTGTTTGGTGGTGTATGGTGGTGTATGGTGGTGTATGGTGGTGTATGGTGGTGTATGGTGGTGTATGGTGGTGTATGGTGGTGTATGGTGGTGTATGGTGGTGTATGGTGGTGTATGGTGGTGTATGATGGTGTATGATGGTGTATGGTGGTGTATGGTGGTGTATGGTGGTGTATGGTGGTGTATGGTGGTGTATGGTGGTGTATGGTGTTGTATGGTTGTGTATGGTGGTGTATGGTGGTGTATAGTAATGTATGGTGGTGTATGGTGGTGTATGGTGGTGTATGGTGGTGTATGGTGGTGTATGGTGGTGTATGGTGGTGTATAGTAATGTATGGTGGTGTATGGTGGTGTATGGTGGTGTATGGTGGTGTATGGTTGTGTATGGTGGTGTATGGTGGTGTATGGTGGTGAATGGTGATGTATGGTGGTGTATGGTGGTGTATGGTGGTGCATGGTGGTGTTGGGTGGTGTATGGTGGTGTATGGTGGCGTATGTTGGTATATGGTGGTGTATGGTGGTATATGGTGGTGTATGGTGGTGTATGGTGGCGTATGGTGGTGAATAGTGGTGTATGGCGGTGCATGGTGGTGTATGGTGGTGTATGGTGGTGTAGGGTGGTGTATGGTGGTGTATGGTGGTGTATAGTGGTGTATGGTGGTGTATGGTGGTGTATAGTAATGTATGGTGGTGTATGGTGGTGTATGGTGGTGTATGGTGGTGTATGGTGGTGTATGGTGGTGTATGGTGGTGTATGGTGGTGTATGGTGGTGTATGGTGGTGTATGGTGGTGTATGGTGGTGTATGGTGGTGTTATGGTGGTGTATGGTGGTGTATGGTAGGAGTATGGTGGTGTATGGTGGTGTATGGTGGTGTATAGTGGTGTATGGTGGTGTATGGTTGTGTATAGTAATGTATGGTGGTGTATGGTGGTGTATGGTGGTGTATGGTGGTGTATGGTGGTGTATGGTGGTGTATGGTGGTGTATGGTGGTGTATGGTGGTGTATGGTGGTGTATGGTGGTGTATGGTGGTGTATGGTGGTGTATGGTGGTGTATGGTGGTGTATGGTGGTGTATGGTGGTGTATGGTGGTGTATGGTGGTGTATGGTGGTGTATGGTGGTGTATGGTGGTGTATGGTGGTGTATGGTGGTGTATGGTGATATATGGTGGTGAATGGTGGTGTATGGTGGGTTATGGTGGTGTATGGTGGTATATGGTGGTGTATGGTGGTGTATGGCGGCGTATGGTGGTGAATAGTGGTGTATGGCGGTGCATGGTGGTGTATGGTGGTGTATGGTGGTGTATAGTGGTGTATGGTGGTGCATGGTGGCGTATGGTGGGTGTATGGTGGTGTATGGTGGTGTATGGTGGTGTATGGTGGTGTATGGTGGTGTATGGTGGTGTATGGTGGTGTATGGTGGTGCATCGTGATGCATGGTGGTGTATGGTGGTGTATGGTGGTGTATGGTGGTGTATAGTGGTGTATGGTGGTGCATTGTGGCGTATGGTGGTGTATGGTGGTGTATGGTGGTGTATGGTGGTGCACTGTGGTGTATGGTGGTGTATGGTGGGGGATGGTGGTGCATTGTGGTGTATGGTAGGAGTATGGTGGTGTATGGTGGTGTATGGTGGTGTATAGTGGTGTATGGTGGTGTATGGTGGTGTATAGTAATGTATGGTGGCGTATGGTGGTGTATGGTGGTGTATGGTGGTGTATGGTGGTGTATGGTGGTGTATGGTGGTGTATGGTGGTGTATGGTGGTGTATGGTGGTGTATGGTAGGGTATGGTGGTGTATGGTGGTGTATGGTGGTGTATGGTGGTGTATGGTTGTGTATAGTAATGTATGGTGGTGTATGGTGGTGTATGGTGGTGCATGGTGGTGTATGGTGGTGTATGGTGGTGCACTGGTGGTGTATGGTGGTGTATGGTGGGGGATGGTGGTGCATTGTGGTGTATGGTAGGGGTATGGTGGTGTATGGTGGTGTATGGTGGTGTATAGTGGTGTATGGTGGTGTATGGTGGTGTATAGTAATGTATGGTGGTGTATGGTGGTGTATGGTGGTGTGTGGTGGTGTATGGTGGTGTATGGTGGTGTGTGGTGGTGTATGGTGGTGTATGGTGGTGTGTGGTGGTGTATGGTGGTGTATGGTGGTGTGTGGTGGTGTATGGTGGTGTATGGTGGTGTATGGTGGTGTATGGTGGTGTATGGTGGTGTATGGTGGTGTATGGTGATGTATGGTGGTGTATGGTGGTGTATGGTGGTGTATGGTGGTGTATGGTGGTGTATGGTGGTGTATGGTGGTGTATGGTGGTGTATGGTGGTGTATGGTGGTGTATGGTGGTGTATGGTGGTGTATGGTGGTGTATGGTGGTGTGTGGTGGTGTATGGTGGTGTATGGTGGTGTATGGTAGTGTATACGGGGTGTATAGTGGTGTATGGTGGTGTATGGTGGTGTATGGTGGTGTATGGTGGTGTATGGTGGTGTATGGTGGTGTATGGTGTGTGTATGGTGGTGTATGGTGGTGTATGGTGGTGTATGGTGGTGTATGGTGGTGTATGGTGGTGTATGGTGGTGTATGGTGGTGTATGGTGGTGTATGGTGGTGTATGGTGGTGTATGGTGGTGTATGGTGGTGTATGGTGGTGTATGGTGGTGTATGGTAGTGTATGCGGGTGTATAGTGGTGTATGGTGGTGTATGGTGGTGTATGGTGGTGTATGGTGGTGTATGGTGGTGTATGGTGGTGTATGGTGGTGTATGGTGGTGTATGGTGGTGTATGGTGGTGTATGGTGGTGTATGGTGGTGTATGGTGGTGTATGGTGGTGTATGGTGGTGTATGGTGGTGTATGGTGGTGTATGGTGGTGTATGGTGGTGTATGGTGGTGTATGGTGGTGTATGGTGGTGTATGGTGGTGTATGGTGGTGCATTGTGGTGTATGGTAGGAGTATGGTGGTGTATGGTGGTGTATAGTGGTGTATGATGGTGTATGGTGGTGTATGGTGGTGTATGGTGGTGTATGGTGGTGTATGGTGGTGTATGGTGGTGTATGGTGGTGTATGGTGGTGTATGGTGGTGTATGGTGGTGTATAGTGGTGTATGGTGGTGCATGGTGGTGTATGGTGGCGTATGGTGGCGTATGGTGGTGTATGGTGGTGTATGGTGGTGTATGGTGGTGTATGGTGGTGTATGGTGGTGTATGGTGGTGTATGGTGGTGTATGGTGGTGTATGGTGGTGTATGGTGGTGTATGGTGGTGTATGGTGGTGTCTGGTGGTGTATGGTGGTGTATGGTGGAGGATGGTGAGTATGGTGGTGTATAGTGGTGTATGGTGGTGTATGGTGGTGTATGGTAGTGTATGGTGGTGTATGGTGGTGTATGATGGTGTATGGTGGTGTATGGTGGTGTATGGTGGTGCATCGTGATGCATGGTGGTGTATGGTGGTGTATGGTGGTGTATGGTGGTGTATGGTGGTGTATGGTGGTGTATGGTGGTGTATGGTGGTGTATGGTGGTGTATGGTGGTGTATGGTGGTGTATGGTGGTGTATGGTGGTGTATGGTGGTGTATGGTGGTGTATGGTGGTGTATGGTGGTGTATGGTGGTGTATGGTGGTGTATGGTGGTGTATGGTGGTGTATGGTGGTGTATGGTGGTGTATGGTGGTGTATGGTGGTGTATGGTGGTGTATGGTGGTGTATGGTGGTGTATGGTGGTGTATGGTGGTGTATGGTGGTGTATGGTGGTGTATGGTGGTGTATGGTGGTGTATGGTGGTGTATGGTGGTGTATGGTGGTGTATGGTGGTGTATGGTGGTGTATGGTGGTGTATGGTGGTATATGGTGGTGTATGGTGGTGTATGGTAGTGTATGCGGGTGTATAGTGGTGTTTGGTGGTGTATGGTGGTGTGTGGTGGTGCATGGTGGTGTATGGTGGTGTGTGGTGGTGTATGGTGGTGTATGGTGGTGTATGGTGGTGTATGGTGGTGTATGGTGGTGTATGGTGGTGTATGGTGGTGTATGATGGTGTATGATGGTGTATGGTGGTGTATGGTGGTGTATGGTGGTGTATGGTGGTGTATGGTGGTGTATGGTGTTGTATGGTTGTGTATGGTGGTGTATGGTGGTGTATAGTAATGTATGGTGGTGTATGGTGGTGTATGGTGGTGTATGGTGGTGTATGGTGGTGTATGGTGGTGTATGGTGGTGTATGGTGGCGTATAGTAATGTATGGTGGTGTTTGGTGGTGTATGGTGGTGTATGGTGGTGTATGGTTGTGTATGGTGGTGTATGGTGGTGTATGGTGGTGAATGGTGATGTATGGTGGTGTGTGGTGGTGTATGGTGGTGCATGGTGGTGTCTGGGTGGTGTATGGTGGTGTATGGTGGCGTATGTTGGTATATGGTGGTGTATGGTGGTATATGGTGGTGTATGGTGGTGTATGGTGGCGTATGGTGGTGAATAGTGGTGTATGGCGGTGCATGGTGGTGTATGGTGGTGTATGGTGGTGTAGGGTGGTGTATGGTGGTGTATGGTGGTGTATAGTGGTGTATGGTGGTGTATGGTGGTGTATAGTAATGTATGGTGGTGTATGGTGGTGTATGGTGGTGTATGGTGGTGTATGGTGGTGTATGGTGGTGTATGGTGGTGTATGGTGGTGTATGGTGGTGTATGGTGGTGTATGGTGGTGTATGGTGGTGTATGGTGGTGTATGGTGGTGTATGGTGGTGTATGGTGGTGTATGGTGGTGTATGGTGGTGTATGGTGGTGTATGGTGGTGTATGGTGGTGTATGGTGGTGTATGGTGGTGTATGGTGGTGTATGGTGGTGTATGGTGGTGTATGGTGGTGTATGGTAGTGTATGCGAGGTGTATAGTGGTGTATGGTGGTGTATGGTGGTGTATGGTGGTGTATGGTGGTGTATGGTGGTGTATGGTGGTGTATGGTGGTGTATGGTGGTGTATGGTGGTGTATGGTGGTGTATGGTGGTGTATGGTGGTGTATGGTGGTGTATGGTGGTGTATGGTGGTGTATGGTGGTGTATGGTGGTGTATGGTGGTGTATGGTGGTGTATGTTAGTGGTGTATGGTGGTGTATGGTGGTGTATGGTGGTGTATGGTGGTGTATGGTGGTGTATGGTGGTGTATGGTGGTGTATGGTGGTGTATGGTGGTGTATGGTGGTGTATGGTGGTGTATGGTGGTGTATGGTGGTGTATGGTGGTGTATGGTGGTGTATGGTGGTGTATGGTGGTGTATGGTGGTGTATGGTAGTGTATGCGAGGTGTATAGTGGTGTATGGTGGTGTATGGTGGTGTATGGTGGTGTATGGTGGTGTATGGTGGTGTATGGTGGTGTATGGTGGTATATGGTGGTGTATGGTGGTGTATGGTAGTGTATGCGAGGTGTATAGTGGTGTTTGGTGGTGTATGGTGGTGTATGGTGGTGTATGGTGGTGTATGGTGGTGTATGGTGGTGTATGGTGGTGTATGGTGGTGTATGGTGGTGTATGGTGGTGTATGGTGGTGTATGGTGGTGTATGGTGGTGTATGATGGTGTATGATGGTGTATGGTGGTGTATGGTGGTGTATGGTGGTGTATGGTGGTGTATGGTGGTGTATGGTGTTGTATGGTTGTGTATGGTGGTGTATGGTGGTGTATAGTAATGTATGGTGGTGTATGGTGGTGTATGGTGGTGTATGGTGGTGTATGGTGGTGTATGGTGGTGTATGGTGGTGTATGGTGGCGTATAGTAATGTATGGTGGTGTTTGGTGGTGTATGGTGGTGTATGGTGGTGTATGGTTGTGTATGGTGGTGTATGGTGGTGTATGGTGGTGAATGGTGATGTATGGTGGTGTATGGTGGTGTATGGTGGTGCATGGTGGTGTTGGGTGGTGTATGGTGGTGTATGGTGGCGTATGTTGGTATATGGTGGTGTATGGTGGTATATGGTGGTGTATGGTGGTGTATGGTGGCGTATGGTGGTGAATAGTGGTGTATGGCGGTGCATGGTGGTGTATGGTGGTGTATGGTGGTGTAGGGTGGTGTATGGTGGTGTATGGTGGTGTATAGTGGTGTATGGTGGTGTATGGTGGTGTATAGTAATGTATGGTGGTGTATGGTGGTGTATGGTGGTGTATGGTGGTGTATGGTGGTGTATGGTGGTGTATGGTGGTGTATGGTGGTGTATGGTGGTGTATGGTGGTGTATGGTAGGGTATGGTGGTGTATGGTGGTGTATGGTGTTGTATAGTGGTGTATGGTGGTGTATGGTTGTGTATAGTAATGTATGGTGGTGTATGGTGGTGTATGGTGGTGTATGGTGGTGTATGGTGGTGTATGGTGGTGTATGGTGGTGTATGGTGGTGTATGGTGGTGTATGGTGGTGTATGGTGGTGTATGGTGGTGTATGGTGGTGTATGGCGGTGTATGGTGATATATGGTGGTGAATGGTGGTGTATGGTGGGTTATGGTGGTGTATGGTGGTATATGGTGGTGTATGGTGGTGTATGGCGGCGTATGGTGGTGAATAGTGGTGTATGGCGGTGCATGGTGGTGTATGGTGGTGTATGGTGGTGTATAGTGGTGTATGGTGGTGCATGGTGGCGTATGGTGGTGTATGGTGGTGTATGGTGGTGTATGGTGGTGTATGGTGGTGTATGGTGGTGTATGGTGGTGTATGGTGGTGTATGGTGGTGCATCGTGATGCATGGTGGTGTATGGTGGTGTATGGTGGTGTATGGTGGTGTATAGTGGTGTATGGTGGTGCATGGTGGCGTATGGTGGTGTATGGTGGTGTATGGTGGTGTATGGTGGTGCACTGGTGGTGTATGGTGGTGTATGGTGGGGGATGGTGGTGCATTGTGGTGTATGGTAGGGGTATGGTGGTGTATGGTGGTGTATGGTGGTGTATAGTGGTGTATGGTGGTGTATGGTGGTGTATAGTAATGTATGGTGGTGTATGGTGGTGTATGGTGGTGTATGGTGGTGTATGGTGGTGTATGGTGGTGTATGGTGGTGTATGGTGGTGTATGGTGGTGTATGGTGGTGTATGGTGGTGTATGGTAGGGGTATGGTGGTGTATGGTGGTGTATGGTGGTGTATAGTGGTGTATGGTGGTGTATGGTTGTGTATAGTAATGTATGGTGGTGTATGGTGGTGTATGGTGGTGCATGGTGGTGTATGGTGGTGTATGGTGGTGCACTGTGGTGTATAGTGGTGTATGGTGGGGGATGGTGGTGCATTGTGGTGTATGGTAGGGTGTGGTGGTGTATGGTGGTGTATAGTAATGTATGGTGGTGTATGGTGGTGTATGGTGGTGTATGGTGGTGTATGGTGGTGTATAGTAATGTATGGTGGAGTATGGTGGTGTATGGTGGTGTATGGTGGTGTATGGTTGTGTATGGTGGTGTATGGTGGTGTATGGTGGTGAATGGTGGTGTATGGTGGTGTATGGTGGTGTATGGTGGTGCATGGTGGTGTGTGGGTGGTGTATGGTGGTGTATGGTGGCGTATGTGTGGTATATGGTGGTGTATGGTGGTATATGGTGGTGTATGGTGGTGTATGGTGGCGTATGGTGGTGTATAGTGGTGTATGGCGGTGCATGGTGGTGTATGGTGGTGTATGGTGGTGTAGGGTGGTGTATGGTGGTGCATTGTGGTGTATGGTAGGGTATGGTAGGTGTATGGTGGTGTATGGTGGTGTATGGTGGTGTATGGTGGTGTATGGTGGTGTATGGTGGTGTATGGTGGTGTATGGTGGTGTATGGTGGTGTATGGTAGTGTATGGTGGTGTATGGTGGTGTATGGTGGTGTATGGTGGTGTATGGTGGTGTATGGTGGTGTATGGTGGTGTATGGTGGTGTATGGTGGTGTATGGTGGTGTATGGTGGTGTATGGTGGTGTATGGTGGTGTATGGTGGTGTATGGTGGTGTATGGTGGTGTATGGTGGTGTATGGTGGTGTATGGTGGTGTATGGTGGTGTATGGTGGTGTATGGTGGTGTATGGTGGTGTATGGTGGTGTATGGTGGTGTATGGTGGTGTATGGTGGTGTATGGTGGTGTATGGTGGTGTATGGTGGTGTATGGTCGTGTATGCGGGTGTATAGTGGTGTATGGTGGTGTATGGTGGTGTATGGTGGTGTATGGTGGTGTATGGTGGTGTATGGTGGTGTATGGTGGTGTATGGTGGTGTATGGTGGTGTATGGTGGTGTATGGTGGTGTATGGTGGTGTATGGTGGTGTATGGTGGTGTATGGTGGTGTATGGTGGTGTATGGTGGTGTATGGTGGTGTATGGTGGCGTATGGTGGTGTATAGTGGTGTATGGCGGTGCATGGTGATGTATGGTGGTGTATGGTGGTGTATGGTGGTGTATGGTGGTGTATGGTGATGTATGGTGGTGTATGGTGGTGTGTGGTGGTGATATGGTGATGTATGGTGGTGTATGGTGGTGTATGGTGGTGCATGGTGGTGTCTGGGTGGTGTATGGTGGTGTATGGTGGCGTATGTTGGTATATGGTGGTGTATGGTGGTGTATGGTGGTGTATGGTGGTGTATGGTGGCGTATGGTGGTGTATAGTGGTGTATGGCGGTGTATGGTGGTGTATGCGGGTGTATAGTGGTGTATGGTGGTGTATGGTGGTGCATTGTGGTGTGTGGTAGGTGTATGGTAGGGTATGGTGGTGTATGGTGGTGTATGGTGGTGTATGGTGGTGTATGGTGGTGTATGGTGGTGTATGGTGGTGTATGGTGGTGTATGGTGGTGTATGGTGGTGTATAGTGGTGTATGGTGGTGTATGGTGGTGTATGGTGGTGTATGGTGGTGTATGGTGGTGTATGGTGGTGTATGGTGGAGGATGGTGGTGTATAGTGGTGTATGGTGGTGTATGGTGGTGTATGGTAGTGTATGGTAGTGTATGGTGGTGTATGGTGGTGTATGGTGGTGTATGGTGGTGTATGGTGGTGTATGGTGGTGTATGGTGGTGTATGGTGGTGTATGGTGGTGTATGGTGGTGTATGGTGGTGTATGGTGGTGTATGGTGGTGTATGGTGGTGTATGGTGGTGTTTGGTGGTGTATGGTGGTGTATGGTGGTGTATGGTGGTGTATGGTGGTGTATGGTGGTGTATGGTGGTGTATGGTGGTGTATGGTGGTGTATGGTGGTGTATGGTGGTGTATGGTGGTGTATGGTGGTGTATGGTGGTGTATGGTGGTGTATGGTGGTGTATGGTGGTGTATGGTGGTGTATGGTGGTGTATGGTGGTGTATGGTGGTGTATGGTGGTGTATGGTGGTGTATGGTGGTGTATGGTGGTGTATGGTGGTGTATGGTGGTGTATGGTGGTGTATGGTGGTGTATGGTGGTGTATGGTGGTGTATGGTGGTGTATGGTGGTGTATGGTGGTGTATAGTGGTGTATGGTGGTGTATGGTGGTGTATGGTGGTGTATGGTGGTGTATGGTGGTGTATGGTGGTGTATGGTGGTGTATGGTGGTGTATGGTGGTGTATGGTGGTGTATGGTGGTGTATGGTGGTGTATGGTGGTGTATGGTGGTGTATGGTGGTGTATGGTGGTGTATGGTGGTGTATGGTGGTGTATGGTGGTGTATGGTGGTGTATGGTGGTATATGGTGGTGTATGGTGGTGTATGGTGGCGTATGGTGGTGAATAGTAGTGTATGGCGGTGCATGGTGATGTATGGTGGTGTATGGTGGTGTATGGTGGTGTATGGTGGTGTATGGTGATGTATGGTGGTGTATGGTGGTGTGTGGTGGTGAATGGTGATGTATGGTGGTGTATGGTGGTGTATGGTGGTGCATGGTGGTGTTGGGTGGTGTATGGTGGTGTATGGTGGCTATGTTGGTATATGGTGGTGTATGGTGGTATATGGTGGTGTATGGTGGTGTATGGTGGCGTATGGTGGTGAATAGTGGTGTATGGCGGTGCATGGTGGTGTATGGTTGTGTATGGTGGTGTAGGGTGGTGTATGGTGGTGCATTGTGGTGTGTGGTAGGGTATGGTAGGGTATGGTGGTGTATGGGTGTATGGTGGTGTATGGTGGTGTATAGTGGTGTATGGTGGTGCATGGTGGCGTATGGTGGTGTATGGTGGTGTATGGTGGTGTATGGTGGTGTATGGTGGTGTATAATGGTGTATGGTGGTGTATGGTGGTGTATGGTGGTGCATCGTGATGCATGGTGGTGTATGGTGGTGTATGGTGGTGTATGGTGGTGTATAGTGGTGTATGGTGGTGCATTGTGGCGTATGGTGGTGTATGGTGGTGTATGGTGGTGTATGGTGGTGCACTGTGGTGTATGGTGGTGTATGGTGGGGGATGGTGGTGCATTGTGGTGTATGGTAGGGTATGGTGGTGTATGGTGGTGTATGGTGGTGTATAGTGGTGTATGGTGGTGTATGGTGGTGTATAGTAATGTATGGTGGTGTATGGTGGTGTATGGTGGTGTATGGTGGTGTATGGTGGTGTATGGTGGTGTATGGTGGTGTATGGTGGTGTATGGTGGTGTATGGTGGTGTATGGTGGTGTATGGTGGTGTATGGTAGGTGTATGGTGGTGTATGGTGGTGTATGGTGGTGTATAGTGGTGTATGGTGGTGTATGGTTGTGTATAGTAATGTATGGTGGTGTATGGTGGTGTATGGTGGTGCATGGTGGTGTATGGTGGTGTATGGTGGTGCATGTGGTGTATGGTGGTGTATGGTGGGGGATGGTGGTGCATTGTGGTGTATGGTAGGGTATGGTGGTGTATGGTGGTGTATGGTGGTGTATAGTGGTGTATGGTGGTGTATGGTGGTGTATAGTAATGTATGGTGGTGTATGGTGGTGTATGGTGGTGTATGGTGGTGTATGGTGGTGTATGGTGGTGTATGGTGGTGTATGGTGGTGTATGGTGGTGTATGGTGGTGTATGGTGGTGTATGGTGGTGTATGGTGGTGTATGGTGGTGTATGGTGGTGTATGGTGGTGTATGGTGGTGTATGGTGGTGTATGGTGGTGTATGGTGGTGTATGGTGGTGTATGGTGGTGTATGGTGGTGTATGGTGGTGTATGGTGGTGTATGGTGGTGTATGGTGGTGTATGGTGGTGTATGGTGGTGTATGGTGGTGTATGGTGGTGTATGGTGGTGTATGGTGGTGTATGGTGGTGTATGGTGGTGTATGGTGGTGTGTGGTGGTGTATGGTGGTGTATGGTGGTGTATGGTAGTGTATGCGGGTGTATAGTGGTGTATGGTGGTGTATGGTGGTGTATGGTGGTGTATGGTGGTGTATGGTGGTGTATGGTGGTGTATGGTGGTGTATGGTGGTGTATGGTGGTGTATGGTGGTGTATGGTGGTGTATGGTGGTGTATGGTGGTGTATGGTGGTGTATGGTGGTGTATGGTGGTGTATGGTGGTGTATGGTGGTGTATGGTGGTGTATGGTGGTGTATGGTGGTGTATAGTGGTGTATGGTGGTGCATGGTGGTGTATGGTGGCGTATGGTGGTGTATGGTGGTGTATGGTGGTGTATGGTAGTGTATGGTGGTGTATGGTGGTGTATGGTGGTGTAGGGTGGTGTATGGTGGTGTCTGGTGGTGTATGGTGGTGTATGGTGGAGGATGGTGAGTATGGTGGTGTATAGTGGTGTATGGTGGTGTATGGTGGTGTATGGTAGTGTATGGTGGTGTATGGTGGTGTATGATGGTGTATGGTGGTGTATGGTGGTGTATGGTGGTACATCGTGATGCATGGTGGTGTATGGTGGTGTATGGTGGTGTATGGTGGTGTATGGTGGTGTATGGTGGTGTATGGTGGTGTATGGTGGTGTATGGTGGTGTATGGTGGTGTATGGTGGTGTATGGTGGTGTATGGTGGTGTATGGTGGTGTATGGTGGTGTATGGTGGTGTATGGTGGTGTATGGTGGTGTATGGTGGTGTATGGTGGTGTATGGTGGTGTATGGTGGTGTATGGTGGTGTATGGTGGTGTATGGTGGTGTATGGTGGTGTATGGTGGTGTATGGTGGTGTATGGTGGTGTATGGTGGTGTATGGTGGTGTATGGTGGTGTATGGTGGTGTATGGTGGTGTATGGTGGTGTATGGTGGTGTATGGTGGTGTATGGTGGTGTATGGTGGTGTATGGTGGTGTATGGTGGTGTATGGTAGTGTATGCGTTTGTATAGTGGTGTATGGTGGTGTATGGTGGTGTATGGTGGTGTATGGTGGTGTATGGTGGTGTATGGTGGTGTATGGTGGTGTATGGTGGTGTATGGTGGTGTATGGTGGTGTATGGTGGTGTATGGTGGTGTATGGTGGTGTATGGTGGTGTATGGTGGTGTATGGTGGTGTATGGTGGTGTATGGTGGTGTATGGTGGTGTATGGTGGTGTATGGTGGTGTATGGTGGTGTATGGTGGTGTATGGTGGTGTATGGTGGTGTATGGTGGTGTATGGTGGTGTATGGTGGTGTATGGTGGTGTATGGTGGTGTATGGTGGTGTATGGTGGTGTATGGTGGTGTATGGTGGTGTATGGTGGTGTATGGTAGTGTATGCGGGTGTATAGTGGTGTATGGTGGTGTATGGTGGTGTATGGTGGTGTATGGTGGTGTATGGTGGTGTATGGTGGTGTATGGTGGTGTATGGTGGTGTATGGTGGTGTATGGTGGTGTATGGTGGTGTATGGTGGTGTATGGTGGTGTATGGTGGTGTATGGTGGTGTATGGTGGGTGCATTGTGGTGTATGGTAGGGTATGGTGGTGTATGGTGGTGTATAGTGGTGTATGATGGTGTATGGTGGTGTATGGTGGTGTATGGTGGTGTATGGTGGTGTATGGTGGTGTATGGTGGTGTATGGTGGTGTATGGTGGTGTATGGTGGTGTATGGTGGTGTATGGTGGTGTATGGTGGTGTATGGTGGTGTATGGTGGTGTATGGTGGTGTATGGTGGTGTATGGTGGTGTATGGTGGTGTATGGTGGTGTATGGTGGTGTATGGTGGTGTATGGTGGTGTATGGTGGTGTATGGTGGTGTATGGTGGTGTATGGTGGTGTATGGTGGTGTATGGTGGTTTATGGTGGTGTATGGTGGTGTATGGTGGTGTCTGGTGGTGTATGGTGGTGTATGGTGGTGTGTGGTGGTGTATGGTGGTGTATGGTGGTGTATGGTGGTGTATGGTGGTGTATGGTGGTGTATGGTAGTGTATGCGGGTGTATAGTGGTGTTTGGTGGTGTATGGTGGTGTATGGTGGTGTATGGTGGTGTATGGTGGTGTATGGTGGTGTATGGTGGTGTATGGTGGTGTATGGTGGTGTATGGTGGTGTATGGTGGTGTATGGTGGTGTATGATGGTGTATGATGGTGTATGGTGGTGTATGGTGGTGTATGGTGGTGTATGGTGGTGTATGGTGGTGTATGGTGTTGTATGGTTGTGTATGGTGGTGTATGGTGGTGTATAGTAATGTATGGTGGTGTATGGTGGTGTATGGTGGTGTATGGTGGTGTATGGTGGTGTATGGTGGTGTATAGTAATGTATGGTGGTGTATGGTGGTGTATGGTGGTGTATGGTGGTGTATGGTTGTGTATGGTGGTGTATGGTGGTGTATGGTGGTGAATGGTGATGTATGGTGGTGTATGGTGGTGTATGGTGGTGCATGGTGGTGTTGGGTGGTGTATGGTGGTGTATGGTGGCGTATGTTGGTATATGGTGGTGTATGGTGGTATATGGTGGTGTATGGTGGTGTATGGTGGCGTATGGTGGTGAATAGTGGTGTATGGCGGTGCATGGTGGTGTATGGTGGTGTATGGTGGTGTAGGGTTTTGTATGGTGGTGCATTGTGGTGTATGGTAGGGTATGGTGGGGTATGGTGGTGTATGGTGGTGTATGGTGGTGTATGGTGGTGTATGGTGGTGTATGGTGGTGTATGGTGGTGTATGGTGGTGTATGGTGGTATATGGTGGTGTATGGTGGTGTATGGTGGCGTATGGTGGTGAATAGTGGTGTATGGCGGTGCATGGTGATGTATGGTGGTGTATGGTGGTGTATGGTGGTGTATGGTGGTGTATGGTGATGTATGGTGGTGTTGGTGGTGTGTGGTGGTGAATGGTGATGTATGGTGGTGTATGGTGGTGTATGGTGGTGCATGGTGGTGTTGGGTGGTGTATGGTGGTGTATGGTGGCGTATGTTGGTATATGGTGGTGTATGGTGGTATATGGTGGTGTATGGTGGTGTATGGTGGCGTATGGTGGTGAATAGTGGTGTATGGCGGTGCATGGTGGTGTATGGTTGTGTATGGTGGTGTAGGGTGGTGTATGGTGGTGCATTGTGGTGTGTGGTAGGGTATGGTAGGGTATGGTGGTGTATGGTGGTGTATGGTGGTGTATGGTGGTGTATGGTGGTGTATGGTGGTGTATGGTGGTGTATGGTGGTGTATGGTGGTGTATGGTGGTGTATGGTGGTGTATGGTGGTGTATGGTGGTGTATGGTGGTGTATGGTGGTGTATGGTGGTGTATGGTGGTGTATGGTGGTGTATGGTGGAGGATGGTGGTGTATAGTGGTGTATGGTGGTGTATGGTGGTGTATGGTAGTGTATGGTAGTGTATGGTGGTGTATGGTGGTGTATGGTGGTGTATGGTGGTGTATGGTGGTGTATGGTGGTGTATGGTGGTGTATGGTGGTGTATGGTGGTGTATGGTGGTGTATGGTGGTGTATGGTGGTGTATGGTGGTGTATGGTGGTGTATGGTGGTGTATGGTGGTGTATGGTGGTGTATGGTGGTGTATGGTGGTGTATGGTGGTGTATGGTGGTGTATGGTGGTGTATGGTGGTGTATGGTGGTGTATGGTGGTGTATGGTGGTGTATGGTGGTGTATGGTGGTGTATGGTGGTGTATGGTGGTGTATGGTGGTGTATGGTGGTGTATGGTGGTGTATGGTGGTGTATGGTGGTGTATGGTGGTGTATGGTGGTGTATGGTGGTGTATGGTGGTGTATGGTGGTGTATGGTGGTGTATGGTGGTGTATGGTGGTGTATGGTGGTGTATGGTGGTGTATGGTGGTGTATGGTGGTGTATGGTCGTGTATGCGGGTGTATAGTGGTGTATGGTGGTGTATGGTGGTGTATGGTGGTGTATGGTGGTGTATGGTGGTGTATGGTGGTGTATGGTGGTGTATGGTGGTGTATGGTGGTGTATGGTGGTGTATGGTGGTGTATGGTGGTGTATGGTGGTGTATGGTGGTGTATGGTGGTGTATGGTGGTGTATGGTGGTGTATGGTGGTGTATGGTGGTGTATGGTGGTATATGGTGGTGTATGGTGGTGTATGGTGGCGTATGGTGGTGAATAGTGGTGTATGGCGGTGCATGGTGATGTATGGTGGTGTATGGTGGTGTATGGTGGTGTATGGTGGTGTATGGTGATGTATGGTGGTGTATGGTGGTGTGTGGTGGTGAATGGTGATGTATGGTGGTGTATGGTGGTGTATGGTGGTGCATGGTGGTGTTGGGTGGTGTATGGTGGTGTATGGTGGCGTATGTTGGTATATGGTGGTGTATGGTGGTATATGGTGGTGTATGGTGGTGTATGGTGGCGTATGGTGGTGAATAGTGGTGTATGGCGGTGCATGGTGGTGTATGGTTGTGTATGGTGGTGTAGGGTGGTGTATGGTGGTGCATTGTGGTGTGTGGTAGGGTATGGTAGGGTATGGTGGTGTATGGTGGTGTATGGTGGTGTATGGTGGTGTATGGTGGTGTATGGTGGTGTATGGTGGTGTATGGTGGTGTATGGTGGTGTATGGTGGTGTATGGTGGTGTATGGTGGTGTATGGTGGTGTATGGTGGTGTATGGTGGTGTATGGTGGTGTATGGTGGTGTATGGTGGTGTATGGTGGTGTATGGTGGTGTATGGTGGTGTATAGTGGTGTATGGTGGTGTATGGTGGTGTATGGTAGTGTATGGTGGTGTATGGTGGTGTATGGTGGTGTATGGTGGTGTATGGTGGTGTATGGTGGTGTATGGTGGTGTACGGTGGTTTATGGTGGTGTATGGTGGTGTATGGTGGTGTATGGTGGTGTATGGTGGTGTATGGTGGTGTGTGGTGGTGTATGGTGGTGTATGGTGGTGCACTGTGGTGTATGGTGGTGTATGGTGGTGTATGGTGGTGTATGGTGGTGTATGGTGGTGTATGGTGGTGTGTGGTGGTGTATGGTGGTGTATGGTGGTGTATAGTGGTGCTTGGTGGTGTGTGGTGGTGTGTGGTGGTGTATGGTGGTGTATGGTTGTGCATGGTGGTGTATGGTGGCGTATGGTGGTGTATGGTGGTGTATGGTGGTGTATGGTGGTGTATGGTGGTGTATGGTGGTGTATGGTGGTGTATGGTGGTGTATGGTGGTGTATGGTGGTGTATGGTGGTGTATGGTGGTGCATGGTGGTGTATGGTGGTGTATGGTGGTGTATGGTGGTGTATGGTGGTGTATGGTGGTGTATGGTGGTGTATGGTGGTGTATGGTGGTGTATGGTGGTGTATGGTGGTGTATGGTGGTGCATTGTGGTGTATGGTAGGGTATGGTGGTGTATGGTGGTGTATAGTGGTGTATGATGGTGTATGGTGGTGTATGGTGGTGTATGGTGGTGTATGGTGGTGTATGGTGGTGTATGGTGGTGTATGGTGGTGTATGGTGGTGTATGGTGGTGTATGGTGGTGTATGGTGGTGTATGGTGGTGTATGGTGGTGTATGGTGGTGTATGGTGGTGTATGGTGGTGTATGGTGGTGTATGGTGGTGTATGGTGGTGTATGGTGGTGTATGGTGGTGTATGGTGGTGTATGGTGGTGTATGGTGGTGTATGGTGGTGTATGGTGGTGTATGGTGGTGTATGGTGGTGTATGGTGGTGTGTGGTGGTGTGTGGTGGTGTATGGTGGTGTATGGTGGTGTATGGTGGTGTATGGTGGTGTATGGTAGTGTATGCGGGTGTATAGTGGTGTATGGTGGTGTATGGTGGTGTATGGTGGTGTATGGTGGTGTATGGTGGTGTATGGTGGTGTATGGTGGTGTATGGTGGTGTATGGTGGTGTATGGTGGTGTATGGTGGTGTATGATGGTGTATGATGGTGTATGGTGGTGTATGGTGGTGTATGGTGGTGTATGGTGGTGTATGGTGGTGTATGGTGTTGTATGGTTGTGTATGGTGGTGTATGGTGGTGTATAGTAATGTATGGTGGTGTATGGTGGTGTATGGTGGTGTATGGTGGTGTATGGTGGTGTATGGTGGTGTATGGTGGTGTATGGTGGTGTATGGTGGTGTATAGTAATGTATGGTGGTGTATGGTGGTGTATGGTGGTGTATGGTTGTGTATGGTGGTGTATGGTGGTGTATGGTGGTGAATGGTGATGTATGGTGGTGTATGGTGGTGTATGGTGGTGCATGGTGGTGTTGGGTGGTGTATGGTGGTGTATGGTGGCGTATGTTGGTATATGGTGGTGTATGGTGGTATATAGTGGTGTATGGTGGTGTATGGTGGAGTATGGTGGTGAATAGTGGTGTATGGCGGTGCATGGTGGTGTATGGTGGTGTATGGTGGTGTAGGGTGGTGTATGGTGGTGCATTGTGGTGTATGGTAGGGTATGGTAGGGTATGGTGGTGTATGGTGGTGTATGGTGGTGTATGGTGGTGTATGGTGGTGTATGGTGGTGTATGGTGGTGTATGGTGGTGTATGGTGGTGTATGGTGGTGTATGGTGGTGTATGGTGGTGTATGGTGGTGTATGGTGGTGTATGGTGGTGTATGGTGGTGTATGGTGGTGTATGGTGGTGTATGGTGGTGTATGGTGGTGTATGGTGGTGTATGGTGGTGTATGGTGCTGTATGGTGGTGTATGGTGGTGTATGGTGGTGTATGGTGGTGTATGGTGGTGTATGGTGGTGTATGGTGGTGTATGGTGGTGTATGGTGGTGTATGGTGGTGTATGGTGGTGTATGGTGGTGTATGGTGGTGTATGGTGGTGTATGGTGGTGTATGGTGGTGTATGGTGGTGTATGGTGGTGTATGGTGGTGTATGGTGGTGTATGGTGGTGTATGGTGGTGTATGGTCGTGTATGCGGGTGTATAGTGGTGTATGGTGGTGTATGGTGGTGTATGGTGGTGTATGGTGGTGTATGGTGGTGTATGGTGGTGTATGGTGGTGTATGGTGGTGTATGGTGGTGTATGGTGGTGTATGGTGGTGTATGGTGGTGTATGGTGGTGTATGGTGGTGTATGGTGGTGTATGGTGGTGTATGGTGGTGTATGGTGGTATATGGTGGTGTATGGTGGTGTATGGTGGCGTATGGTGGTGAATAGTGGTGTATGGCGGTGCATGGTGATGTATGGTGGTGTATGGTGGTGTATGGTGGTGTATGGTGGTGTATGGTGATGTATGGTGGTGTATGGTGGTGTATGGTGGTGAATGGTGATGTATGGTGGTGTATGGTGGTGTATGGTGGTGCATGGTGGTGTTGGGTGGTGTATGGTGGTGTATGGTGGCGTATGTTGGTATATGGTGGTGTATGGTGGTATATGGTGGTGTATGGTGGTGTATGGTGGCGTATGGTGGTGAATAGTGGTGTATGGCGGTGCATGGTGGTGTATGGTTGTGTATGGTGGTGTAGGGTGGTGTATGGTGGTGCATTGTGGTGTGTGGTAGGGTATGGTAGGGTATGGTGGTGTATGGTGGTGTATGGTGGTGTATGGTGGTGTATGGTGGTGTATGGTGGTGTATGGTGGTGTATAGTGGTGTATGGTGGTGTATGGTGGTGTATGGTGGTGTATGGTGGTGTATGGTGGTGTATGGTGGTGTATGGTGGTGTATGGTGGTGTATGGTGGTGTATGGTGGTGTATGGTGGTGTATGGTGGTGTATGGTGGTGTATGGTGGTGTATGGTGGTGTATGGTGGTGTATGGTGGTGTATGGTGGTGTATGGTGGTGTATGGTGGTGTATGGTGGTGTATGGTGGTGTATGGTGGTGTATGGTGGTGTATGGTGGTGTATGGTGGTGTATGGTGGTGTATGGTGGTGTATGGTGGTGTATGGTGGTGTATGGTGGTGTATGGTGGTGTATGGTGGAGGATGGTGAGTATGGTGGTGTATAGTGGTGTATGGTGGTGTATGGTGGTGTATGGTAGTGTATGGTGGTGTATGGTGGTGTATGGTGGTGTATGGTGGTGTATGGTGGTGTATGGTGGTGTATGGTGGTGTATGGTGGTGTACGGTGGTTTATGGTGGTGTATGGTGGTGTATGGTGGTGTATGGTGGTGTATGGTGGTGTATGGTGGTGTATGGTGGTGTATGGTGGTGTGTGGTGGTGCACTGTGGTGTATGGTGGTGTATGGTGGTGTATGGTGGTGTATGGTGGTGTATGGTGGTGTATGGTGGTGTGTGGTGGTGTATGGTGGTGTATGGTGGTGTATAGTGGTGCTTGGTGGTGTGTGGTGGTGTATGGTGGTGTATGGTTGTGCATGGTGGTGTATGGTGGCGTATGGTGGTGTATGGTGGTGTATGGTGGTGTATGGTGGTGTATGGTGGTGTATGGTGGTGTATGGTGGTGTATGGTGGTGTATGGTGGTGTATGGTGGTGTATGGTGGTGTATGGTGGTGTATGGTGGTGTATGGTGGTGTATGGTGGTGTATGGTGGTGTATGGTGGTGTATGGTGGTGTATGGTGGTGTATGGTGGTGTATGGTGGTGTATGGTGGTGTATGGTGGTGTATGGTGGTGTATGGTGGTGTATGGTGGTGTATGGTGGTGTATGGTGGTGTATGGTGGTGTATGGTGGTGTATGGTGGTGTATGGTGGTGTATGGTGGTGTATGGTGGTGCATTGTGGTGTATGGTAGGGTATGGTGGTGTATGGTGGTGTATAGTGGTGTATGATGGTGTATGGTGGTGTATGGTGGTGTATGGTGGTGTATGGTGGTGTATGGTGTTGTATGGTGGTGTATGGTGGTGTATGGTGGTGTATGGTGGTGCATGGTGGTGTATGGTGGTGTATGGTGGTGTATGGTGGTGTATGGTGGTGTATGGTGGTGTATGGTGGTGTATGGTGGTGTATGGTGGTGTATGGTGGTGTATGGTGGTGTATGGTGGTGTATGGTGGTGTATGGTGGTGTATGGTGGTGTATGGTGGTGTATGGTGGTGTATGGTGGTGTATGGTGGTGTATGGTGGTGTATGGTGGTGTATGGTGGTGTATGGTGGTGTATGGTGGTGTATGGTGGTGTATGGTGGTGTATGGTGGTGTATGGTGGTGTATGGTGGTGTATGGTGGTGTATGGTGGTGTATGGTGGTGTATGGTGGTGTATGGTGGTGTATGGTGGTGTATGGTGGTGTATGGTGGTGTATGGTGGTGTGTGGTGGTGTATGGTGGTGTATGGTGGTGTATGGTGGTGTATGGTGGTGTATGGTAGTGTATGCGGGTGTATAGTGGTGTTTGGTGGTGTATGGTGGTGTATGGTGGTGTATGGTGGTGTATGGTGGTGTATGGTGGTGTATGGTGGTGTATGGTGGTGTATGGTGGTGTACGATGGTGTATGATGGTGTATGGTGGTGTATGGTGGTGTATGGTGGTGTATGGTGGTGTATGGTGGTGTATGGTGTTGTATGGTTGTGTATGGTGGTGTATGGTGGTGTATAGTAATGTATGGTGGTGTATGGTGGTGTATGGTGGTGTATGGTGGTGTATGGTGGTGTATGGTGGTGTATGGTGGTGTATAGTAATGTATGGTGGTGTATGGTGGTGTATGGTGGTGTATGGTGGTGTATGGTTGTGTATGGTGGTGTATGGTGGTGTATGGTGGTGAATGGTGATGTATGGTGGTGTATGGTGGTGTATGGTGGTGCATGGTGGTGTTGGGTGGTGTATGGTGGTGTATGGTGGCGTATGTTGGTATATGGTGGTGTATGGTGGTATATGGTGGTGTATGGTGGTGTATGGTGGCGTATGGTGGTGAATAGTGGTGTATGGCGGTGCATGGTGGTGTATGGTGGTGTATGGTGGTGTAGGGTGGTGTATGGTGGTGTATAGTGGTGTATGGTGGTGTATGGTGGTGTATAGTAATGTATGGTGGTGTATGGTGGTGTATGGTGGTGTATGGTGGTGTATGGTGGTGTATGGTGGTGTATGGTGGTGTATGGTGGTGTATGGTGGTGTACGGTGGTGTATGGTGGTGTATGGTAGGGTATGGTGGTGTATGGTGGTGTATGGTGGTGTATAGTGGTGTATGGTGGTGTATGGTTGTGTATAGTAATGTATGGTGGTGTATGGTGGTGTATGGTGGTGTATGGTGGTGTATGGTGGTGTATGGTGGTGTATGGTGGTGTATGGTGGTGTATGGTGGTGTATGGTGGTGTATGGTGGTGTATGGTGGTGTATGGTGGTGTATGGTGGTGTATGGTGGTGTATGGTGGTGTATGGTGGTGTATGGTGGTGTATGGTGGTGTATGGTGGTGTATGGTGGTGTATGGTGGTGTATGGTGGTTTATGGTGATATATGGTGGTGAATGGTGGTGTATGGTGGGTTATGGTGGTGTATGGTGGTATATGGTGGTGTATGGTGGTGTATGGCGGCGTATGGTGGTGAATAGTGGTGTATGGCGGTGCATGGTGGTGTATGGTGGTGTATGGTGGTGTAAAGTGGTGTATGGTGGTGCATGGTGGCGTATGGTGGTGTATGGTGGTGTATGGTGGTGTATGGTGGTGTATGGTGGTGTATGGTGGTGTATGGTGGTGTATGGTGGTGTATGGTGGTGTATGGTGGTGTATGGTGGTGTATGGTGGTGTATGGTGGTGTATGGTGGTGTATGGTGGTGTATGGTGGTGTATGGTGGTGTATGGTGGTGTATGGTGGTGTATGGTGGTGTATGGTGGTGTATGGTGGTGTATGGTGGTGTATGGTGGTGTATGGTGGTGTATGGTGGTGTATGGTGGTGTATGGTGGTGTATGGTGGTGTGTGGTGGTGTATGTTGGTGTATGGTGGTGTATGGTGGTGTATGGTGGTGTATGGTAGTGTATGCGGGTGTATAGTGGTGTTTGGTGGTGTATGGTGGTGTATGGTGGTGTATGGTGGTGTATGGTGGTGTATGGTGGTGTATGGTGGTGTATGGTGGTGTATGGTGGTGTATGGTGGTGTATGGTGGTGTATGGTGGTGTATGATGGTGTATGGTGGTGCATGGTGGCGTATGGTGGTGTATGGTGGTGTATGGTGGTGTATGGTGGTGTATGGTGGTGTATGGTGGTGTATGGTGGTGTATGGTGGTGTATGGTGGTGTATGGTGGTGCATCGTGATGCATGGTGGTGTATGGTGGTGTATGGTGGTGTATGGTGGTGTATGGTGGTGTATAGTGGTGTATGGTGGTGCATGGTGGCGTATGGTGGTGTATGGTGGTGTATGGTGGTGTATGGTGGTGCACTGTGGTGTATGGTGGTGTATGGTGGTGTATGGTGGTGTATGGTGGTGTATGGTGGTGTATGGTGGTGTATGGTGGTGTGTGGTGGTGTATGGTGGTGTATGGTGGTGTATGGTGGTGTATGGTGGTGTATGGTGGTGTATGGTAGTGTATGCGGGTGTATAGTGGTGTTTGGTGGTGTATGGTGGTGTATGGTGGTGTATGGTGGTGTATGGTGGTGTATGGTGGTGTATGGTGGTGTATGGTGGTGTATGGTGGTGTATGGTGGTGTATGGTGGTGTATGGTGGTGTATGGTGGTGTATGGTGGTGTATGGTGGTGTATGGTGGTGTATGGTGGTGTATGGTGGTGTATGGTGGTGTATGGTGGTGTATGGTGGTGTATGGTGGTGTATGGTGGTGTATGGTGGTGTATGGTGGTGCATTGTGGTGTATGGTAGGGTATGGTGGTGTATGGTGGTGTATAGTGGTGTATGATGGTGTATGGTGGTGTATGGTGGTGTATGGTGGTGTATGGTGGTGTATGGTGGTGTATGGTGGTGTATGGTGGTGTATGGTGGTGTATGGTGGTGTATGGTGCTGTATGGTGGTGTATGGCGGTGTATGGTGGTGTATGGTGGTGTATGGTGGTGTATGGTGGTGTATGGTGGTGTATGGTGGTGTATGGTGGTGTATGGTGGTGTATGGTGGTGTATGGTGGTGTATGGTGGTGTATGGTGGTGTATGGTGGTGTATGGTGGTGTATGGTGGTGTGTGGTGGTGTATGGTGGTGTATGGTGGTGTATGGTGGTGTATGGTGGTGTATGGTGGTGTATGGTAGTGTATGCGGGTGTATAGTGGTGTTTGGTGGTGTATGGTGGTGTATGGTGGTGTATGGTGGTGTATGGTGGTGTATGGTGGTGTATGGTGGTGTATGGTGGTGTATGGTGGTGTATGGTGGTGTATGGTGGTGTATGGTGGTGTATGGTGGTGTATGATGGTGTATGATGGTGTATGGTGGTGTATGGTGGTGTATGGTGGTGTATGGTGGTGTATGGTGGTGTATGGTGTTGTATGGTTGTGTATGGTGGTGTATGGTGGTGTATAGTAGTGTATGGTGGTGTATGGTGGTGTATGGTGGTGTATGGTGGTGTATGGTGGTGTATGGTGGTGTATGGTGGTGTATGGTGGTGTATGGTGGTGTATGGTGGTGTATGGTGGTGTATAGTAATGTATGGTGGTGTATGGTGGTGTATGGTGGTGTATGGTGGTGTATGGTGGTGTATGGTGGTGTATGATGGTGTATGATGGTGTATGGTGGTGTATGGTGGTGTATGGTGGTGTATGGTGGTGTATGGTGGTGTTGGGTGGTGTATGGTGGTGTATGGTGGTGTATGGTGGTGTATAGTAATGTATGGTGGTGTATGGTGGTGTATGGTGGTGTATGGTGGTGTATGGTGGTGTATGGTGGTGTATGGTGGTGTATGGTGGTGTATGGTGGTGTATGGTGGTGTATAGTAATGTATGGTGGTGTATGGTGAAGTATGGTGGTGTATGGTGGTGTATGGTTGTGTATGGTGGTGTATGGTGGTGTATGGTGGTGAATGGTGATGTATGGTGGTGTATGGTGGTGTATGGTGGTGCATGGTGGTGTTGGGTGGTGTATGGTGGTGTATGGTGGCGTATGTTGGTATATGGTGGTGTATGGTGGTATATGGTGGTGTATGGTGGTGTATGGTGGCGTATGGTGGTGAATAGTGGTGTATGGCGGTGCATGGTGGTGTATGGTGGTGTATGGTGGTGTAGGGTGGTGTATGGTGGTGCATTGTGGTGTATGGTAGGGTATGGTGGTGTATGGTGGTGTATGGTGGTGTATGGTGGTGTATGGTGGTGTATGGTGGTGTATGGTGGTGTATGGTGGTGTATGGTGGTGTATGGTGGTGTATGGTGGTGTATGGTGGTGTATGGTGGTGTATGGTGGTGTATGGTGGTGTATGGTGGTGTATGGTGGTGTATGGTGGTGTATGGTGGTGTATGGTGGTGTATGGTGGTGTATGGTGGTGTATGGTGGTGTATGGTGGTGTATGGTGGTGTATGGTGGTGTATGGTGGTGTATGGTGGTGTATGGTGGTGTATGGTGGTGTATGGTGGTTTATGGTGGTGTATGGTGGTGTATGGTGGTGTATGGTGGTGTATGGTGGTGTATGGTGGTGTATGGTGGTGTATGGTGGTGTATGGTGGTGTATGGTAGTGTATGGTGGTGTATGGTGGTGTATGGTGGTGTATGGTGGTGTATGGTCGTGTATGCGGGTGTATAGTGGTGTATGGTGGTGTATGGTGGTGTATGGTGGTGTATGGTGGTGTATGGTGGTGTATGGTGGTGTATGGTGGTGTATGGTGGTGTATGGTGGTGTATGGTGGTGTATGGTGGTGTATGGTGGTGTATGGTGGTGTATGGTGGTGTATGGTGGTGTATGGTGGTGTATGGTGGTATATGGTGGTGTATGGTGGTGTATGGTGGCGTATGGTGGTGAATAGTGGTGTATGGCGGTGCATGGTGATGTATGGTGGTGTATGGTGGTGTATGGTGGTGTATGGTGGAGTATGGTGATGTATGGTGGTGTATGGTGGTGTGTGGTGGTGAATGGTGATGTATGGTGGTGTATGGTGGTGTATGGTGGTGCATGGTGGTGTTGGGTGGTGTATGGTGGTGTATGGTAACGTATGTTGGTATATGGTGGTGTATGGTAGTATATGGTGGTGTATGGTGGTGTATGGTGGCGTATGGTGGTGAATAGTGGTGTATGGCGGTGCATGGTGGTGTATGGTTGTGTATGGTGGTGTAGGGTGGTGTATGGTGGTGCATTGTGGTGTGTGGTAGGGTATGGTAGGGTATGGTGGTGTATGGTGGTGTATGGTGGTGTATGGTGGTGTATGGTGGTGTATGGTGGTGTATGGTGGTGTATGGTGGTGTATGGTGGTGTATGGTGGTGTATGGTGGTGTATGGTGGTGTATGGTGGTGTATGGTGGTGTATGGTGGTGTATGGTGGAGGATGGTGAGTATGGTGGTGTATAGTGGTGTATGGTGGTGTATGGTGGTGTATGGTAGTGTATGGTGGTGTATGGTGGTGTATGGTGGTGTATGGTGGTGTATGGTGGTGTATGGTGGTGTATGGTGGTGTATGGTGGTGTATGGTGGTGTATGGTGGTGTATGGTGGTGTATGGTGGTGTATGGTGGTGTATGGTGGTGTATGGTGGTGTATGGTGGTGTATGGTGGTGTATGGTGGAGTATGGTGGTGTATGGTGGTGTATGGTGGTGTATGGTGGTGTATGGTGGTGTATGGTGGTGTATGGTGGTGTATGGTGGTGTATGGTGGTGTATGGTGGTGTATGGTGGTGTATGGTGGTGTATGGTGGTGTATGGTGGTGTATGGTGGTGTATGGTGGTGTATGGTGGTGTATGGTGGTGTATGGTGGTGTATGGTGGTGTATGGTGGTGTATGGTGGTGTATGGTGGTGTATGGTGGTGTATGGTGGTGTATGGTGGTGTATGGTGGTGTATGGTCGTGTATGCGGGTGTATAGTGGTGTATGGTGGTGTATGGTGGTGTATGGTGGTGTATGGTGGTGTATGGTGGTGTATGGTGGTGTATGGTGGTGTATGGTGGTGTATGGTGGTGTATGGTGGTGTATGGTGGTGTATGGTGGTGTATGCTGGTGTATGCTGGTGTATGGTGGTGTATGGTGGTATATGGTGGTGTATGGTGGTGTATGGTGGCGTATGGTGGTGAATAGTGGTGTATGGCGGTGCATGGTGATGTATGGTGGTGTATGGTGGTGTATGGTGGTGTATGGTGGTGTATGGTGATGTATGGTGGTGTATGGTGGTGTATGGTGGTGTATGGTGGTGTATGGTGGTGTATGGTGGTGTATGGTGGTGTATGGTGGTGTATGGTGGTGTATGGTGGTGTATGGTGGTGTATGGTGGTGTATGGTAGTGTATGCGTTTGTATAGTGGTGTATGGTGGTGTATGGTGGTGTATGGTGGTGTATGGTGGTGTATGGTGGTGTATGGTGGTGTATGGTGGTGTATGGTGGTGTATGGTGGTGTATGGTGGTGTATGGTGGTGTATGGTGGTGTATGGTGGTGTATGGTGGTGTATGGTGGTGTATGGTGGTGTATGGTGGTGTATGGTGGTGTATGGTGGTGTATGGTGGTGTATGGTGGTGTATGGTGGTGTATGGTGGTGTATGGTGGTGTATGGTGGTGTATGGTGGTGTATGGTGGTGTATGGTGGTGTATGGTGGTGTATGGTGGTGTATGGTGGTGTATGGTGGTGTATGGTGGTGTATGGTGGTGTATGGTGGTGTATGGTGGTGTATGGTGGTGTATGGTGGTGTATGGTGGTGTATGGTGGTGTATGGTGGTGTATGGTAGTGTATGCGGGTGTATAGTGGTGTATGGTGGTGTATGGTGGTGTATGGTGGTGTATGGTGGTGTATGGTGGTGTATGGTGGTGTATGGTGGTGTATGGTGGTGTATGGTGGTGTATGGTGGTGTATGGTGGTGTATGGTGGTGTATGGTGGTGTATGGTGGTGTATGGTGGTGCATTGTGGTGTATGGTAGGGTATGGTGGTGTATGGTGGTGTATAGTGGTGTATGATGGTGTATGGTGGTGTATGGTGGTGTATGGTGGTGTATGGTGGTGTATGGTGGTGTATGGTGGTGTATGGTGGTGTATGGTGGTGTATGGTGGTGTATGGTGGTGTATGGTGGTGTATGGTGGTGTATGGTGGTGTATGGTGGTGTATGGTGGTGTATGGTGGTGTATGGTGGTGTATGGTGGTGTATGGTGGTGTATGGTGGTGTATGGTGGTGTATGGTGGTGTATGGTGGTGTATGGTGGTGTATGGTGGTGTATGGTGGTGTATGGTGGTGTATGGTGGTTTATGGTGGTGTATGGTGGTGTATGGTGGTGTCTGGTGGTGTATGGTGGTGTATGGTGGTGTGTGGTGGTGTATGGTGGTGTATGGTGGTGTATGGTGGTGTATGGTGGTGTATGGTGGTGTATGGTAGTGTATGCGGGTGTATAGTGGTGTTTGGTGGTGTATGGTGGTGTATGGTGGTGTATGGTGGTGTATGGTGGTGTATGGTGGTGTATGGTGGTGTATGGTGGTGTATGGTGGTGTATGGTGGTGTATGGTGGTGTATGATGGTGTATGATGGTGTATGGTGGTGTATGGTGGTGTATGGTGGTGTATGGTGGTGTATGGTGGTGTATGGTGTTGTATGGTTGTGTATGGTGGTGTATGGTGGTGTATAGTAATGTATGGTGGTGTATGGTGGTGTATGGTGGTGTATGGTGGTGTATGGTGGTGTATGGTGGTGTATAGTAATGTATGGTGGTGTATGGTGGTGTATGGTGGTGTATGGTGGTGTATGGTTGTGTATGGTGGTGTATGGTGGTGTATGGTGGTGAATGGTGATGTATGGTGGTGTATGGTGGTGTATGGTGGTGCATGGTGGTGTTGGGTGGTGTATGGTGGTGTATGGTGGCGTATGTTGGTATATGGTGGTGTATGGTGGTATATGGTGGTGTATGGTGGTGTATGGTGGCGTATGGTGGTGAATAGTGGTGTGTGGCGGTGCATGGTGGTGTATGGTGGTGTATGGTGGTGTAGGGTTTTGTATGGTGGTGCATTGTGGTGTATGGTAGGGTATGGTAGGGTATGGTGGTGTATGGTGGTGTATGGTGGTGTATGGTGGTGTATGGTGGTGTATGGTGGTGTATGGTGGTGTATGGTGGTATATGGTGGTGTATGGTGGTGTATGGTGGCGTATGGTGGTGAATAGTGGTGTATGGCGGTGCATGGTGATGTATGGTGGTGTATGGTGGTGTATGGTGGTGTATGGTGGTGTATGGTGATGTATGGTGGTGTATGGTGGTGTGTGGTGGTGAATGGTGATGTATGGTGGTGTATGGTGGTGTATGGTGGTGCATGGTGGTGTTGGGTGGTGTATGGTGGTGTATGGTGGCGTATGTTGGTATATGGTGGTGTATGGTGGTATATGGTGGTGTATGGTGGTGTATGGTGGCGTATGGTGGTGAATAGTGGTGTATGGCGGTGCATGGTGGTGTATGGTTGTGTATGGTGGTGTAGGGTGGTGTATGGTGGTGCATTGTGGTGTGTGGTAGGGTATGGTAGGGTATGGTGGTGTATGGTGGTGTATGGTGGTGTATGGTGGTGTATGGTGGTGTATGGTGGTGTATGGTGGTGTATGGTGGTGTATGGTGGTGTATGGTGGTGTATGGTGGTGTATGGTGGTGTATGGTGGTGTATGGTGGTGTATGGTGGTGTATGGTGGTGTATGGTGGTGTATGGTGGTGTATGGTGGAGGATGGTGGTGTATAGTGGTGTATGGTGGTGTATGGTGGTGTATGGTAGTGTATGGTAGTGTATGGTGGTGTATGGTGGTGTATGGTGGTGTATGGTGGTGTATGGTGGTGTATGGTGGTGTATGGTGGTGTATGGTGGTGTATGGTGGTGTATGGTGGTGTATGGTGGTGTATGGTGGTGTATGGTGGTGTATGGTGGTGTATGGTGGTGTATGGTGGTGTATGGTGGTGTATGGTGGTGTATGGTGGTGTATGGTGGTGTATGGTGGTGTATGGTGGTGTATGGTGGTGTATGGTGGTGTATGGTGGTGTATGGTGGTGTATGGTGGTGTATGGTGGTGTATGGTGGTGTATGGTGGTGTATGGTGGTGTATGGTGGTGTATGGTGGTGTATGGTGGTGTATGGTGGTGTATGGTGGTGTATGGTGGTGTATGGTGGTGTATGGTGGTGTATGGTGGTGTATGGTGGTGTATGGTGGTGTATGGTGGTGTATGGTGGTGTATGGTGGTGTATGGTCGTGTATGCGGGTGTATAGTGGTGTATGGTGGTGTATGGTGGTGTATGGTGGTGTATGGTGGTGTATGGTGGTGTATGGTGGTGTATGGTGGTGTATGGTGGTGTATGGTGGTGTATGGTGGTGTATGGTGGTGTATGGTGGTGTATGGTGGTGTATGGTGGTATATGGTGGTGTATGGTGGTGTATGGTGGCGTATGGTGGTGAATAGTGGTGTATGGCGGTGCATGGTGATGTATGGTGGTGTATGGTGGTGTATGGTGGTGTATGGTGGTGTATGGTGATGTATGGTGGTGTATGGTGGTGTGTGGTGGTGAATGGTGATGTATGGTGGTGTATGGTGGTGTATGGTGGTGCATGGTGGTGTTGGGTGGTGTATGGTGGTGTATGGTGGCGTATGTTGGTATATGGTGGTGTATGGTGGTATATGGTGGTGTATGGTGGTGTATGGTGGCGTATGGTGGTGAATAGTGGTGTATGGCGGTGCATGGTGGTGTATGGTTGTGTATGGTGGTGTAGGGTGGTGTATGGTGGTGCATTGTGGTGTGTGGTAGGGTATGGTAGGGTATGGTGGTGTATGGTGGTGTATGGTGGTGTATGGTGGTGTATGGTGGTGTATGGTGGTGTATGGTGGTGTATGGTGGTGTATGGTGGTGTATGGTGGTGTATGGTGGTGTATGGTGGTGTATGGTGGTGTATGGTGGTGTATGGTGGTGTATGGTGGTGTATGGTGGTGTATGGTGGTGTATGGTGGTGTATGGTGGTGTATGGTGGTGTATGGTGGTGTATGGTGGTGTATAGTGGTGTATGGTGGTGTATGGTGGTGTATGGTAGTGTATGGTGGTGTATGGTGGTGTATGGTGGTGTATGGTGGTGTATGGTGGTGTATGGTGGTGTATGGTGGTGTACGGTGGTTTATGGTGGTGTATGGTGGTGTATGGTGGTGTATGGTGGTGTATGGTGGTGTATGGTGGTGTGTGGTGGTGTATGGTGGTGTATGGTGGTGCACTGTGGTGTATGGTGGTGTATGGTGGTGTATGGTGGTGTATGGTGGTGTATGGTGGTGTATGGTGGTGTGTGGTGGTGTATGGTGGTGTATGGTGGTGTATAGTGGTGCTTGGTGGTGTGTGGTGGTGTGTGGTGGTGTATGGTGGTGTATGGTTGTGCATGGTGGTGTATGGTGGCGTATGGTGGTGTATGGTGGTGTATGGTGGTGTATGGTGGTGTATGGTGGTGTATGGTGGTGTATGGTGGTGTATGGTGGTGTATGGTGGTGTATGGTGGTGTATGGTGGTGTATGGTGGTGCATGGTGGTGTATGGTGGTGTATGGTGGTGTGTGGTGGTGTATGGTGGTGTATGGTGGTGTATGGTGGTGTATGGTGGTGTATGGTGGTGTATGGTGGTGTATGGTGGTGTATGGTGGTGCATTGTGGTGTATGGTAGGGTATGGTGGTGTATGGTGGTGTATAGTGGTGTATGATGGTGTATGGTGGTGTATGGTGGTGTATGGTGGTGTATGGTGGTGTATGGTGGTGTATGGTGGTGTATGGTGGTGTATGGTGGTGTATGGTGGTGTGTGGTGGTGTATGGTGGTGTATGGTGGTGTATGGTGGTGTATGGTGGTGTATGGTGGTGTATGGTGGTGTATGGTGGTGTATGGTGGTGTATGGTGGTGTATGGTGGTGTATGGTGGTGTATGGTGGTGTATGGTGGTGTATGGTGGTGTATGGTGGTGTATGGTGGTGTATGGTGGTGTATGGTGGTGTATGGTGGTGTGTGGTGGTGTGTGGTGGTGTATGGTGGTGTATGGTGGTGTATGGTGGTATATAGTGTGTATGGTAGTGTATGCGGGTGTATAGTGGTGTATGGTGGTGTATGGTGGTGTATGGTGGTGTATGGTGGTGTATGGTGGTGTATGGTGGTGTATGGTGGTGTATGGTGGTGTATGGTGGTGTATGGTGGTGTATGGTGGTGTATGATGGTGTATGATGGTGTATGGTGGTGTATGGTGGTGTATGGTGGTGTATGGTGGTGTATGGTGGTGTATGGTGTTGTATGGTTGTGTATGGTGGTGTATGGTGGTGTATAGTAATGTATGGTGGTGTATGGTGGTGTATGGTGGTGTATGGTGGTGTATGGTGGTGTATGGTGGTGTATGGTGGTGTATGGTGGTGTATGGTGGTGTATGGTGGTGTATAGTTATGTATGGTGGTGTATGGTGGTGTATGGTGGTGTATGGTTGTGTATGGTGGTGTATGGTGGTGTATGGTGGTGTATGGTGGTGTATGGTGGTGTATGGTGGTGTATGGTGGTGAATGGTGGTGTTGGGTGGTGTATGGTGGTGTATGGTGGTGTATGTTGGTATATGGTGGTGTATGGTGGTATATAGTGGTGTATGGTGGTGTATGGTGGTGTATGGTGGTGAATAGTGGTGTATGGCGGTGCATGGTGGTGTATGGTGGTGTATGGTGGTGTAGGGTGGTGTATGGTGGTGCATTGTGGTGTATGGTAGGGTATGGTAGGGTATGGTGGTGTATGGTGGTGTATGGTGGTGTATGGTGGTGTATGGTGGTGTATGGTGGTGTATGGTGGTGTATGGTGGTGTATGGTGGTGTATGGTGGTGTATGGTGGTGTATGGTGGTGTATGGTGGTGTATGGTGGTGTATGGTGGTGTATGGTGGTGTATGGTGGTGTATGGTGGTGTATGGTGGTGTATGGTGGTGTATGGTGGTGTATGGTGGTGTATGGTGGTGTATGGTGGTGTATGGTGGTGTATGGTGGTGTATGGTGGTGTATGGTGGTGTATGGTGGTGTATGGTGGTGTATGGTGGTGTATGGTGGTGTATGGTGGTGTATGGTGGTGTATGGTGGTGTATGGTGGTGTATGGTGGTGTATGGTGGTGTATGGTGGTGTATGGTGGTGTATGGTGGTGTATGGTGGTGTATGGTGGTGTATGGTGGTGTATGGTGGTGTATGGTGGTGTATGGTGGTGTATGGTGGTGTATGGTGGTGTATGGTCGTGTATGCGGGTGTATGGTGGTGTATGGTGGTGTATGGTGGTGTATGGTGGTGTATGGTGGTGTATGGTGGTGTATGGTGGTGTATGGTGGTGTATGGTGGTGTATGGTGGTGTATGGTGGTGTATGGTGGTGTATGGTGGTGTATGGTGGTGTATGGTGGTGTATGGTGGTGTATGGTGGTGTATGGTGGAGTATGGTGGTGTATGGGTGTATGGTGATGTATGGTGGTGTATGGTGGTGTATGGTGGCGTATGGTGGTGTATGTGATGTTTTGTGGTGTATGGCGGTGTATGGTGGTGTATGGTGGTGTATGGTGGTGTATGGTGGTGTATGGTGGTGCATGGTGGTGTTGGGTGGTGTATGGTGGTGTATGGTGGCGTATGTTGGTATATGGTGGTGTATGGTGGTATATGGTGGTGTATGGTGGTGTATGGTGGTGTATGGTGGTGTTAGTGGTGTATGGTGGTGCATGGTGGTGTATGGTTGTGTATGGTGGTGTAGGGTGGTGTATGGTGGTGTATTGTGGTGTGTGGTAGGGTATGGTAGGGTATGGTGGTGTATGGTGGTGTATGGTGGTGTATGGTGGTGTATGGTGGTGTATGGTGGTGTATGGTGGTGTATAGTGGTGTATGGTGGTGTATGGTGGTGTATGGTGGTGTATGGTGGTGTATGGTGGTGTATGGTGGTGTATGGTGGTGTATGGTGGTGTATGGTGGTGTATGGTGGTGTATGGTGGTGTATGGTGGTGTATGGTGGTGTATGGTGGTGTATGGTGGTGTATGGTGGTGTATGGTGGTGTATGGTGGTGTATGGTGGTGTATGGTGGTGTATGGTGGTGTATGGTGGTGTATGGTGGTGTATGGTGGTGTATGGTGGTGTATGGTGGTGTATGGTGGTGTATGGTGGTGTATGGTGGTGTATGGTGGAGGGATGGTGGTATGGTGGTGTATAGTGGTGTATGGTGGTGTATGGTGGTGTATGGTAGTGTATGGTGGTGTATGGTGGTGTATGGTGGTGTATGGTGGTGTATGGTGGTGTATGGTGGTGTATGGTGGTGTATGGTGGTGTACGGTGGTTTATGGTGGTGTATGGTGGTGTATGGTGGTGTATGGTGGTGTATGGTGGTGTATGGTGGTGTATGGTGGTGTATGGTGGTGTATGGTGGTGCACTGTGGTGTATGGTGGTGTATGGTGGTGTATGGTGGTGTATGGTGGTGTATGGTGGTGTGTGGTGGTGTGTGGTGGTGTATGGTGGTGTATGGTGGTGTATAGTGGTGTTTGGTGGTGTGTGGTGGTGTATGGTGGTGTATGGTTGTGCATGGTGGTGTATGGTGGCGTATGGTGGTGTATGGTGGTGTATGGTGGTGTATGGTGGTGTATGGTGGTGTATGGTGGTGTATGGTGGTGTATGGTGGTGTATGGTGGTGTATGGTGGTGTATGGTGGTGTATGGTGGTGTATGGTGGTGTATGGTGGTGTATGGTGGTGTATGGTGGTGTATGGTGGTGTATGGTGGTGTATGGTGGTGTATGGTGGTGTATGGTGGTGTATGGTGGTGTATGGTGGTGTATGGTGGTGTATGGTGGTGTATGGTGGTGTATGGTGGTGTATGGTGGTGTATGGTGGTGTATGGTGGTGTATGGTGGTGTATGGTGGTGTATGGTGGTGCATGTGGTGTATGGTGGGGTATGGTGGTGTATGGTGGTGTATAGTGGTGTATGATGGTGTATGGTGGTGTATGGTGGTGTATGGTGGTGTATGGTGGTGTATGGTGGTGTATGGTGGTGTATGGTGGTGTATGGTGGTGTATGGTGGTGTATGGTGGTGTATGGTGGTGTATGGTGGTGTATGGTGGTGTATGGTGGTGTATGGTGGTGTATGGTGGTGTATGGTGGTGTATGGTGGTGTATGGTGGTGTATGGTGGTGTATGGTGGTGTATGGTGGTGTATGGTGGTGTATGGTGGTGTATGGTGGTGTATGGTGGTGTATGGTGGTGTATGGTGGTGTATGGTGGTGTATGGTGGTGTATGGTGGTGTATGGTGGTGTATGGTGGTGTATGGTGGTGTATGGTGGTGTATGGTGGTGTATGGTGGTGTATGGTGGTGTATGGTGGTGTATGGTGGTGTATGGTGGTGTATGGTGGTGTATGGTGGTGTATGGTGGTGTATGGTGGTGTATGGTGGTGTATGGTGGTGTGTGGTGGTGTATGGTGGTGTATGGTGGTGTATGGTGGTGTATGGTGGTGTATGGTAGTGTATGCGGGTGTATAGTGGTGTTTGGTGGTGTATGGTGGTGTATGGTGGTGTATGGTGGTGTATGGTGGTGTATGGTGGTGTATGGTGGTGTATGGTGGTGTATGGTGGTGTACGGTGGTGTATGGTGGTGTATGGTGGTGTATGGTGGTGTATGGTGGTGTATGGTGGTGTATGGTGGTGTATGTGTTGTATGGTTTGTATGTGGTGTATGTGGTGTATTATTGGTGGTGTATGTGGTGTATGTGGTGTATGGTGGTGTATGTGGTGTATGGTGGTTATGGTGGTGTTAGTAATGTATGGTGGTGTATGGTGGTGTATGGTGGTGTATGGTGGTGTATGGTTGTGTATGGTGGTGTATGGTGGTGTATGGTGGTGAATGGTGATGTATGTGGTGTATGGTGGTGTATGGTGGTGATGGTGGTGTTGGGTGGTGTATGGTGGTGTATGGTGGTATGTTGGTATATGGTGGTGTATGGTGGTATATGGTGGTGTATGGTGGTGTATGGTGGTGTATGGTGGTGAATAGTGGTGTATGGCGGTGATGGTGGTGTATGGTGGTGTATGGTGGTGTAGGGTGGTGTATGGTGGTGTATAGTGGTGTATGGTGGTGTATGGTGGTGTATAGTAATGTATGGTGGTGTATGGTGGTGTATGGTGGTGTATGGTGGTGTATGGTGGTGTATGGTGGTGTATGGTGGTGTATGGTGGTGTATGGTGGTGTATGGTGGTGTATGGTGGTGTATGGTGGTGTATGGTAGTGTATGGTGGTGTATGGTGGTGTATGGTGGTGTATAGTGGTGTATGGTGGTGTATGGTTGTGTATAGTAATGTATGGTGGTGTATGGTGGTGTATGGTGGTGTATGGTGGTGTATGGTGGTGTATGGTGGTGTATGGTGGTGTATGGTGGTGTATGGTGGTGTATGGTGGTGTATGGTGGTGTATGGTGGTGTATGGTGGTGTATGGTGGTGTATGGTGGTGTATGGTGGTGTATGGTGGTGTATGGTGGTGTATGGTGGTGTATGGTGGTGTATGGTGGTGTATGGTGGTTTATGGTGATATATGGTGGTGATGGTGGTGTATGGTGGTTTATGGTGGTGTATGGTGGTATATGGTGGTGTATGGTGGTGTATGGCGGTGTATGGTGGTGTATAGTGGTGTATGGTGGTGTATGGTGGTGTATGGTGGTGTATGGTGGTGTAAAGTGGTGTATGGTGGTGCATGGTGGTGTATGGTGGTGTATGGTGGTGTATGGTGGTGTATGGTGGTGTATGGTGGTGTATGGTGGTGTATGGTGGTGTATGGTGGTGTATGGTGGTGTATGGTGGTGTATGGTGGTGTATGGTGGTGTATGGTGGTGTATGGTGGTGTATGGTGGTGTATGGTGGTGTATGGTGGTGTATGGTGGTGTATGGTGGTGTATGGTGGTGTATGGTGGTGTATGGTGGTGTATGGTGGTGTATGGTGGTGTATGGTGGTGTATGGTGGTGTATGGTGGTGTATGGTGGTGTATGGTGGTGTATGGTGGTGTGTGGTGGTGTATGGTGGTGTATGGTGGTGTATGGTGGTGTATGGTGGTGTATGGTAGTGTATCGGGTGTATAGTGGTGTTTGGTGGTGTATGGTGGTGTATGGTGGTGTATGGTGGTGTATGGTGGTGTATGGTGGTGTATGGTGGTGTATGGTGGTGTATGGTGGTGTATGGTGGTGTATGGTGGTGTATGGTGGTGTATGATGGTGTATGGTGGTGTATGGTGGTGTATGGTGGTGTATGGTGGTGTATGGTGGTGTATGGTGGTGTATGGTGGTGTATGGTGGTGTATGGTGGTGTATGGTGGTGTATGGTGGTGTATGGTGGTGCATCGTGATGCATGGTGGTGTATGGTGGTGTATGGTGGTGTATGGTGGTGTATGGTGGTGTATAGTGGTGTATGGTGGTGCATGGTGGCGTATGGTGGTGTATGGTGGTGTATGGTGGTGTATGGTGGTGCACTGTGGTGTATGGTGGTGTATGGTGGTGTATGGTGGTGTATGGTGGTGTATGGTGGTGTATGGTGGTGTATGGTGGTGTGTGGTGGTGTATGGTGGTGTATGGTGGTGTATGGTGGTGTATGGTGGTGTATGGTGGTGTATGGTAGTGTATGCGGGTGTATAGTGGTGTTTGGTGGTGTATGGTGGTGTATGGTGGTGTATGGTGGTGTATGGTGGTGTATGGTGGTGTATGGTGGTGTATGGTGGTGTATGGTGGTGTATGGTGGTGTATGGTGGTGTATGGTGGTGTATGGTGGTGTATGGTGGTGTATGGTGGTGTATGGTGGTGTATGGTGGTGTATGGTGGTGTATGGTGGTGTATGGTGGTGTATGGTGGTGTATGGTGGTGTATGGTGGTGTATGGTGGTGTATGGTGGTGTATGGTGGTGTATGGTGGTGTATGGTGGTGCATTGTGGTGTATGGTAGGGTATGGTGGTGTATGGTGGTGTATAGTGGTGTATGATGGTGTATGGTGGTGTATGGTGGTGTATGGTGGTGTATGGTGGTGTATGGTGGTGTATGGTGGTGTATGGTGGTGTATGGTGGTGTATGGTGGTGTATGGTGCTGTATGGTGGTGTATGGCGGTGTATGGTGGTGTATGGTGGTGTATGGTGGTGTATGGTGGTGTATGGTGGTGTATGGTGGTGTATGGTGGTGTATGGTGGTGTATGGTGGTGTATGGTGGTGTATGGTGGTGTATGGTGGTGTATGGTGGTGTATGGTGGTGTATGGTGGTGTGTGGTGGTGTATGGTGGTGTATGGTGGTGTATGGTGGTGTATGGTGGTGTATGGTGGTGTATGGTAGTGTATGCGGGTGTATAGTGGTGTTTGGTGGTGTATGGTGGTGTATGGTGGTGTATGGTGGTGTATGGTGGTGTATGGTGGTGTATGGTGGTGTATGGTGGTGTATGGTGGTGTATGGTGGTGTATGGTGGTGTATGGTGGTGTATGATGGTGTATGATGGTGTATGGTGGTGTATGGTGGTGTATGGTGGTGTATGGTGGTGTATGGTGGTGTATGGTGTTGTATGGTTGTGTATGGTGGTGTATGGTGGTGTATAGTAATGTATGGTGGTGTATGGTGGTGTATGGTGGTGTATGGTGGTGTATGGTGGTGTATGGTGGTGTATGGTGGTGTATGGTGGTGTATGGTGGTGTATGGTGGTGTATGGTGGTGTATAGTAATGTATGGTGGTGTATGGTGGTGTATGGTGGTGTATGGTGGTGTATGGTGGTGTATGGTGGTGTATGATGGTGTATGGTGGTGTATGGTGGTGTATGGTGGTGTATGGTGGTGTATGGTGGTGTATGGTGGTGTTGGGTGGTGTATGGTGGTGTATGGTGGTGTATGGTGGTGTATAGTAATGTATGGTGGTGTATGGTGGTGTATGGTGGTGTATGGTGGTGTATGGTGGTGTATGGTGGTGTATGGTGGTGTATGGTGGTGTATGGTGGTGTATGGTGGTGTATAGTAATGTATGGTGGTGTATGGTGGTGTATGGTGGTGTATGGTGGTGTATGGTTGTGTATGGTGGTGTATGGTGGTGTATGGTGGTGAATGGTGGTGTATGGTGGTGTATGGTGGTGTATGGTGGTGCATGGTGGTGTTTGGTGGTGTATGGTGGTGTATGGTGGTGTATGTTGGTATATGGTGGTGTATGGTGGTATATGGTGGTGTATGGTGGTGTATGGTGGTGTATGGTGGTGTATAGTGGTGTATGGTGGTGCATGGTGGTGTATGGTGGTGTATGGTGGTGTAGGGTGGTGTATGGTGGTGTATTGTGGTGTATGGTAGGGTATGGTGGTGTATGGTGGTGTATGGTGGTGTATGGTGGTGTATGGTGGTGTATGGTGGTGTATGGTGGTGTATGGTGGTGTATGGTGGTGTATGGTGGTGTATGGTGGTGTATGGTGGTGTATGGTGGTGTATGGTGGTGTATGGTGGTGTATGGTGGTGTATGGTGGTGTATGGTGGTGTATGGTGGTGTATGGTGGTGTATGGTGGTGTATGGTGGTGTATGGTGGTGTATGGTGGTGTATGGTGGTGTATGGTGGTGTATGGTGGTGTATGGTGGTGTATGGTGGTGTATGGTGGTGTATGGTGGTGTATGGTGGTGTATGGTGGTGTATGGTGGTGTATGGTGGTGTATGGTGGTGTATGGTGGTGTATGGTGGTGTATGGTAGTGTATGGTGGTGTATGGTGGTGTATGGTGGTGTATGGTGGTGTATGGTGGTGTATGGTGGTGTATAGTGGTGTATGGTGGTGTATGGTGGTGTATGGTGGTGTATGGTGGTGTATGGTGGTGTATGGTGGTGTATGGTGGTGTATGGTGGTGTATGGTGGTGTATGGTGGTGTATGGTGGTGTATGGTGGTGTATGGTGGTGTATGGTGGTGTATGGTGGTGTATGGTGGTGTATGGTGGTGTATGGTGGTGTATGGTGGTGTATGGTGGTGTATGGTGGTGTATGGTGGTGTATAGTGGTGTATGGCGGTGTATGGTGGTGTATGGTGGTGTATGGTGGTGTATGGTGGTGTATGGTGGTGTATGGTGATGTATGGTGGTGTATGGTGGTGTGTGGTGGTGAATGGTGATGTATGGTGGTGTATGGTGGTGTATGGTGGTGTATGGTGGTGTTGGGTGGTGTATGGTGGTGTATGGTAACGTATGTTGGTATATGTTTGTGTATGGTGGTATATGGTGGTGTATGGTGGTGTATGGTGGTGTATGGTGGTGTATAGTGGTGTATGGTGGTGTATGGTGGTGTATGGTTGTGTATGGTGGTGTAGGGTGGTGTATGGTGGTGCATTGTGGTGTGTGGTAGGGTATGGTAGGGTATGGTGGTGTATGGTGGTGTATGGTGGTGTATGGTGGTGTATGGTGGTGTATGGTGGTGTATGGTGGTGTATGGTGGTGTATGGTGGTGTATGGTGGTGTATGGTGGTGTATGGTGGTGTATGGTGGTGTATGGTGGTGTATGGTGGTGTATGGTGGAGGATGGTGAGTATGGTGGTGTATAGTGGTGTATGGTGGTGTATGGTGGTGTATGGTAGTGTATGGTGGTGTATGGTGGTGTATGGTGGTGTATGGTGGTGTATGGTGGTGTATGGTGGTGTATGGTGGTGTATGGTGGTGTATGGTGGTGTATAGTGGTGTATGGTGGTGTATGGTGGTGTATGGTGGTGTATGGTGGTGTATGGTGGTGTATGGTGGTGTATGGTGGTGTATGGTGGTGTATGGTGGTGTATGGTGGTGTATGGTGGTGTATGGTGGTGTATGGTGGTGTATGGTGGTGTATGGTGGTGTATGGTGGTGTATGGTGGTGTATGGTGGTGTATGGTGGTGTATGGTGGTGTATGGTGGTGTATGGTGGTGTATGGTGGTGTATGGTGGTGTATGGTGGTGTATGGTGGTGTATGGTGGTGTATGGTGGTGTATGGTGGTGTATGGTGGTGTATGGTGGTGTATGGTGGTGTATGGTGGTGTATGGTCGTGTATGCAGGTGTATAGTGGTGTATGGTGGTGTATGGTGGTGTATGGTGGTGTATGGTGGTGTATGGTGGTGTATGGTGGTGTATGGTGGTGTATGGTGGTGTATGGTGGTGTATGGTGGTGTATGGTGGTGTATGGTGGTGTATGCTGGTGTATGCTGGTGTATGGTGGTGTATGGTGGTATATGGTGGTGTATGGTGGTGTATGGTGGTGTATGGTGGTGATAGTGGTGTATGGCGGTGCATGGTGATGTATGGTGGTGTATGGTGGTGTATGGTGGTGTATGGTGGTGTATGGTGGTGTATGGTGGTGTATGGTGGTGTGTGGTGGTGTATGGTGATGTATGGTGGTGTATGGTGGTGTATGGTGGTGCATGGTGGTGTTGGGTGGTGTATGGTGGTGTATGGTGGTGTATGTTGGTATATGGTGGTGTATGGTGGTATATGGTGGTGTATGGTGGTGTATGGTGGCGTATGGTGGTGTATAGTGGTGTATGGCGGTGCATGGTGGTGTATGGTTGTGTATGGTGGTGTAGGGTGGTGTATGGTGGTGCATTGTGGTGTGTGGTAGGGTATGGTAGGGTATGGTGGTGTATGGTGGTGTATGGTGGTGTATGGTGGTGTATGGTGGTGTATGGTGGTGTATGGTGGTGTATGGTGGTGTATGGTGGTGTATGGTGGTGTATGGTGGTGTATGGTGGTGTATGGTGGTGTCTGGTGGTGTATGGTGGTGTATGGTGGTGTATGGTGGTGTATGGTGGTGTATGGTGGTGTATGGTGGTGTATGGTAGTGTATGGTGGTGTATGGTGGTGTATGGTGGTGTATGGTGGTGTATGGTTGTGTATGGGGGTGTATAGTGGTGTATGGTGGTGTATGGTGGTGTATGGTGGTGTATGGTGGTGTATGGTGGTGTATGGTGGTGTATGGTGGTGTATGGTGGTGTATGGTGGTGTATGGTGGTGTATGGTGGTGTATGGTGGTGTATGGTGGTGTATGGTGGTGTATGGTGGTGTATGGTGGTGTATGGTGGTGTATGGTGGTGTATGGTGGTGTATGGTGGTGTATGGTGGTGTATAGTGGTGTATGGTGGTGCATGGTGGTGTATGGTGGTGTATGGTGGTGTATGGTGGTGTATGGTGGTGTATGGTGGTGTATGGTGGTGTATGGTGGTGTGTGGTGGTGTATGGTGGTGTATGGTGGTGTATGGTGGTGTATGGTGGTGTATGGTGGTGTATGGGTGGTGTATGGTGGTGTATGGTAACGTATGTTGGTGTATGGTGGTGTATGGTGGTGTATGGTGGTGTATGGTGGTGTATGGTGGTGTATGGTGGTGTATAGTGGTGTATGGTGGTGTATGGTGGTGTATGGTTGTGTATGGTGGTGTATGGTGGTGTATGGTGGTGCATTGTGGTGTGTGGTGGGTATGGTGGTGTATGGTGGTGTATGGTGGTGTATGGTGGTGTATGGTGGTGTATGGTGGTGTATGGTGGTGTATGGTGGTGTATGGTGGTGTATGGTGGTGTATGGTGGTGTATGGTGGTGTATGGTGGTGTATGGTGGTGTATGGTGGTGTATGGTGGTGTATGGTGGTGTATGGTGGTGGATGGTGGTATGGTGGTGTATAGTGGTGTATGGTGGTGTATGGTGGTGTATGGTGGTGTATGGTGGTGTATGGTGGTGTATGGTGGTGTATGGTGGTGTATGGTGGTGTATAGTGGTGTATGGTGGTGTATGGTGGTGTATGGTGGTGTATGGTGGTGTATGGTGGTGTATGGTGGTGTATGGTGGTGTATGGTGGTGTATGGTGGTGTATGGTGGTGTATGGTGGTGTATGGTGGTGTATGGTGGTGTATGGTGGTGTATGGTGGTGTATGGTGGTGTATGGTGGTGTATGGTGGTGTATGGTGGTGTATGGTGGTGTATGGTGGTGTATGGTGGTGTATGGTGGTGTATGGTGGTGTATGGTGGTGTATGGTGGTGTATGGTGGTGTATGGTGGTGTATGGTGGTGTATGGTGGTGTATGGTGGTGTATGGTGGTGTATGGTGGTGTATGGTGGTGTATGGTGGTGTATGGTGGTGTATGGTGGTGTATGGTGGTGTATGGTGGTGTATGCGTGGTGTATAGTGGTGTATGGTGGTGTATGGTGGTGTATGGTGGTGTATGGTGGTGTATGGTGGTGTATGGTGGTGTATGGTGGTGTATGGTGGTGTATGGTGGTGTATGGTGGTGTATGGTGGTGTATGGTGGTGTATGGTGGTGTATGGTGGTGTATGGTGGTGTATGGTGTATGGTGGTGTATGGTGGTATATGGTGGTGTATGGTGGTGTATGGTGGCGTATGGTGGTGTATAGTGGTGTATGGTGGTGTATGGTGGTGTATGGTGGTGTATGGTGGTGTATGGTGGTGTATGGTGGTGTATGGTGGTGTATGGTGGTGTATGGTGGTGTGTGGTGGTGTATGGTGATGTATGGTGGTGTATGGTGGTGTATGGTGGTGCATGGTGGTGTTGGGTGGTGTATGGTGGTGTATGGTGGTGTATGGTGGTGTATGGTGGTGTATGGTGGTGTATGGTGGTGTATGGTGGTGTATGGTGGTGTATGGTGGTGTATAGTGGTGTATGGCGGTGTGGTGGTGTATGGTTGTGTATGGTGGTGTAGGGTGGTGTATGGTGGTGATGTGGTGTGTGGTAGGGTATGGTAGGGTATGGTGGTGTATGGTGGTGTATGGTGGTGTATGGTGGTGTATGGTGGTGTATGGTGGTGTATGGTGGTGTATGGTGGTGTATGGTGGTGTATGGTGGTGTATGGTGGTGTATGGTGGTGTATGGTGGTGTATGGTGGTGTATGGTGGTGTATGGTGGTGTATGGTGTTGTATGGTTGTGTATGGTGGTGTATGGTGGTGTATGTATGTATGGTGGTGTATGGTGGTGTATGGTGGTGTATGGTGGTGTATGGTGGTGTATGGTGGTGTATGGTGGTGTATAGTAATGTATGGTGGTGTATGGTGGTGTATGGTGGTGTATGGTTGTGTATGGTGGTGTATGGTGGTGTATGGTGGTGTATGGTGATGTATGGTGGTGTATGGTGGTGTATGGTGGTGCATGGTGGTGTTGGGTGGTGTATGGTGGTGTATGGTGGTGTATGTTGGTTATGGTGGTGTATGGTGGTGTATGGTGGTGTATGGTGGTGTATGGTGGTGTATGGTGGTGTATGGTGGTGTATGGTGGTGTATGGTGGTGTATGGTGGTGTATGGTGGTGTATGGTGGTGTATGGTGGTGTATGGTGGTGTATGGTGGTGTATGGTGGTGTATGGTGGTGTATGGTGGTGTATGGTGGTGTATGGTGGTGTATGGTGGTGTATGGTGGTGTATGGTGGTGTATGGTGGTGTATGGTGGTGTATGGTGGTGTATGGTGGTGTATGGTCGTGTTGCGGGTGTATAGTGGTGTATGGTGGTGTATGGTGGTGTATGGTGGTGTATGGTGGTGTATGGTGGTGTATGGTGGTGTATGGTGGTATGGTGGTGTATGGTGGTGTATGGTGGTGTATGGTGGTGTATGGTGGTGTATGGTGGTGTATGGTGGTGTATGGTGGTGTATGGTGGTATATGGTGGTGTATGGTGGTGTATGGTGGGATTTGAATATGGTGTATGGTGTGGTGGTGTATGGTGGTGTATGGTGGTGTATGGTGGTGTATGGTGGTGTATGGTGGTGTATGGTGGTGTATGGTGGTGTATGGTGGTGTTGGTGGTGTTGGTGGTGTATGGTGGTGTATGGTGGTGTATGGTGGTGTTGGGTGGTGTATGGTGGTGTATGGTGGTGTATGGTGGTATATGGTGGTGTATGGTGGTGTATGGTGGTGTATGGTGGTGTATGGTGGTGTATGGTGGTATATAGTGGTGTATGGCGGTGTATGGTGGTGTATGGTTGTGTATGGTGGTGTGGGTGGTGTATGGTGGTGATTGGTGTGTGGTGGGGTATGGTGGGGTATGGTGGTGTATGGTGGTGTATGGTGGTGTATGGTGGTGTATGGTGGTGTATGGTGGTGTATGGTGGTGTATGGTGGTGTATGGTGGTGTATGGTGGTGTATGGTGGTGTATGGTGGTGTATGGTGGTGTATGGTGGTGTATGGTGGTGTATGGTGGTGTATGGTGGTGTATGGTGGTGTATGGTGGTGTATGGTGGTGTATGGTGGTGTATGGTGGTGTATGGTGGTGTATGGTGGTGTATGGTGGTGTATGGTGGTGTATGGTGGTGTATGGTGGTGTATGGTGGTGTATGGTAGTGTATGGGGGTGTATAGTGGTGTATGGTGGTGTATGGTGGTGTATGGTGGTGTATGGTGGTGTATGGTGGTGTATGGTGGTGTATGGTGGTGTATGGTGGTGTATGGTGGTGTATGGTGGTGTATGGTGGTGTATGGTGGTGTATGGTGGTGTATGGTGGTGTATGGTGGTGTATGGTGGTGTATGGTGGTGTATGGTGGTGTATGGTGGTGTATGGTGGTGTATGGTGGTGTATGGTGGTGTATGGTGGTGTATGGTGGTGTATGGTGGTGTATGGTGGTGTATGGTGGTGTATGGTGGTGTATGGTGGTGTATGGTGGTGTATGGTGGTGTATGGTGGTGTATGGTGGTGTATGGTGGTGTATGGTGGTGTATGGTGGTGTATGGTGGTGTATGGTGGTGTATGGTGGTGGATGGTGAGTATGGTGGTGTATAGTGGTGTATGGTGGTGTATGGTAGTGTATGGTGGTGTATGGTGGTGTATGGTGGTGTATGGTGGTGTATGGTGGTGTATGGTGGTGTATGGTGGTGTATGGTGGTGTATGGTGGTGTATGGTGGTGTACGGTGGTTTATGGTGGTGTATGGTGGTGTATGGTGGTGTATGGTGGTGTATGGTGGTGTATGGTGGTGTATGGTGGTGTATGGTGGTGTATGGTGGTGTATGGTGGTGCATTGTGGTGTATGGTGGTGTATGGTGGTGTATGGTGGTGTATGGTGGTGTATGGTGGTGTATGGTGGTGTGTGGTGGTGTATGGTGGTGTATGGTGGTGTATGTGGTGTGGTGGTGTGTGGTGGTGTATGGTGGTGTATGGTGGTGTATGGTGGTGTATGGTGGTGTATGGTGGTGTATGGTGGTGTATGGTGGTGTATGGTGGTGTATGGTGGTGTATGGTGGTGTATGGTGGTGTATGGTGGTGTATGGTGGTGTATGGTGGTGTATGGTGGTGTATGGTGGTGTATGGTGGTGTATGGTGGTGTATGGTGGTGTATGGTGGTGTATGGTGGTGTATGGTGGTGTATGGTGGTGTATGGTGGTGTATGGTGGTGTATGGTGGTGTATGGTGGTGTATGGTGGTGTATGGTGGTGTATGGTGGTGTATGGTGGTGTATGGTGGTGTATGGTGGTGTATGGTGGTGTATTGTGGTGTATGGTGGTGTATGGTGGTGTATGGTGGTGTATAGTGGTGTATGGTGGTGTATGGTGGTGTATGGTGGTGTATGGTGGTGTATGGTGGTGTATGGTGGTGTATGGTGGTGTATGGTGGTGTATGGTGGTGTATGGTGGTGTATGGTGGTGTATGGTGGTGTATGGTGGTGTATGGTGGTGTATGGTGGTGTATGGTGGTGTATGGTGGTGTATGGTGGTGTATGGTGGTGTATGGTGGTGTATGGTGGTGTATGGTGGTGTATGGTGGTGTATGGTGGTGTATGGTGGTGTATGGTGGTGTATGGTGGTGTATGGTGGTGTATGGTGGTGTATGGTGGTGTATGGTGGTGTATGGTGGTGTATGGTGGTGTGTGGTGGTGTATGGTGGTGTATGGTGGTGTATGGTGGTGTATGGTGGTGTATGGTAGTGTATGCGGGTGTATAGTGGTGTTTGGTGGTGTATGGTGGTGTATGGTGGTGTATGGTGGTGTATGGTGGTGTATGGTGGTGTATGGTGGTGTATGGTGGTGTATGGTGGTGTATGGTGGTGTATGGTGGTGTATGGTGGTGTATGGTGGTGTATGGTGGTGTATGGTGGTGTATGGTGGTGTATGGTGGTGTATGGTGGTGTATGGTGGTGTATGGTGTTGTATGGTTGTGTATGGTGGTGTATGGTGGTGTATAGTGATGTATGGTGGTGTATGGTGGTGTATGGTGGTGTATGGTGGTGTATGGTGGTGTATGGTGGTGTATGGTGGTGTATGGTGGTGTATGGTGGTGTATGTGGTGTATGGTGGTGTATGGTGGTGTATGGTGGTGTATGGTGGTGTATGGTTGTGTATGGTGGTGTATGGTGGTGTATGGTGGTGTATGTGATGTATGGTGGTGTATGGTGGTGTATGGTGGTGTATGGTGGTGTTGGGTGGTGTATGGTGGTGTATGGTGGTGTATGGTGGTGTATGGTGGTGTATGGTGGTGTATGGTGGTGTATGGTGGTGTATGGTGGTGTATGGTGGTGAATAGTGGTGTATGGTGGTGATGGTGGTGTATGGTGGTGTATGGTGGTGTATGGTGGTGTATGGTGGTGTATAGTGGTGTATGGTGGTGTATGGTGGTGTATAGTAGTGTATGGTGGTGTATGGTGGTGTATGGTGGTGTATGGTGGTGTATGGTGGTGTATGGTGGTGTATGGTGGTGTATGGTGGTGTATGGTGGTGTATGGTGGTGTATGGTGGTGTATGGTGGTGTATGGTGGTGTATGGTGGTGTATGGTGGGGTATGGTGGTGTATGGTGGTGTATGGTGGTGTATAGTGGTGTATGGTGGTGTATGGTGGTGTATAGTAATGTATGGTGGTGTATGGTGGTGTATGGTGGTGTATGGTGGTGTATGGTGGTGTATGGTGGTGTATGGTGGTGTATGGTGGTGTATGGTGGTGTATGGTGGTGTATGGTGGTGTATGGTGGTGTATGGTGGTGTATGGTGGTGTATGGTGGTGTATGGTGGTGTATGGTGATATATGGTGGTGTATGGTGGTGTATGGTGGTGTTATGGTGGTGTATGGTGGTGTATGGTGGTGTATGGTGGTGTATGGCGGTGTATGGTGGTGTATAGTGGTGTATGGCGGTGTATGGTGGTGTATGGTGGTGTATAGTGGTGTATGGTGGTGCATGGTGGTGTATGGTGGTGTATGGTGGTGTATGGTGGTGTATGGTGGTGTATGGTGGTGTATGGTGGTGTATGGTGGTGTATGGTGGTGCATGTGATGTATGGTGGTGTATGGTGGTGTATGGTGGTGTATGGTGGTGTATGGTGGTGTATAGTGGTGTATGGTGGTGTATGGTGGCGTATGGTGGTGTATGGTGGTGTATGGTGGTGTATGGTGGTGCACTGTGGTGTATGGTGGTGCACTGTGGTGTATGGTGGTGTATGGTGGGGGATGGTGGTGCATTGTGGTGTATGGTAGGGTATGGTGGTGTATGGTGGTGTATGGTGGTGTATAGTGGTGTATGGTGGTGTATGGTGGTGTATAGTAATGTATGGTGGTGTATGGTGGTGTATGGTGGTGTATGGTGGTGTATGGTGGTGTATGGTGGTGTATGGTGGTGTATGGTGGTGTATGGTGGTGTATGGTGGTGTATGGTGGTGTATGGTGGTGTATGGTGGGGTATGGTGGTGTATGGTGGTGTATGGTGGTGTATAGTGGTGTATGGTGGTGTATGGTTGTGTATAGTAATGTATGGTGGTGTATGGTGGTGTATGGTGGTGTATGGTGGTGTATGGTGGTGTATGTGGTGTATGGTGGTGTTGGTGGTGTATGTGTGTATGGTGGTGAGTGGTGTAGGTGGTGTATGGTGGTGTATGGTGGTGTATGGTGGTGTATGGTGGTGTATGGTGGTGTATGGTGGTGTATGGTGGTGTATGGTGGTGTATGGTGGTGTATGGTGGTGTATGGTGGTGTATGGTGGTGTATGGTGGTGTATGGTGGTGTATGGTGTGTATGGTGGTGTATGGTGGTGTGTGGTGGTGTATGGTGGTGTATGGTGGTGTATGGTGGTGTATGGTGGGTATGGTGGTGTAGGGGTGTAAGTGGTGTTGGTGGTGTATGGTGGTGTATGGTGGTGTATGGTGGTGTATGGTGGTGTATGGTGGTGTATGGTGGTGTATGGTGGTGTATGGTGGTGTATGGTGGTGTATGGTGGTGTATTGTGTATGGTAGGGGTATGGTGGTGTATGGTGGTGTATGGTGGTGTATAGTGGTGTATGGTGGTGTATGGTTGTGTATAGTATGTATGGTGGTGTATGGTGGTGTATGGTGGTGTATGGTGGTGTATGGTGGTGATGTGGTGTATGGTGGTGTATGGTGGTGTATGGTGGTGTATAGTGGTGTATGGTGGTGTATGGTGGTGTATAGTAATATGGTGGTGTATGGTGGTGTATGGTGGTGTATGGTGGTGTATGGTGGTGTATGGTGGTGTATGGTGGTGTATGGTGGTGTATGGTGGTGTATGGTGGTGTATGGTGGTGTATGGTGGTGTATGGTGGTGTATGGTGGTGTATGGTGGTGTATGGTGGTGTATGGTGGTGTATGGTGGTGTGTGGTGGTGTATGGTGGTGTATGGTGGTGTATGGTGGTGTATGGTGGTGTATGGTAGTGTATGGGGTGTATAGTGGTTATGGTGGTGTTGGTGGTGTATGGTGGTGTATGGTGGTGTATGGTGGTGTATGGTGGTGTATGGTGGTGTATGGTGGTGTATGGTGGTGTATGGTGGTGTATGGTGGTGTATGGTGGTGTATGGTGGTGTATGGTGGTGTATGGTGGTGTATGGTGGTGTATGGTGGTGTATGGTGGTGTATGGTGGTGTATGGTGGTGTATGGTGGTGTATGGTGGTGTATAGTGGTGTATGGTGGTGTATGGTGGTGTATAGTAATGTATGGTGGTGTATGGTGGTGTATGGTGGTGTATGGTGGTGTATGGTGGTGTATGGTGGTGTATGGTGGTGTATGGTGGTGTATGGTGGTGTATGGTGGTGTATGGTGGTGTATGGTGGTGTATGGTAGGGTATGGTGGTGTATGGTGGTGTATGGTGGTGTATGGTGGTGTATAGTGGTGTATGGTGGTGTATGGTTGTGTATAGTAATGTATGGTGGTGTATGGTGGTGTATGGTGGTGTATGGTGGTGTATGGTGGTGTATGGTGGTGCACTGTGGTGTATGGTGGTGTATGGTGGGGGATGGTGGTGCATTGTGGTGTATGGTAGGGTATGGTGGTGTATGGTGGTGTATGGTGGTGTATAGTGGTGTATGGTGGTGTATGGTGGTGTATAGTAATGTATGGTGGTGTATGGTGGTGTATGGTGGTGTATGGTGGTGTATGGTGGTGTATGGTGGTGTATGGTGGTGTATGGTGGTGTATGGTGGTGTATGGTGGTGTATGGTGGTGTATGGTGGTGTATGGTGGTGTATGGTGGTGTATGGTGGTGTATGGTGGTGTGTGGTGGTGTATGGTGGTGTATGGTGGTGTATGGTGGTGTATGGTGGTGTATGGTGGTGTATGGTGGTGTATAGTGGTGTTTGGTGGTGTATGGTGGTGTATGGTGGTGTATGGTGGTGTATGGTGGTGTATGGTGGTGTATGGTGGTGTATGGTGGTGTATGGTGGTGTATGGTGGTGTATGGTGGTGTATGGTGGTGTATGGTGGTGTATGGTGGTGTATGGTGGTGTATGGTGGTGTATGGTTGTGTATGGTGGTGTATGGTGGTGTATGTAGTGTATGGTGGTGTATGGTGGTGTATGGTGGTGTATGGTGGTGTATGGTGGTGTATGGTGGTGTATGGTGGTGTATGGTGGTGTATAGTTGTGTATGGTGGTGTATGGTGGTGTATGGTGGTGTATGGTGGTGTATGGTGGTGTATGGTGGTGTATGGTGGTGTATGGTGGTGTATGGTGGTGTATGGTGGTGTATGGTGGTGTATGGTGGTGATTGGTGTTGGTGGTGTATGGTGGTGTATGTGGGATGTTTATGGTGGTGTATGGTGGTGTATGGTGGTGTATGGTGGTGTATGTGGGTATGGTGGTGAATAGTGGTGTATGGTGGTGTATGGTGGTGTATGGTGGTGTATGGTGGTGTAGGGTGGTGTATGGTGGTGTATAGTGGTGTATGGTGGTGTATGGTGGTGTATAGTAATGTATGGTGGTGTATGGTGGTGTATGGTGGTGTATGGTGGTGTATGGTGGTGTATGGTGGTGTATGGTGGTGTATGGTGGTGTATGGTGGTGTATGGTGGTGTATGGTGGTGTATGGTGGTGTATGGTAGGGTATGGTGGTGTATGGTGGTGTATGGTGGTGTATAGTGGTGTATGGTGGTGTATGGTTGTGTATAGTAATGTATGGTGGTGTATGGTGGTGTATGGTGGTGCATGGTGGTGTATGGTGGTGTATGGTGGTGTATGGTGGTGTATGGTGGTGTATGGTGGTGTATGGTGGTGTATGGTGGTGTATGGTGGTGTATGGTGGTGTATGGTGGTGTATGGTGGTGTATGGTGGTGTATGGTGGTGTATGGTGGTGTATGGTGGTGTATGATGGTGTATGGTGGTTATGGTGGTGTATGGTGGTGTATGGTGGGGTATGGTGGTGTATGGTGGTGTATGGTGGTGTATGGTGGTGTATGGCGGTGTATGGTGGTGAATAGTGGTGTATGGCGGTGATGGTGGTGTATGGTGGTGTATGGTGGTGTATAGTGGTGTATGGTGGTGTATGGTGGTGTATGGTGGTGTATGGTGGTGTATGGTGGTGTATGGTGGTGTATGGTGGTGCATCGTGATGATGGTGGTGTATGGTGGTGTATGGTGGTGTATGGTGGTGTATGGTGGTGTATAGTGGTGTATGGTGGTGCATGGTGGCGTATGGTGGTGTATGGTGGTGTATGGTGGTGCACTGTGGTGTATGGTGGTGTATGGTGGGGGATGGTGGTGCATTGTGGTGTATGGTAGGGTATGGTGGTGTATGGTGGTGTATGGTGGTGTATGGTGGTGTATGGTGGTGTATGGTGGTGTATAGTAATGTATGGTGGTGTATGGTGGTGTATGGTGGTGTATGGTGGTGTATGGTGGTGTATGGTGGTGTATGGTGGTGTATGGTGGTGTATGGTGGTGTATGGTGGTGTATGGTGGTGTATGGTGGTGTATGGTGGTGTATGGTAGGGTATGGTGGTGTATGGTGGTGTATGGTGGTGTATAGTGGTGTATGGTGGTGTATGGTTGTGTATATAATTATGTGGTGTATGGTGGTGTATGGTGGTGTATGGTGGTGTATGGTGGTGCAGTGTGTATGGTGGTGTATGGTGGGGGATGTGTGCATTGTGGTGTATGGTAGGGTATGGTGGTGTATGGTGGTGTATGGTGGTGTATAGTGGTGTATGGTGGTGTATGGTGGTGTATAGTAATGTATGGTGGTGTATGGTGGTGTATGGTGGTGTATGGTGGTGTATGGTGGTGTATGGTGGTGTATGGTGGTGTATGGTGGTGTATGGTGGTGTATGGTGGTGTATGGTGGTGTATGGTGGTGTATGGTGGTGTATGGTGGTGTATGGTGGTGTATGGTGGTGTATGGTGGTGTATGGTGGTGTATGGTGGTGTATGGTGGTGTATGGTGGTGTATGGTGGTGTATGGTGGTGTATGGTGGTGTATGGTGGTGTATGGTGGTGTATGGTGGTGTATGGTGGTGTATGGTGGTGTATGGTGGTGTATGGTGGTGTATGGTGGTGTATGGTGGTGTATGGTGGTGTATGGTGGTGTATGGTGGTATATGGTGGTGTATGGTGGTGTATGGTGGTGTATGGTGGTGTATGGTGGTGTATGGTGGTGTATGGTGGTGTATGGTGGTGTATGGTGGTGTATGGTGGTGTATGGTGGTGTATGGTGGTGTATGGTGGTGTATGGTAGTGTATGCGGGTGTATAGTGGTGTATGGTGGTGTATGGTGGTGTATGGTGGTGTATGGTGGTGTATGGTGGTGTATGGTGGTGTATGGTGGTGTATGGTGGTGTATGGTGGTGTATGGTGGTGTATGGTGGTGTATGGTGGTGTATGGTGGTGTATGGTGGTGTATGGTGGTGTATGGTGGTGTATGGTGGTGTATGGTGGTGTATGGTGGTGTATGGTGGTGTATGGTGGTGTATGGTGGTGTATGGTGGTGTATAGTGGTGTATGGTGGTGCATGGTGGTGTATGGTGGTGTATGGTGGTGTATGGTGGTGTATGGTGGTGTATGGTGGTGTATGGTGGTGTATGGTGGTGTATGGTGGTGTATGGTGGTGTATGGTGGTGTATGGTGGTGTATGGTGGTGTATGGTGGTGTATGGTGGTGTCTGGTGGTGTATGGTGGTGTATGGTGGAGGATGTGGTATGGTGGTGTATAGTGGTGTATGGTGGTGTATGGTGGTGTATGGTAGTGTATGGTGGTGTATGGTGGTGTATGATGGTGTATGGTGGTGTATGGTGGTGTATGGTGGTGCATCGTGATGCATGGTGGTGTATGGTGGTGTATGGTGGTGTATGGTGGTGTATGGTGGTGTATGGTGGTGTATGGTGGTGTATGGTGGTGTATGGTGGTGTATGGTGGTGTATGGTGGTGTATGGTGGTGTATGGTGGTGTATGGTGGTGTATGGTGGTGTATGGTGGTGTATGGTGGTGTATGGTGGTGTATGGTGGTGTATGGTGGTGTATGGTGGTGTATGGTGGTGTATGGTGGTGTATGGTGGTGTATGGTGGTGTATGGTGTTGTATGGTGGTGTATGGTGGTGTATGGTGGTGTATGGTGGTGTATGGTGGTGTATGGTGGTGTTTGGTGGTGTATGGTGGTGTATGGTGGTGTATGGTGGTGTATGGTGGTGTATGGTGGTGTATGGTGGTGTATGGTGGTGTATGGTGGTGTATGGTGGTGTATGGTGGTGTATGGTGGTGTATGGTGGTGTATGGTGGTGTATGGTGGTGTATGGTAGTGTATGGAGGTGTATAGTGGTGTATGGTGGTGTATGGTGGTGTATGGTGGTGTATGGTGGTGTATGGTGGTGTATGGTGGTGTATGGTGGTGTATGGTGGTGTATGGTGGTGTATGGTGGTGTATGGTGGTGTATGGTGGTGTATGGTGGTGTATGGTGGTGTATGGTGGTGTATGGTGGTGTATGGTGGTGTATGGTGGTGTATGGTGGTGTGTGGTGGTGTATGGTGGTGTATGGTGGTGTATGGTGGTGTATGGTGGTGTATGGTAGTGTATGGGGGTGTATAGTGGTGTTTGGTGGTGTATGGTGGTGTATGGTGGTGTATGGTGGTGTATGGTGGTGTATGGTGGTGTATGGTGGTGTATGGTGGTGTATGGTGGTGTATGGTGGTGTATGATGGTGTATGATGGTGTATGGTGGTGTATGGTGGTGTATGGTGGTGTATGGTGGTGTATGGTGGTTTATGGTGTTGTATGGTTGTGTATGGTGGTGTATGGTGGTGTATAGTAATGTATGGTGGTGTATGGTGGTGTATGGTGGTGTATGGTGGTGTATGGTGGTGTATGGTGGTGTATGGTGGTGTATAGTAATGTATGGTGGTGTATGGTGGTGTATGGTGGTGTATGGTGGTGTATGGTGGTGTATGGTGGTGTATGGTGGTGTATGGTGGTGTATGGTGGTGTATGGTGGTGTATGGTGGTGTATGGTGGTGTATGGTGGTGTATGGTGGTGTATGGTGGTGTATGGTGGTGTATGGTGGTGTATGGTGGTGTATGGTGGTGTATGGTGGTGTATGGTGGTGTATGGTGGTGTATGGTGGTGTATGGTGGTGTATGGTGGTGTATGGTGGTGTATGGTGGTGTATGGTGGTGTATGGTGGAGGATGGTGAGTATGGTGGTGTATAGTGGTGTATGGTGGTGTATGGTGGTGTATGGTAGTGTATGGTGGTGTATGGTGGTGTATGGTGGTGTATGGTGGTGTAGGGTGGTGTATGGTGGTGTATGGTGGTGTACGGTGGTTTATGGTGGTGTATGGTGGTGTATGGTGGTGTATGGTGGTGTATGGTGGTGTATGGTGGTGTATGGTGGTGTATGGTGGTGCACTGTGGTGTATGGTGGTGTATGGTGGTGTATGGTGGTGTATGGTGGTGTATGGTGGTGTGTGGTGGTGTATGGTGGTGTATGGTGGTGTATAGTGGTGCTTGGTGGTGTGTGGTGGTGTATGGTGGTGTATGGTTGTGTATGGTGGTGTATGGTGGCGTATGGTGGTGTATGGTGGTGTATGGTGGTGTATGGTGGTGTATGGTGGTGTATGGTGGTGTATGGTGGTGTATGGTGGTGTATGGTAGTGTATGGTGGTGTATGGTGGTGTATGGTGGTGTATGGTGGTGTATGGTGGTGTATGGTGGTGTATGGTGGTGTATGGTGGTGTATGGTGGTGTATGGTGGTGTATGGTGGTGTATGGTGGTGTATGGTGGTGTATGGTGGTGTATGGTGGTGTATGGTGGTGTATGGTGGTGTATGGTGGTGTATGGTGGTGTATGGTGGTGTATGGTGGTGTATGGTGGTGCATTGTGGTGTATGGTAGGGTATGGTGGTGTATGGTGGTGTATAGTGGTGTATGATGGTGTATGGTGGTGTATGGTGGTGTATGGTGGTGTATGGTGGTGTATGGTGGTGTATGGTGGTGTATGGTGGTGTATGGTGGTGTATGGTGGTGTATGGTGGTGTATGGTGGTGTATGGTGGTGTATGGTGGTGTATGGTGGTGTATGGTGGTGTATGGTGGTGTATGGTGGTGTATGGTGGTGTATGGTGGTGTATGGTGGTGTATGGTGGTGTATGGTGGTGTATGGTGGTGTATGGTGGTGTATGGTGGTGTATGGTGGTGTATGGTGGTGTATGGTGGTGTGTGGTGGTGTATGGTGGTGTATGGTGGTGTATGGTGGTGTATGGTGGTGTATGGTAGTGTATACGGGTGTATAGTGGTGTTTGGTGGTGTATGGTGGTGTATGGTGGTGTATGGTGGTGTATGGTGGTGTATGGTGGTGTATGGTGGTGTATGGTGGTGTATGGTGGTGTATGGTGGTGTATGGTGGTGTATGATGGTGTATGATGGTGTATGGTGGTGTATGGTGGTGTATGGTGGTGTATGGTGGTGTATGGTGGTTTATGGTGTTGTATGGTTGTGTATGGTGGTGTATGGTGGTGTATAGTAATGTATGGTGGTGTATGGTGGTGTATGGTGGTGTATGGTGGTGTATGGTGGTGTATGGTGGTGTATGGTGGTGTATAGTAATGTATGGTGGTGTATGGTGGTGTATGGTGGTGTATGGTGGTGTATGGTTGTGTATGGTGGTGTATGGTGGTGTATGGTGGTGAATGGTGATGTATGGTGGTGTATGGTGGTGTATGGTGGTGCATGGTGGCGTATGGTGGTGAATAGTGGTGTATGGCGGTGCATGGTGGTGTATGGTGGTGTATGGTGGTGTATGGTGGTGTATGGTGGTGTATGGTGGTGTATGGTGGTGTATGGTGGTGTATGGTGGTGTATGGTGGTGTATGGTGGTGTATGGTGGTGTATGGTGGTGTATGGTGGTGTATGGTGGTGTATGGTGGTGTATGGTGGTGTATGGTGGTGTATGGTGGTGTATGGTGGTGTATGGTGGTGTATGGTGGTGTATGGTGGTGTATGGTGGTGTATGGTGGTGTATGGTGGTGTATGGTGGTGTATGGTGGTGTATGGTGGTGTATGGTGGTGTATGGTGGTGTATGGTGGTGTATGGTGGTGTATGGTGGTGTATGGTGGTGTATGGTGGTGTATGGTGGTGTATGGTGGTGTATGGTGGAGGATGGTGAGTATGGTGGTGTATAGTGGTGTATGGTGGTGTATGGTGGTGTATGGTAGTGTATGGTGGTGTATGGTGGTGTATGGTGGTGTATGGTGGTGTATGGTGGTGTATGGTGGTGTATGGTGGTGTACGGTGGTTTATGGTGGTGTATGGTGGTGTATGGTGGTGTATGGTGGTGTATGGTGGTGTATGGTGGTGTATGGTGGTGCACTGTGGTGTATGGTGGTGTATGGTGGTGTATGGTGGTGTATGGTGGTGTATGGTGGTGTATGGTGGTGTGTGGTGGTGTATGGTGGTGTATGGTGGTGTATAGTGGTGCTTGGTGGTGTGTGGTGGTGTATGGTGGTGTATGGTTGTGCATGGTGGTGTATGGTGGCGTATGGTGGTGTATGGTGGTGTATGGTGGTGTATGGTGGTGTATGGTGGTGTATGGTGGTGTATGGTGGTGTATGGTGGTGTATGGTAGTGTATGGTGGTGTATGGTGGTGTATGGTGGTGTATGGTGGTGTGTGGTGGTGTATGGTGGTGTATGGTGGTGTATGGTGGTGTATGGTGGTGTATGGTGGTGTATGGTGGTGTATGGTGGTGTATGGTGGTGTATGGTGGTGTATGGTGGTTTATGGTGTTGTATGGTTGTGTATGGTGGTGTATGGTGGTGTATGTAATGTATGGTGGTGTATGGTGGTGTATGGTGGTGTATGGTGGTGTATGGTGGTGTATGGTGGTGTATGGTGGTGTATAGTAATGTATGGTGGTGTATGGTGGTGTATGGTGGTGTATGGTGGTGTATGGTTGTGTATGGTGGTGTATGGTGGTGTATGGTGGTGTATGGTGGTGTATGGTGGTGTATGGTGGTGTATGGTGGTGTATGGTGGTGTATGGTGGTGTATGGTGGTGTATGGTGGTGTGTGGTGGTGTATGGTGGTGTATGGTGGTGTATGGTGGTGTATGGTGGTGTATGGTAGTGTATGCGGGTGTATAGTGGTGTTTGGTGGTGTATGGTGGTGTATGGTGGTGTATGGTGGTGTATGGTGGTGTATGGTGGTGTATGGTGGTGTATGGTGGTGTATGGTGGTGTATGGTGGTGTATGGTGGTGTATGATGGTGTATGATGGTGTATGGTGGTGTATGGTGGTGTATGGTGGTGTATGGTGGTGTATGGTGGTTTATGGTGTTGTATGGTTGTGTATGGTGGTGTATGGTGGTGTATAGTAATGTATGGTGGTGTATGGTGGTGTATGGTGGTGTATGGTGGTGTATGGTGGTGTATGGTGGTGTATGGTGGTGTATAGTAATGTATGGTGGTGTATGGTGGTGTATGGTGGTGTATGGTGGTGTATGGTTGTGTATGGTGGTGTATGGTGGTGTATGGTGGTGAATGGTGATGTATGGTGGTGTATGGTGGTGTATGGTGGTGCATGGTGGCGTATGGTGGTGATAGTGGTGTATGGCGGTGCATGGTGGTGTATGGTGGTGTATGGTGGTGTATGGTGGTGTATGGTGGTGTATGGTGGTGTATGGTGGTGTATGGTGGTGTATGGTGGTGTATGGTGGTGTATGGTGGTGTATGGTGGTGTATGGTGGTGTATGGTGGTGTATGGTGGTGTATGGTGGTGTATGGTGGTGTATGGTGGTGTATGGTGGTGTATGGTGGTGTATGGTGGTGTATGGTGGTGTATGGTGGTGTATGGTGGTGTATGGTGGTGTATGGTGGTGTATGGTGGTGTATGGTGGTGTATGGTGGTGTATGGTGGTGTATGGTGGTGTATGGTGGTGTATGGTGGTGTATGGTGGTGTATGGTGGTGTATGGTGGTGTATGGTGGTGTATGGTGGTGTATGGTGGTGTATGGTGGAGGATGGTGAGTATGGTGGTGTATAGTGGTGTATGGTGGTGTATGGTGGTGTATGGTAGTGTATGGTGGTGTATGGTGGTGTATGGTGGTGTATGGTGGTGTATGGTGGTGTATGGTGGTGTATGGTGGTGTACGGTGGTTTATGGTGGTGTATGGTGGTGTATGGTGGTGTATGGTGGTGTATGGTGGTGTATGGTGGTGTATGGTGGTGCACTGTGGTGTATGGTGGTGTATGGTGGTGTATGGTGGTGTATGGTGGTGTATGGTGGTGTATGGTGGTGTGTGGTGGTGTATGGTGGTGTATGGTGGTGTATAGTGGTGCTTGGTGGTGTGTGGTGGTGTATGGTGGTGTATGGTTGTACATGGTGGTGTATGGTGGCGTATGGTGGTGTATGGTGGTGTATGGTGGTGTATGGTGGTGTATGGTGGTGTATGGTGGTGTATGGTGGTGTATGGTGGTGTATGGTAGTGTATGGTGGTGTATGGTGGTGTATGGTGGTGTATGGTGGTGTATGGTGGTGTATGGTGGTGTATGGTGGTGTATGGTGGTGTATGGTGGTGTATGGTGGTGTATGGTGGTGTATGGTGGTGTATGGTGGTGTATGGTGGTGTATGGTGGTGTATGGTGGTGTATGGTGGTGTATGGTGGTGTATGGTGGTGTATGGTGGTGTATGGTGGTGTATGGTGGTGTATGGTGGTGTATGGTGGTGCATTGTGGTGTATGGTAGGGTATGGTGGTGTATGGTGGTGTATAGTGGTGTATGATGGTGTATGGTGGTGTATGGTGGTGTATGGTGGTGTATGGTGGTGTATGGTGGTGTATGGTGGTGTATGGTGGTGTATGGTGGTGTATGGTGGTGTATGGTGGTGTATGGTGGTGTATGGTGGTGTATGGTGGTGTATGGTGGTGTATGGTGGTGTATGGTGGTGTATGGTGGTGTATGGTGGTGTATGGTGGTGTGTGGTGGTGTATGGTGGTGTATGGTGGTGTATGGTGGTGTATGGTGGTGTATGGTAGTGTATGCGGGTGTATAGTGGTGTTTGGTGGTGTATGGTGGTGTATGGTGGTGTATGGTGGTGTATGGTGGTGTATGGTGGTGTATGGTGGTGTATGGTGGTGTATGGTGGTGTATGGTGGTGTATGATGAGTGTATGATGGTGTATGGTGGTGTATGGTGGTGTATGGTGGTGTATGGTGGTGTATGGTGGTTTATGGTGTTTGTATGGTTGTGTATGGTGGTGTATGGTGGTGTATAGTAATGTATGGTGGTGTATGGTGGTGTATGGTGGTGTATGGTGGTGTATGGTGGTGTATGGTGGTGTATGGTGGTGTATAGTAATGTATGGTGGTGTATGGTGGTGTATGGTGGTGTATGGTGGTGTATGGTTGTGTATGGTGGTGTATGGTGGTGTATGGTGGTGAATGGTGATGTATGGTGGTGTATGGTGGTGTATGGTGGTGCATGGTGGTGTTGGGTGGTGTATGGTGGTGTATGGTGGCGTATGTTGGTATATGGTGGTGTATGGTGGTATATGGTGGTGTATGGTGGTGTATGGTGGCGTATGGTGGTGAATAGTGGTGTATGGCGGTGCATGGTGGTGTATGGTGGTGTATGGTGGTGTAGGGTGGTGTGGGGTGGTGTATGGTGGTGCATTGTGGTGTATGGTAGGGTATGGTAGGGTATGGTGGTGTATGGTGGTGTATGGTGGTGTATGGTGGTGTATGGTGGTGTATGGTGGTGTATGGTGGTGTATGGTGGTGTATGGTGGTGTATGGTGGTGTATGGTGGTGTATGGTGGTGTATGGTGGTGTATGGTGGTGTATGGTGGTGTATGGTGGTGTATGGTGGTGTATGGTGGTGTATGGTGGTGTATGGTGGTGTATGGTGGTGTATGGTGGTGTGTGGTGGTGTATGGTGGTGTATGGTGGTGTATGGTGGTGTATGGTGGTGTATGGTAGTGTATGCGGGTGTATAGTGGTGTTTGGTGGTGTATGGTGGTGTATGGTGGTGTATGGTGGTGTATGGTGGTGTATGGTGGTGTATGGTGGTGTATGGTGGTGTATGGTGGTGTATGGTGGTGTTGGTGGTGTATGATGGTGTATGATGGTGTATGGTGGTGTATGGTGGTGTATGGTGGTGTATGGTGGTGTATGGTGGTTTATGGTGTTGTATGGTTGTGTATGGTGGTGTATGGTGGTGTATAGTAATGTATGGTGGTGTATGGTGGTGTATGGTGGTGTATGGTGGTGTATGGTGGTGTATGGTGGTGTATGGTGGTGTATAGTAATGTATGGTGGTGTATGGTGGTGTATGGTGGTGTATGGTGGTGTATGGTTGTGTATGGTGGTGTATGGTGGTGTATGGTGGTGAATGGTGATGTATGGTGGTGTATGGTGGTGTATGGTGGTGCATGGTGGTGTTGGGTGGTGTATGGTGGTGTATGGTGGCGTATGTTGGTATATGGTGGTGTATGGTGGTATATGGTGGTGTATGGTGGTGTATGGTGGCGTATGGTGGTGAATAGTGGTGTATGGCGGTGCATGGTGGTGTATGGTGGTGTATGGTGGTGTAGGGTGGTGTAGGGTGGTGTATGGTGGTGCATTGTGGTGTATGGTAGGGTATGGTAGGGTATGGTGGTGTATGGTGGTGTATGGTGGTGTATGGTGGTGTATGGTGGTGTATGGTGGTGTATGGTGGTGTATGGTGGTGTATGGTGGTGTATGGTGGTGTATGGTGGTGTATGGTGGTGTATGGTGGTGTATGGTGGTGTATGGTGGTGTATGGTGGTGTATGGTGGTGTATGGTGGTGTATGGTGGTGTATGGTGGTGTATGGTGGTGTATGGTGGTGTATGGTGGTGTATGGTGGTGTATGGTGGTGTATGGTGGTGTATGGTGGTGTATGGTGGTGTATGGTGGTGTATGGTGGTGTATGGTGGTGTATGGTGCTGTATGGTGCTGTATGGTCGTGTATGCGGGTGTATAGTGGTGGATGGTGGTGTATGGTGGTGTATGGTGGTGTATGGTGGTGTATGGTGGTGTATGGTGGTGTATGGTGGTGTATGGTGGTGTATGGTGGTGTGTGGTGGTGTATGGTGGTGTATGGTGGTGTATGGTGGTGTATGGTGGTGTATGGTGGTGTATGGTGGTGTATGGTGGTGTATGGTGGTATATGCTGGTGTATGGTGGTGTATGGTGGCGTATGGTGGTGAATAGTGGTGTATGGCGGTGCATGGTGATGTATGGTGGTGTATGGTGGTGTATGGTGGTGTATGGTGGTTTATGGTGGTGTATGGTGGTGTATGGTGGTGTATGGTGGTGTATGGTGGTGTATGGTGGTGTATGGTGGTGTATGGTGGTGCACTGTGGTGTATGGTGGTGTATGGTGGTGTATGGTGGTGTATGGTGGTGTGTGGTGGTGTATGGTGGTGTATGGTGGTGTATAGTGGTGCTTGGTGGTGTGTGGTGGTGTATGGTGGTGTATGGTTGTGCATGGTGGTGTATGGTGGCGTATGGTGGTGTATGGTGGTGTATGGTGGTGTATGGTGGTGTATGGTGGTGTATGGTGGTGTATGGTGGTGTATGGTGGTGTATGGTGGTGTATGGTGGTGTATGGTGGTGTATGGTGGTGTATGGTGGTGTATGGTGGTGTATGGTGGTGCATGGTGGTGTATGGTGGTGTATGGTGGTGTATGGTGGTGTATGGTGGTGTATGGTGGTATATGGTGGTGTATGGTGGTGTATGGTGGTGTATGGTGGTGTATGGTGGTGTATGGTGGTGTATGGTGGTGTATGGTGGTGTATGGTGGTGTATGATGGTGTATGATGGTGTATGGTGGTGTATGGTGGTGTATGGTGGTGTATGGTGGTGTATGGTGGTGTATGGTGTTGTATGGTTGTGTATGGTGGTGTATGGTGGTGTATAGTAATGTATGGTGGTGTATGGTGGTGTATGGTGGTGTATGGTGGTGTATGGTGGTGTATGGTGGTTGTATATGTAATGTATGGTGGTGTATGGTGGTGTATGGTGGTGTATGGTTGTGTATGGTGGTGTATGGTGGAGTATGGTGGTGAATGGTGATGTATGGTGGTGTATGGTGGTGTATGGTGGTGCATGGTGGTGTTGGGTGGTGTATGGTGGTGTATGGTGGCGTATGTTGGTATATGGTGGTGTATGGTGGTATATGGTGGTGTATGGTGGTGTATGGTGGCGTATGGTGGTGAATAGTGGTGTATGGCGGTGCATGGTGGTGTATGGTGGTGTATGGTGGTGTAGGGTGGTGTATGGTGGTACATTGTGGTGTATGGTAGGGTATGGTAGGGTATGGTGGTGTATGGTGGTGCATGGTGGTGTATGGTGGTGTATGGTGGTGTATGGTGGTGTATGGTGGTGTATGGTGGTGTATGGTGGTGTATGGTGGTGTATGGTGGTGTATGGTGGTGTATGGTGGTGTATGGTGGTGTATGGTGGTGTATGGTGGTGTATGGTGGTGTATGGTGGTGTATGGTGGTGTATGGTGGTGTATGGTGGTGTATGGTGGTGTATGGTGGTGTATGGTGGTGTATGGTGGTGTATGGTGGTGTATGGTGGTGTATGGTGGTGTATGGTGGTGTATGGTGGTGTATGGTGGTGTATGGTGGTGTATGGTGGTGTATGGTCGTGTATGCAGGTGTATAGTGGTGTATGGTGGTGTATGGTGGTGTATGGTGGTGTATGGTGGTGTATGGTGGTGTATGGTGGTGTATGGTGGTGTATGGTGGTGTATGGTGGTGTATGGTGGTGTATGGTGGTGTATGGTGGTGTATGGTGGTGTATGGTGGTGTATGGTGGTGTATGGTGGTGTATGGTGGTGTATGGTGGTATATGGTGGTGTATGGTGGTGTATGGTGGCGTATGGTGGTGAATAGTGGTGTATGGCGGTGCATGGTGATGTATGGTGGTGTATGGTGGTGTATGGTGGTGTATGGTGGTGTATGGTGATGTATGGTGGTGTATGGTGGTGTATGGTGGTGAATGGTGATGTATGGTGGTGTATGGTGGTGTATGGTGGTGCATGGTGGTGTTGGGTGGTGTATGGTGGTGTATGGTGGCGTATGTTGGTATATGGTGGTGTATGGTGGTATATGGTGGTGTATGGTGGTGTATGGTGGCGTATGGTGGTGAATAGTGGTGTATGGCGGTGCATGGTGGTGTATGGTTGTGTATGGTGGTGTAGGGTGGTGTATGGTGGTGCATTGTGGTGTGTGGTAGGGTATGGTAGGGTATGGTGGTGTATGGTGGTGTATGGTGGTGTATGGTGATGTATGGTGGTGTATGGTGGTGTATGGTGGTGTATGGTGGTGTATGGTGGTGTATGGTGGTGTATGGTGGTGTATGGTGGTGTATGGTGGTGCATGGTGGTGTATGGTGGTGTATGGTGGTGTACGGTGGTGTATGGTGGTGTATGGTGGTGTATGGTCGTGTATGCGGGTGTATAGTGGTGTATGGTGGTGTATGGTGGTGTATGGTGGTGTATGGTGGTGTATGGTGGTGTATGGTGGTGTATGGTGGTGTATGGTGGTGTATGGTGGTGTATGGTGGTGTATGGTGGTGTATGGTGGTGTATGGTGGTGTATGGTGGTGTATGGGGGTGTATGGTGGTGTATGGTGGTGTATGGTGGTGTATGGTGGTGTATGGTGATGTATGGTGGTGTGTGGTGGTGTATGGTGGTGTATGGTGGTGTATGGTGGTCTATGGTGGTGTATGGTGGTGTATGGTGGTGTATGGTGGTGTATGGTGGTGTATGGTGGTGTATGGTGGTGTATGGTGGTGTATGGTGGTGTATGGTGGTGTATGGTGGTGTATGGTGGTGTATGGGGGTGTATGGTGGTGTATGGTGGTGTATGGTGGTGTATGGTGGTGTATGGTGGTGTATGGTGGTGTATGGTGATGTATGGTGGTGTATGGTGGTGTATGGTGGTGTATGGTGGTGTATGGTGGTGTATGGTGGTGTATGGTGGTGTATGGTGGCTTATGATGGTGTATGGTGGTGTATAGTGGTGTATGGTGGTGCATGGTTGTGTACGGTGGCGTATGGTGGCGTATGGTGGCGTATGGTGGTGTATGGTGGTGTATGGTGGTGTATGGTGGTGTATGGTGGTGTATGGTGGTGTATGCTGTTGTATGGTGGTGTGTGGTGGTGTATGGTGGTGTATGGTGGTGTATGGTGGTGTATGTTTGTGAATGGTGGTGTATGATGGTATATGGTGGTGTATGGTGGTGTATGGTGGTGTATGGTGGTGTATGTTTGTGAATGGTGGTGTATGGTGGTGTATGGTGGTGTATGGTGGTGTATCGTGGTGGTGGTGGTGTATGGAAATGTGGTGGTGTATGGTGTTGAACGGTGGTGTACGGAGGTGTTTGGTGGTGCATGGTGGTGTATGGTGGTGTATGGTAGTGTATGGTGGTGTATGGTGGTGTATGGTGGTGTATGGTGGTGTATGGTGGTGTATGGTGGTGTATGGTGATGTATGGTGGTGTATGGTGGTGTATGGTGGTGTATGGTGGTGTATGGTGGTGTATGGTGGTGTATGGTGGTGTATGGTGGTGTATGGTGGTGTATAGTGGTGTATGGTGGTGCATGGTTGTGTACGGTGGCGTATGGTGGCGTATGGTGGCGTATGGTGGTGTATGGTGGTGTATGGTGGTGTATGGTGGTGTATGGTGGTGTATGGTGGTGTATGGTGGTGTATGCTGTTGTATGGTGGTGTATGGTGGTGTATGGTGGTGTATGGTGGTGTATGGTGGTGTATGGTGGTGTATGTTTGTGAATGGTGGTGTATGATGGTATATGGTGGTGTATGGTGGTGTATGGTGGTGTATGGTGGTGTATGTTTGTGAATGGTGGTGTATGGTGGTGTATGGTGGTGTATGGTGGTGTATGGTGGTGTATGGTGGTGTATGGTGGTGTATGGTGGTGTATCGTGGTGGTGGTGGTGTATGGAAATGTATGGTGGTGTATGGTGTTGAACGGTGGTGTACGCAGGTGTTTGGTGGTGCATGGTGGTGTATGGTGGTGTATGGTAGTGTATGGTGGTGTATGGTGGTGTATGGTGGTGTATGGTGGTGTATGGTGGTGTATGGTGGTGTATGGTGGTGTATGGTGGTGTATGGTGGTGTATGGTGGTGTATGGTGGTGTATGGTGGTGTATGGTGGTGCATGGTGGTGTATGGTGGTGTATGGTGGTGTATGGTGGTGTATGGTGGTGTATGATGGTGTATGGTGGTGTATGGTGGTGTATGGTGGTGTATGGTGTTGTATGGTGGTGTGTGGTGGTGTATGGTGGTGTATGGTGGTGTATGGTGGTGTATGGTGGTGTATGGTGGTGTATGGTGGTGTATGGTGGTGTATGGTGGTGTATGGTGGTGTATGGTGGTGTATGGTGGTGTATGGTGGTGTATGGTGGTGTATGGTGGTGTATGGTGGTGTATGGTGGTGTATGGTGGTGTATGGTGGTGTATGGTGGTGTATGTTGGTGTATGGTGGTGTATGGTGGTGTATGGTGGTGTATGGTGGTGTATGGTGGTGTATGGTGGTGTATGGTGGTGTATGGTGGTGTATGGTGTTGTATGGTGTTGTATGGTGGTGTATGGTGGTGTATGGTGGTGTATAGTAATGTATTGTGGTGTATGGTGGTGTATGGTGGTGTATAGTGGTGTATGGTGGTGTATGGTGGTGTATAGTAATGTATGGTGGTGTATGGTGGTGTATGGTGGTGTATGGTGGTGTATGGTGGTGTATGGTGGTGTATGGTTGTGTATGGTGGTGTTGGGTGGTGTATGGTGGTGTATGGTGGTGTATGGTGGCGTATGTTTTTATATGGTGGTGTATGGTGGTATATGGTGGTGTATGGTGGTGTATGGTGGCGTATGGTGGTGAATAGTGGTGCATGGTGGTGTATGGTGGTGTATGGTGGTGTAGGTTGGTGTATGGTGGTGCATTGTGGTGTATGGTAGGGTATGGTAGGGTATGGTGGTGTATGGTGGTGTATGGTGGTGTATGGTGGTGTATGGTGGTGTATGGTGGTGTATGGTGGTGTATGGTGGTGTATGGTGGTGTATGGTGGTGTATGGTGGTGTATGGTGGTGTATGGTGGTGTATGGTGGTGTATGGTGGTGTATGGTGGTGTATGGTGGTGTATGGTGGTGTATGGTGGTGTATGGTGGTGTATGGTGGTGTATGGTGGTGTATGGTGGTGTATGGTGGTGTATGGTGGTGTATGGTGGTGTATGGTGGTGTATGGTGGTGTATGGTGGTGTATGGTGGTGTATGGTGGTGTATGGTGGTGTATGGTGGTGTATGGTGGTGTATGGTGGTGTATGGTGGTGTATGGTGGTGTATGGTGGTGTATGGTGGTGTATGGTGGTGTATGGTGGTGTATGGTGGTGTATGGTGGTGTATGGTGGTGTATGGTGGTGTATGGTGGTGTATGGTGGTGTATGGTGGTGTATGGTGGTGTATGGTGGTGTATGGTGGTGTATGGTGGTGTATGGTGGTGTATGGTGGTGTATGGTGGTGTATGGTGGTGTATGGTGGTGTATGGTGGTGTATGGTGGTGTATGGTGGTGTATGGTGGTGTATTGTGGTGTATGGTGGTGCATGGTTGTGTACGGTGGCGTATGGTGGCGTATGGTGGTGTATGGTGGTGCATGGTGGTGTATGGTGGTGTACGGTGGTGTATGCTGGTGTATGGTGGTGTATGGTGGTGTATGGTGGTGTATGGTGGTGTATGGTGGTGTATGTTTGTGAATGGTGGTGTATGATAATATATGGTGGTGTATGGTGGTGTATGGTGGTGTATGGTGGTGTATGGTGGTGTATGGTGGTGTATGGTGGTGTATGGTGGTGTATGGTGGTGTATGGTGGTGTATGGTGGTGTATGGTGGTGTATGGTGGTGTATGGTGGTGTATGGTGGTGTATGGTGGTGTATGGTGCTGTATGGTGGTGTATGGGGGTGTATGGTGGTGTATGGTGGTGTATGGTGGTGTATGGTGGTGTATGGTGATGTATGGTGGTGTATGGTGGTGTATGGTGGTGTATGGTGGTGTATGGTGGTGTATGGTGGTGTATGGTGGTGTATGGTGGTGTATGGTGGTGTATGGTGGTGTATAGTGGTGTATGGTGGTGCATGGTTGTGTACGGTGGCGTATGGTGGCGTATGGTGGCGTATGGTGGTGTATGGTGGTGTATGGTGGTGTATGGTGGTGTATGGTGGTGTATGGTGGTGTATGCTGTTGTATGGTGGTGTATGGTGGTGTATGGTGGTGTATGGTGGTGTATGGTGGTGTATGCTGTTGTATGGTGGTGTATGGTGGTGTATGGTGGTGTATGGTGGTGTATGGTGGTGTATGGTGGTGTATGGTGGTGTATGGTGGTGTATGGTGGTGTATGGTGGTGTATGTTTGTGAATGGTGGTGTATGATGGTATATGGTGGTGCATGGTGGTGTATGGTGGTGTATGGTGGTGTATGTTTGTGAATGGTGGTGTATGGTGGTGTATGGTGGTGTATGGTGGTGTATGGTGGTGTATCGTGGTGGTGGTGGTGTATGGAAATGTATGGTGGTGTATGGTGTTGAACGGTGGTGTACGGAGGTGTTTGGTGGTGCATGGTGGTGTATGGTGGTGTATGGTAGTGTATGGTGGTGTATGGTGGTGTATGGTGGTGTATGGTGGTGTATGGTGGTGTATGGTGGTGTATGGTGGTGTATGGTGGTGTATGGTGGTGTATGGTGGTGTATGGTGGTGTATGGTGGTGTATGGTGGTGTATGGTGGTGTATGGTGGTGTATGGTGGTGGTATGGTGGTGTATGGTGGTGTATGGTGGTGTATGGTGGTGTATGGTGGTGTATGGTGGTGTATGGTGGTGTATGGTGATGTATGGTGGTGTATGGTGGTGTATGGTGGTGTATGGTGGTGTATGGTGATGTATGGTGGTGTATGGTGGTGTATGGTGGTGAATGGTGATGTATGGTGGTGTATGGTGGTGTATGGTGGTGCATGGTGGTGTTGGGTGGTGTATGGTGGTGTATGGTGGCGTATGTTGGTATATGGTGGTGTATGGTGGTATATGGTGGTGTATGGTGGTGTATGGTGGCGTATGGTGGTGAATAGTGGTGTATGGCGGTGCATGGTGGTGTATGGTTGTGTATGGTGGTGTAGGGTGGTGTATGGTGGTGCATTGTGGTGTGTGGTAGGGTATGGTAGGGTATGGTGGTGTATGGTGGTGTATGGTGGTGTATGGTGGTGTATGGTGGAGTATGGTGGTGTATGGTGGTGTATGGTGGTGTATGGTGGTGTATGGTGGTGTATGGTGGTGTATGGTGGTGTATGGTGGTGTATGGTGGTGTATGGTGGTGTATGGTGGTGTATGGTGGTGTATGGTGGTGTATGGTGGTGTATGGTGGTGTATGGTGGTGTATGGTGGTGTATGGTGGTGTATGGTGGTGTATGGTCGTGTATGCGGGTGTATAGTGGTGTATGGTGGTGTATGGTGGTGTATGGTGGTGTATGGTGGTGTATGGTGGTGTATGGTGGTGTATGGTGGTGTATGGTGGTGTATGGTGGTGTATGGTGGTGTGTGGTGGTGTATGGTGGTGTATGGTGGTGTATGGTGGTGTATGGTGGTGTATGGTGGTGTATGGGGGTGTATGGTGGTGTATGGTGGTGTATGGTGGTGTATGGTGGTGTATGGTGATGTATGGTGGTGTATGGTGGTGTATGGTGGTGTATGGTGGTGTATGGTGGTGTATGGTGGTGTATGGTGGTGTATGGTGGTGTATGGTGGTGTATGGTGGTGTATGGTGGTGTATGGTGGTGTATGGTGGTGTATGGTGGTGTATGGTGGTGTATGGTGGTGTATGGTGGTGTATGGTGGTGTATGGTGATGTATGGTGGTGTATGGTGGTGTATGGTGGTGTATGGTGGTGTATGGTGGTGTATGGTGGTGTATGGTGGTGTATGGTGGTGTATAGTGGTGTATGGTGGTGCATGGTTGTGTACGGTGGCGTATGGTGGCGTATGGTGGCGTATGGTGGTGTATGGTGGTGTATGGTGGTGTATGGTGGTGTATGGTGGTGTATGGTGGTGTATGGTGGTGTATGCTGTTGTATGGTGGTGTATGGTGGTGTATGGTGGTGTATGGTGGTGTATGGTGGTGTATGGTGGTGTATGGTGGTGTATGTTTGTGAATGGTGGTGTATGATGGTATATGGTGGTGTATGGTGGTGTATGGTGGTGTATGGTGGTGTATGGTGGTGTATGTTTGTGAATGGTGGTGTATGGTGGTGTATGGTGGTGTATGGGGGTGTATGGTGGTGTATGGTGGTGTATCGTGGTGGTGGTGGTGTATGGAAATGTATGGTGGTGTATGGTGGTGTATGGTGTTGAACGGTGGTGTACGCAGGTGTTTGGTGGTGCATGGTGGTGTATGGTGGTGTATGGTAGTGTATGGTGGTGTATGGTGGTGTATGGTGGTGTATGGTGGTGTATGGTGGTGTATGGTGGTGTATGGTGGTGTATGGTGGTGTATGGTGGTGTATGGTGGTGTATGGTGGTGTATGGTGGTGTATGGTGGTGTATGGTGGTGTATGGTGGTGTATGGTGGTGTATGGTGGTGTATGGTGGTGTATGGTGGTGTATGGTGGTGTATGGTGGTGTATGGTGGTGTATGGTGGTGTATAGTAATGTATGGTGGTGCATCGTGATGCATGGTGGTGTATGGTGGTGTATGGTGGTGTATGGTGGTGTATGGTGGTGTATGGTGGTGTATGATGGTGTATGGTGGTGTATGGTGGTGTATGGTGGTGTATGGTGGTGTATGGTGGTGTATGGTGGTGTATGGTGGTGTATGGTGGTGTATGGTGGTGTATGGTGGTGTATGGTGGTGTATGGTGGTGTATGGTGGTGTATGGTGGTGTATGGTGGTGTATGGTGGTGTATGGTGGTGTATGGTGGTGTATGGTGGTGTATCGTGGTGTATGGTGGTGTATGGTGGTGTATGGTGGTGTATGGTGGTGTATGGTGGTGTATGGTGGTGTATGGTGGTGTATGGTGGTGTATGGTGGTGTATGGTGGTGTATGGTGGTGTATGGTGGTGTATGGTGTTGTATGGTGTTGTATGGTGGTGTATGGTGGTGTATGGTGGTGTATAGTAATGTATTGTGGTGTATGGTGGTGTATGGTGGTGTATAGTGGTGTATGGTGGTGTATGGTGGTGTATGGTGGTGTATGGTGGTGTATGGTGGTGTATGGTGGTGTATGGTGGTGTATGGTGGTGTATGGTGGTGTATGGTGGTGTATGGTGGTGTATGGTGGTGTATGGTGGTGTATGGTGGTGTATCGTGGTGTATGGTGGTGTATGGTGGTGTATGGTGGTGTATGGTGGTGTATGGTGGTGTATGGTGGTGTATGGTGGTGTATGGTAGTGTATGGTGGTGTATGGTGGTGTATGGTGGTGTATGGTGGTGTATGGTGTTGTATGGTGTTGTATGGTGGTGTATGGTGGTGTATGGTGGTGTATAGTAATGTATTGTGGTGTATGGTGGTGTATGGTGGTGTATAGTGGTGTATGGTGGTGTATGGTGGTGTATCGTGGTGGTGGTGGTGTATGGAAATGTATGGTGGTGTATGGTGGTGTATGGTGTTGAACGGTGGTGTACGCAGGTGTTTGGTGGTGCATGGTGGTGTATGGTGGTGTATGGTAGTGTATGGTGGTGTATGGTGGTGTATGGTGGTGTATGGTGGTGTATGGTGGTGTATGGTGGTGTATGGTGGTGTATGGTGGTGTATGGTGGTGTATGGTGGTGTATGGTGGTGTATGGTGGTGTATGGTGGTGTATGGTGGTGTATGGTGGTGTATGGTGGTGTATGGTGGTGTATGGTGGTGTATGGTGGTGTATGGTGGTGTATGGTGGTGTATAGTAATGTATGGTGGTGCATCGTGATGCATGGTGGTGTATGGTGGTGTATGGTGGTGTATGGTGGTGTATGGTGGTGTATGATGGTGTATGGTGGTGTATGGTGGTGTATGGTGGTGTATGGTGGTGTATGGTGGTGTATGGTGGTGTATGGTGGTGTATGGTGGTGTATGGTGGTGTATGGTGGTGTATGGTGGTGTATGGTGGTGTATGGTGGTGTATGGTGGTGTATGGTGGTGTATGGTGGTGTATGGTGGTGTATGGTGGTGTATGGTGGTGTATCGTGGTGTATGGTGGTGTATGGTGGTGTATGGTGGTGTATGGTGGTGTATGGTGGTGTATGGTGGTGTATGGTGGTGTATGGTAGTGTATGGTGGTGTATGGTGGTGTATGGTGGTGTATGGTGGTGTATGGTGTTGTATGGTGTTGTATGGTGGTGTATGGTGGTGTATGGTGGTGTATAGTAATGTATTGTGGTGTATGGTGGTGTATGGTGGTGTATAGTGGTGTATGGTGGTGTATGGTGGTGTATAGTAATGTATGGTGGTGTATGGTGGTGTATGGTGGTGTATGGTGGTGTATGGTTGTGTATGGTGGTGTTGGGTGGTGTATGGTGGTGTATGGTGGTGTATGGTGGCGTATGTTTTTATATGGTGGTGTATGGTGGTATATGGTGGTGTATGGTGGTGTATGGTGGCGTATGGTGGTGAATAGTGGTGCATGGTGGTGTATGGTGGTGTATGGTGGTGTAGGTTTGTGTATGGTGGTGCATTGTGGTGTATGGTAGGGTATGGTAGGGTATGGTAGGGTATGGTGGTGTATGGTGGTGTATGGTGGTGTATGGTGGTGTATGGTGGTGTATGGTGGTGTATGGTGGTGTATGGTGGTGTATGGTGGTGTATGGTGGTGTATGGTGGTGTATGGTGGTGTATGGTGGTGTATGGTGGTGTATGGTGGTGTATGGTGGTGTATGGTGGTGTATTGTGGTGTATGGTGGTGTATGGTGGTGTATGGTGGTGTATGGTGGTGTATGGTGGTGTATGGTGGTGTATGGTGGTGTATGGTGGTGTATGGTGGTGTATGGTGGTGTATGGTGGTGTATGGTGGTGTATGGTGGTGTATGGTGGTGTATGGTGGTGTATGGTGGTGTATGGTGGTGTATGGAGGTGTATGGTGGTGTATGGTGGTGTATGGTGGTTTATGGTGGTGTATGGTGGTGTATGGTGGTGTATGGTGGTGTATGGTGGTGTATAGTGGTGTATGGTGGTGCATGGTTGTGTACGGTGGCGTATGGTGGCGTATGGTGGTGTATGGTGGTGTATGGTGGTGTATGGTGGTGTACGGTGGTGTATGCTGGTGTATGGTGGTGTATGGTGGTGTATGGTGGTGTATGGTGGTGTATGGTGGTGTATGTTTGTGAATGGTGGTGTATGATGGTATATGGTGGTGTATGGTGGTGTATGGTGGTGTATGGTGGTGTATGGTGGTGTATGGTGGTGTATGGTGGTGTATGGTGGTGTATGGTGGTGTATGGTGTTGTATGGTGGTGTATGGTGGTGTATGGTGGTGTATGGTGGTGTATGGTGGTGTATGGTGGTGTATGGTGGTGTATGGTGGTGTATGGTGGTGTATGGTGGTGTATATTGGTGTATATTGGTGTATAGTGGTGTATGGTGGTGTATGGTGGTGTATGGTGGTGTATAGTGGTGGACGGTGGTGTATGGTGGTGTATGGTGGTGTATGGTGGTGTATGGTGGTGTATGGTGGTGTATGGTGGTGTATGGTGGTGTATGGTGGTGTATGGTGGTGTATGGTGGTGTATGGTGGTGTATGGTGGTGTATGGTGGTGTATGGTGGTGTATGGTCGTGTATGCGGGTGTATAGTGGTGTATGGTGGTGTATGGTGGTGTATGGTGGTGTATGGTGGTGTATGGTGGTGTATGGTGGTGTATGGTGGTGTATGGTGGTGTATGGTGGTGTATGGTGGTGTATGGTGGTGTATGGTGGTGTATGGTGGTGTATGGGGGTGTATGGTGGTGTATGGTTGTGTATGGTGGTATATGGTGGTGTATGGTGATGCATGGTGGTGTATGGTGGTGTATGGTGGTGTATGGTGGTGTATGGTGGTGTATGGTGGTGTATGGTGGTGTATGGTGGTGTATGGTGGTGTATGGTGGTGTATGGTGGTGTATGGTGGTGTATGGTGGTGTATGGTGGTGTATGGTGGTGTATGGTCGTGTATGCGGGTGTATAGTGGTGTATGGTGGTGTATGGTGGTGTATGGTGGTGTATGGTGGTGTATGGTGGTGTATGGTGGTATATGGTGGTGTATGGTGGTGTATGGTGGTGTATGGTGGTGTATGGGGGTGTATGGTGGTGTATGGTGGTGTATGGTGGTGTATGGTGGTGTATGGTGATGTATGGTGGTGTATGGTGGTGTATGGTGGTGTATGGTGGTGTATGGTGGTGTATGGTGGTGTATGGTGGTGTATGGTGGTGTATGGTGGTGTATGGTGGTGTATGGAGGTGTATGGGGGTGTATGGTGGTGTATGGTGGTGTATGGTGGTGTATGGCGGTGTATGGTGATGTATGGTGGTGTATGGTGGTGTATGGTGGTGTATGGTGGTGTATGGTGGTGTATGGTGGTGTATGGTGGTGTATGGTGGTGTATGGTGGTGTATGGTGGTGTATAGTGGTGTATGGTGGTGCATGGTTGTGTACGGTGGCGTATGGTGGCGTATGGTGGCGTATGGTGGTGTATGGTGGTGTATGGTGGTGTATGGTGGTGTATGGTGGTGTATGGTGGTGTATGGTGGTGTATGCTGTTGTATGGTGGTGTATGGTGGTGTATGGTGGTGTATGGTGGTGTATGGTGGTGTATGGTGGTGTATGGTGGTGTTTGGTGGTGTATGGTGGTGTATGTTTGTGAATGGTGGTGTATGATGGTATATGGTGGTGTATGGTGGTGTATGGTGGTGTATGGTGGTGTATGTTTGTGAATGGTGGTGTATGGTGGTGTATGGTGGTGTATGGTGGTGTATGGTGGTGTATGGTGGTGTATCGTGGTGGTGGTGGTGTATGGAAATGTATCGTGGTGTATGGTGGTGTATGGTGTTGAATGGTGGTGTACGGAGGTGTTTGGTGGTGCATGGTGGTGTATGGTGGTGTATGGTAGTGTATGGTGGTGTGTGGTGGTGTATGGTGGTGTATGGTGGTGTATGGTGGTGTATGGTGGTGTATGGTGGTGTATGGTGGTGTATGGTGGTGTATGGTGGTGTATGGTGGTGTATGGTGGTGTATGGTGGTGTATGGTGGTGTATGGTGGTGTATGGTGGTGTATGGTGGTGTATGGTGGTGTATGGTGGTGTATGGTGGTGTATGGTGGTGTATGGTGGTGTATGGTGGTGTATGGTGGTGTATGGTGGTGTATAGTAATGTATGGGGGTGCATCGTGATGCATGGTGGTGTATGGTGGTGTATGGTGGTGTATGGTGGTGTATGGTGGTGTATGATGGTGTATGGTGGTGTATGGTGGTGTATGGTGGTGTATGGTGGTGTATGGTGGTGTATGGTGGTGTATGGTGGTGTATGGTGGTGTATGGTGGTGTATGGTGGTGTATGGTGGTGTATGGTGGTGTATGGTGGTGTATGGTGGTGTATAGTGGTGTATGGTGGTGTATGGTGGTGTATGGTGGTGTATAGTAATGTATGGTGGTGCATCGTGATGCATGGTGGTGTATGGTGGTGTATGGTGGTGTATGGTGGTGTATGGTGGTGTATGGTGGTGTGTGGTGGTGTATGGTGGTGTATGGTGGTGTATGGTGGTGTATGGTGGTGTATGGTGGTGTATGGTGGTGTATGGTGGTGTATGGTGGTGTATGGTGGTGTATGGTGGTGTATGGTGGTGTATGGTGGTGTATGGTGGTGTATGGTGGTGTATGGTGGTGTATGGTGGTGTATGGTGGTGTATGGTGTTGTATGGTGGTGTATGGTGGTGTATGGTGGTGTATAGTAATGTATTGTGGTGTATGGTGGTGTATGGTGGTGTATAGTGGTGTATGGTGGTGTATGGTGGTGTATAGTAATGTATGGTGGTGTATGGTGGTGTATGGTGGTGTATGGTGGTGTATGGTTGTGTATGGTGGTGTTGGGTGGTGTATGGTGGTGTATGGTGGCGTATGTTTTTATATGGTGGTGTATGGTGGTATATGGTGGTGTATGGTGGTGTATGGTGGCGTATGGTGGTGAATAGTGGTGCATGGTGGTGTATGGTGGTGTATGGTGGTGTAGGTTGGTGTATGGTGGTGCATTGTGGTGTATGGTAGGTGTATGGTGGTGTATGGTGGTGTATGGTGGTGTATGGTGGTGTATGGTGGTGTATGGTGGTGTATGGTGGTGTATGGTGGTGTATGGTGGTGTATGGTGGTGTATGGTGGTGTATGGTGGTGTATGGTGGTGTATGGTGGTGTATAGTAATGTATGGTGGTGCATCGTGATGCATGGTGGTGTATGGTGGTGTATGGTGGTGTATGGTGGTGTATGGTGGTGTATGGTGGTGTATGGTGGTGTATGGTGGTGTATGGTGGTGTATGGTGGTGTATGGTGGTGTATGGTGGTGTATGGTGGTGTATGGTGGTGTATGGTGGTGTATGGTGGTGTATAGTGGTGTATGGTGGTGCATGGTGGTGTATGGTGGTGTATGGTGGTGTATAGTAATGTATGGTGGTGCATCGTGATGCATGGTGGTGTATGGTGGTGTATGGTGGTGTATGGTGGTGTATGGTGGTGTATGGTGGTATATGGTGGTGTATGGTGGTGTATAGTGGTGTATGGTGGTGTATGGTTGTGTACGGTGGTGTATGGTGGTGTATGGTGGTGTATGGTGGTGTATGGTGGTGTATGGTGGTGTATGGTGGTGTATGGTGGTGTATGGTGGTGTATGGTGGTGTATGGTGGTGTATGGTGGTGTATGGTGGTGTATGGTGGTGTATGGTGGTGTATGGTGGTGTATGGTGGTGTATGGTGGTGTATGGTGGTGTATAGTAATGTATGGTGGTGCATCGTGATGCATGGTGGTGTATGGTGGTGTATGGTGGTGTATGGTGGTGTATGGTGGTGTATGGTGGTGTATGGTGGTGTATAGTAATGTATGGTGGTGCATCGTGATGCATGGTGGTGTATGGTGGTGTATGGTGGTGTATGGTGGTGTATGGTGGTGTATGGTGGTGTATGGTGGTGTATGGTGGTGTATGGTGGTGTATGGTGGTGTATGGTGGTGTATGGTGGTGTATGGTGGTGTATGGTGGTGTATGGTGGTGTATGGTGGTGTATGGTGGTGTATGGTGGTGTATGGTGGTGTATGGTGGTGTATGGTGGTGTATGGTGGTGTATGGTGGTGTATGGTGGTGTATGGTGGTGTATGGTGGTGTATGGTGGTGTATGGTGGTGTATGGTGGTGTATGGTGGTGTATGGTGGTGTATGGTGGTGTATGGTGGTGTATGGTGGTGTATGGTGGTGTATGGTGGTGTATGGTGGTGTATGGTGGTGTATGGTGGTGTATGGTGGTGTATGGTGGTGTATGGTGGTGTATGGTGGTGTATGGTGGTGTATGGTGGTGTATGGTGGTGTATGGTGGTGTATGGTGGTGTATGGTGGTGTATGGTGGTGTATGGTGGTGTATGGTGGTGTATGGTGGTGTATGGTGGTGTATGGTGGTGTATGGTGGTGTATGGTGGTGTATGGTGGTGTATGGTGGTGTATGGTGGTGTATGGTGGTGTATGGTGGTGTACGGTGGTGTATGCTGGTGTATGGTGGTGTATGATGGTGTATGGTGGTGTATGGTGGTGTATGGTGGTGTATGGTGGTGTATGGTTGTGTATGGTGGTGTATGGTGGTGTATGTTGGTGAATGGTGATGTATGGTGGTGTATGGTGGTATATGGTGGTGCATGGTGGTGTTGGGTGGTGTATGGTGGTGTATGGTGGCGTATGTTGGTATATGGTGGTGTATGGTGGTGTATGGTGGTGTATGGTGGTGTATGGTGGTGTATGGTGGTGTATGGTGGTGTATGGTGGTGTATGGTGGTGTATGGTGGTGTATGGTGGTGTATGGTGGTGTATGGTGGTGTATGGTGGTGTATGGTGGTGTATGGTGGTGTATGGTGGTGTATGGTGGTGTATGGTGGTGTATGGTGGTGTATGGTGGTGTATGGTGGTGTATGGTGGTGTATGGTGGTGTATGGTGGTGTATGGTGGTGTATGGTGGTGTATGGTGGTGTATAGTGGTGTATGGTGGTGCATGGTTGTGTACGGTGGCGTATGGTGGTGTATGGTGGTGTATGGTGGTGTATGGTGGTGTATGGTGGTGTACGGTGGTGTATGCTGGTGTATGGTGGTGTATGGTGGTGTATGGTGGTGTATGGTGGTGTATGGTGGTGTATGTTTGTGTATGGTGGTGTATGATGGTATATGGTGGTGTATGGTGGTGTATGGTGGTGTATGGTGGTGTATGGTGGTGTATGGTGGTGTATGGTGGTGTATGGTGGTGTATGGTGGTGTATGGTGGTGTATGGTGGTGTATGGTGGTGTATGGTGGTGTATGGTGGTGTATGGTGGTGTATGGTGGTGTATGGTGGTGTATGGTGGTGTATGGTGGTGTATGGTGGTGTATGGTGGTGTATGGTGGTGTATGGTGGTGTATGGTGGTGTATGGTGGTGTATGGTGGTGTATGGTGGTGTATGGTGGTGTATGGTGGTGTATGGTGGTGTATGGTGGTGTATGGTGGTGTATGGTGGTGTATGGTGGTGTATGGTGGTGTATGGTGGTGTATGGTGGTGTATAGTAATGTATGGTGGTGCATCGTGATGCATGGTGGTGTATGGTGGTGTATGGTGGTGTATGGTGGTGTATGGTGGTGTATGGTGGTGTATGGTGGTGTATGGTGGTGTATGGTGGTGTATGGTGGTGTATGGTGGTGTATGGTGGTGTATGGTGGTGTATGGTGGTGTATGGTGGTGTATGGTGGTGTATGGTGGTGTATGGTGGTGTATGGTGGTGTATGGTGGTGTATAGTGGTGTATGGTGGTGCATGGTGGTGTATGGTGGTGTATGGTGGTGTATGGTGGTGTATAGTAGTGTATGGTGGTGCATCGTGATGCATGGTGGTGTATGGTGGTGTATGGTGGTGTATGGTGGTGTATGGTGGTGTATGGTGGTGTATGGTGGTGTATGGTGGTGTATGGTGGTGTATGGTGGTGTATGGTGGTGTATGGTGGTGTATGGTGGTGTATGGTGGTGTATGGTGGTGTATGGTGGTGTATGGTGGTGTATAGTGGTGTATGGTGGTGTATGGTGGTGTATGGTGGTGTATGGTGGTGTATAGTAATGTATGGTGGTGCATCGTGATGCATGGTGGTGTATGGTGGTGTATGGTGGTGTATGGTGGTGTATGGTGGTGGTGGTGGTGTATGGAAATGTATGGTGGTGTATGGTGGTGTATGGTGGTGTATGGTGGTGTATGGTGGTGTATGGTGTTGAACGGTGGTGTACGGAGGTGTTTGGTGGTGCATGGTGGTGTATGGTGGTGTATGGTGGTGTATGGTGGTGTATGGTGGTGTATGGTGGTGTATGGTGGTGTATGGTGGTGTATGGTGGTGTATGGTGGTGTATGGTGGTGTATGGTGGTGTATGGTGGTGTATAGTAATGTATGGTGGTGCATCGTGATGCATGGTGGTGTATGGTGGTGTATGGTGGTGTATGGTAGTGTATGGTGGTGTATGGTGGTGTATGGTGGTGTATGGTGGTGTATGGTGGTGTATGGTGGTGTATGGTGGTGTATGGTGGTGTATGGTGGTGTATGGTGGTGTATGGTGGTGTATGGTGGTGTATGGTGGTGTATGGTGGTGTATGGTGGTGTATGGTGGTGTATGGTGGTGTATGGTGGTGTATGGTGGTGTATGGTGGTGTATGGTGGTGTATGGTGGGGTATGGTGGTGTATGGTGGTGTATGGTGGTGTATGGTGGTGCATGGTGGTGTATGGTGGTGTATAGTGGTGTATAGTAATGTATGGTGGTGCATCGTGATGCATGGTGGTGTATGGTGGTGTATGGTGGTGTATGGTGGTGTATGGTGGTGTATGGTGGTATATGGTGGTGTATGGTGGTGTATAGTGGTGTATGGTGGTGCATGGTTGTGTACGGTGGCGTATGGTGGCGTATGGTGGTGTATGGTGGTGTATGGTGGTGTATGGTGGTTTATGGTGGTGTATGGTGGTGTATGGTGGTGTATGGTGGTGTATGGTGGTGTATGGTGGTGTATGGTGGTGTATGGTGGTGTATGGTGGTGTATAGTAATGTATGGTGGTGCATCGTGATGCATGGTGGTGTATGGTGGTGTATGGTGGTGTATGGTGGTGTATGGTGGTGTATGGTGGTGTATGGTGGTGTATGGTGGTGTATGGTGGTGTATGGTGGTGTATGGTGGTGTATGGTGGTGTATGGTGGTGTATGGTGGTGTATGGTGGTGTATGGTGGTGTATGGTGGTGTATGGTGGTGTATGGTGGTGTATGGTGGTGTATGGTGGTGTATGGTGGTGTATGGTGGTGTATGGTGGTGTATGGTGGTGTATGGTGGTGTATGGTGGTGTATGGTGGTGTATGGTGGTGTATGGTGGTGTATGGTGGTGTATGGTGGTGTATGGTGGTGTATGGTGGTGTATGGTGGTGTATGGTGGTGTATGGTGGTGTATGGTGGTGTATGGTGGTGTATGGTGGTGTATGGTGGTGTATGGTGGTGTATGGTGGTGTATGGCGGTGTATGGTGGTGTATGGTGGTGTATGGTGGTGTATGGTGGTGTATAGTGGTGTATGGTGGTGCATGGTTGTGTACGGTGGCGTATGGTGGCGTATGGTGGTGTATGGTGGTGTATGGTGGTGTATGGTGGTGTACGGTGGTGTATGCTGGTGTATGGTGGTGTATGATGGTGTGTGGTGGTGTATGGTGGTGTATGGTGGTGTATGGTGGTGTATGGTTGTGTATGGTGGTGTATGGTGGTGTATGGTGGTGAATGGTGATGTATGGTGGTGTATGGTGGTATATGGTGGTGCATGGTGGTGTTGGGTGGTGTATGGTGGTGTATGGTGGCGTATGTTGGTATATGGTGGTGTATGGTGGTGTATGGTGGTGTATGGTGGTGTATGGTGGTGTATGGTGGTGTATGGTGGTGTATGGTGGTGTATGGTGGTGTATGGTGGTGTATGGTGGTGTATGGTGGTGTATGGTGGTGTATGGTGGTGTATGGTGGTGTATGGTGGTGTATGGTGGTGTATGGTGGTGTATGGTGGTGTATGGTGGTGTATGGTGGTGTATGGTCGTGTATGGTGGTGTATAGTGGTGTATGGTGGTGCATGGTTGTGTACGGTGGCGTATGGTGGGGTATGGTGGTGTATGGTGGTGTATGGTGGTGTATGGTGGTGTACGGTGGTGTATGCTGGTGTATGGTGGTGTATGGTGGTGTATGGTGGTGTATGGTGGTGTATGGTGGTGTATGTTTGTGAATGGTGGTGTATGATGGTATAGGGTGGTGTATGGTGGTGTATGGTGGTGTATGGTGGTGTATGGTGGTGTATGGTGGTGTATGGTGGTGTATGGTGGTGTATGGTGGTGTATGGTGGTGTATGGTGGTGTATGGTGGTCTATGGTGGTGTATGGTGGTGTATGGTGGTGTATGGTGGTGTATGGTGGTGTATGGTGGTGTATGGTGGTGTATGGTGGTGTATGGTGGTGTATGGTGGTGTATGGTGGTGTATGGTGGTATATGGTGGTGTATGGTGGTGTATGGTGGTGTATGGTGGTGTATGGTGGTGTATGGTGGTGTATGGTGGTGTATGGTGGTGTATGGAGGTGTATGGTGGTGTATGGTGGTGTATGGTGGTGTATGGTGGTGTATGGTGGTGTATGGTGGTGTATGGTGGTGTATGGTGGTGTATGGTGGTGTATGGTGGTGTATGGCGGTGTATGGTGTGTGTATGGTGGTGTATGGTGGTGTATGGTGGTGTATAGTGGTGTATGGTGGTGCATGGTTGTGTACGGTGGCGTATGGTGGCGTATGGTGGTGTATGGTGGTGTATGGTGGTGTATGGTGGTGTATGGTGGTGTACGGTGGTGTATGCTGGTGTATGGTGGTGTATGATGGTGTATGGTGGTGTATGGTGGTGTATGGTGGTGTATGGTGGTGTATGGTTGTGTATGGTGGTGTATGGTGGTGTATGGTGGTGAATGGTGATGTATGGTGGTGTATGGTGGTATATGGTGGTGCATGGTGGTGTTGGGTGGTGTATGGTGGTGTATGGTGGCGTATGTTGGGTATATGGTGGTGTATGGTGGTGTATGGTGGTGTATGGTGGTGTATGGTGGTGTATGGTGGTGTATGGTGGTGTATGGTGGTGTATGGTGGTGTATGGTGGTGTATGGTGGTGTATGGTGGTGTATGGTGGTGTATGGTGGTGTATGGTGGTGTATGGTGGTGTATGGTGGTGTATGGTGGTGTATGGTGGTGTATGGTCGTGTATGGTGGTGTATAGTGGTGTATGGTGGTGCATGGTTGTGTACGGTGGCGTATGGTGGGGTATAGTGGTGTATGGTGGTGTATGGTGGTGTATGGTGGTGTACGGTGGTGTATGCTGGTGTATGGTGGTGTATGGTGGTGTATGGTGGTGTATGGTGGTGTATGGTGGTGTATGTTTGTGAATGGTGGTGTATGATGGTATAGGGTGGTGTATGGTGGTGTATGGTGGTGTATGGTGGTGTATGGTGGTGTATGGTGGTGTATGGTGGTGTATGGTGGTGTATGGTGGTGTATGGTGGTGTATGGTGGTGTATGGTGGTCTATGGTGGTGTATGGTGGTGTATGGTGGTGTATGGTGGTGTATGGTGGTGTATGGTGGTGTATGGTGGTGTATGGTGGTGTATGGTGGTGTATGGTGGTGTATGGTGGTGTATGGTGGTATATGGTGGTGTATGGTGGTGTATGGTGGTGTATGGTGGTGTATGGTGGTGTATGGTGGTGTATGGTGGTGTATGGTGGTGTATGGAGGTGTATGGTGGTGTATGGTGGTGTATGGTGGTGTATGGTGGTGTATGGTGGTGTATGGTGGTGTATGGTGGTGTATGGTGGTGTATGGTGGTGTATGGTGGTGTATGGTGGTGTATGGTGGTGTATGGTGGTGCATGGTGGTGTATGGTGGTGTATGGTGGTGTATGGTGGTGTATGGTGGTGTATGGTGGTGTTAGGTGGTGTATGGTTGTGTTTGGTGGTGTATGGTGGTGTATGGTGGTGTATAGTGGTGTATGGTGGTGCATGGTGGTGTATGGTGGTGTATGGTGGTGTATGGTGGTGTATGGTAGGGTATGGTAGGGTATGGTGGTGTATGGTGGTATATGGTGGTGTATGGTGGTGTATGGTGGCGTATGGTGGTGAATAGTGGTGCATGGTGGTGTATGGTGGTGTATGGTGGTGTCGGGTGGTGTATGGTGGTGCATTGTGGTGTATGGTAGGGTATGGTAGGGTATGGTGGTGTATGGTGGTGTATGGTGGTGTATGGTGGTGTATGGTGGTGTATGGTGGTGTATGGTGGGGCATGGTGGTGTATGGTGGTGTATGGTGGTGTATGGTGGTGTATGGTGGTGTATGGTGGTGCATGGTGGTGTATGGTGGTGTATAGTGGTGTATGGTGGTGTATAGTGGTGTATGGTGGTGCATGGTGGTGTATGGTGGTGTATGGTGGTGTATGGTGGTGTATGGTGGTGTATGGTGGGGTATGGTGGTGTATGGTAGGGTATGGTAGGGTATGGTGGTGTATGGTGGTGTATGGTGGTGTATGGTGGTGTATGGTGGTGTATGGTGGTGTATGGTGGTGTATGGTGGTGTATGGTGGTGTATGGTGGTGTATGGTGGTGTATGGTGGTGTATGGTGGTGTATGGTGGTGTATGGTGGTGTATGGTGGTGTATGGTGGTGTATGGTGGTGTATGGTGGTGTATGGTGGTGTATGGTGGTGTATGGTGGTGTATGGTGGTGTATGGTGGTGTATGGTGGTGTATGGTGGTGTATGGTGGTGTATGGTGGTGTATGGTGGTGTATGGTGGTGTATGGTGGTGTATGGTGGTGTATGGTGGTGTATGGTGGTGTATGGTGGTGTATGGTGGTGTATGGTGGTGTATGGTGGTGTATGGTGGTGTATGGTGGTGTATGGTGGTGTATGGTGGTGTATGGTGGTGTATGGTGGTGTATGGTGGTGTATGGTGGTGTATGGTGGTGTATGGTGGTGTATGGTGGTGTATGGTGGTGTATGGTGGTGTATGGTGGTGTATGGTGGTGTATGGTGGTGTATGGTGGTGTATGGTGGTGTATGGTGGTGTATGGTGGTGTATGGTGGTGTATAGTGGTGTATGGTGGTGTATGGTGGTGTATGGTGGTGTATGGTGGTGTATGGTGGTGTATAGTGGTGTATGGTGGTGCATGAATGTGTATGGTGGCGTATGGTGGTGTATGGTGGTGTATGGTGGTGTATGGTGGTGTATGGTGGTGTATGGTGGTGTATGGTGGTGTTTGGTGGTTTATGCTGGTGTATGGTGGTGTATGGTGGTGTATGGTGGTGTATGGTGGTGTATGGTGGTGTATGGTGGTGTATGTTTGTGAATGGTGGTGTATGATGGTATATGGTGGTGTATGGTGGTGTATGGTGGTGTATCGTGGTGGTGGTGTATGCTAATGTATGGTGGTGTATGGTGGTGTATGGTGTTGAACGGTGGTGTACGGAGGTGTTTGGTGGTGCATGGTGGTGTATGGTGGTGTATGGTGGTGTATGGTGGTGTATGGTGGTGAATGGTGGTGTATGGTGGTGTATGGTGGTGTATGGTGGTGTATGGTGGTGTATGGTGGTGTATGGTGGTGTATGGTGGTGTATGGGGGTGTATGTTGGTGTATGGTGGTGTATGGTGGTGTATGGTGGTGTATGGTGGTGTATGGTGGTGTATGGTGGTGTATGGTGGTGTATGGTGGTGTATGGTGGTGTATGGTGGTGTATGGTGGTGTATGGTGGTGTATGGTGGTGTATGGTGGTGTATGGTGGTGTATGGTGGTGTATGGTGGTGCATTTTGGTGTATGGTAGGGTATGGTGGTGTATGGTGGTGTATAATAATGTATGGTGGTGTATGGTGTTGTATGATGGTGTTTGGTGTTGTATGGTGGTGTATGGTGGTGTATGGTGGTGTATGGTGGTGTATGGTGGTGTATGGTGGTGTATGGTGGTGTATGGTGGTGTATGGTGGTGTATGGTGGTGTATGGTGGTGTATGGTGGTGTATGGTGGTGTATGGTGGTGTATGGTGGTTTATGGTGGTTTATGATGGTGTATGGTGGTGTATCGTGGTGGTGGTGGTGTATGGTACTGTATGGTGGTGTATGGTGGTGTATGGTGGTGTATGGTGGTGTATGATGTTGAACGGTGGTGTACGGAGGTGTTTGGTGGTGTATGGTGGTGTATGGTGGTGTATGGTGGTGTATGGTGGTGTATGGTGGTGTATGGTGGTGTATGGTGGTGTATGGTGGTGTATGGTGGTGTATGGTGGTGTATGGTGGTGTATGGTGGTGTATGGTGGTGTATGGTGGTGTATGGTGGTGTATGGTGGTGTATGGTGGTGTATGGTGGTGTATGGTGGTGTATGGTGGTGTATGGTGGTGTATGGTGGTGTATGGTGGTGTATGGTGGTGTATGGTGGTGTATGGTGGTGTATGGTGGTGTATGGTGGTGTATGGTGGTGTATGGTGGTGTATGGTGGTGTATGGTGGTGTATGGTGGTGTATGGTGGTGTATGGTGGTGTATGGTGGTGTATAGTGGTGTATGGTGGTGTATGGTGGTGTATGGTGGTGTATGGTGGTGTATGGTGGTGTATAGTGGTGTATGGTGGTGCATGAATGTGTATGGTGGCGTATGGTGGTGTATGGTGGTGTATGGTGGTGTATGGTGGTGTATGGTGGTGTATGGTGGTGTATGGTGGTGTATGGTGGTGTATGCTGGTGTATGGTGGTGTATGGTGGTGTATGGTGGTGTATGGTGGTGTATGGTGGTGTATGGTGGTGTATGTTTGTGAATGGTGGTGTATGATGGTATATGGTGGTGTATGGTGGTGTATGGTGGTGTATCGTGGTGGTGGTGTATGCTAATGTATGGTGGTGTATGGTGGTGTATGGTGGTGTATGGTGTTGAACGGTGGTGTACGGAGGTGTTTGGTGGTGCATGGTGGTGTATGGTGGTGTATGGTGGTGTATGGTGGTGTATGGTGGTGTATGGTGGTGAATGGTGGTGTATGGTGGTGTATGGTGGTGTATGGTGGTGTATGGTGGTGTATGGTGGTGTATGGTGGTGTATGGTGGTGTATGGGGGTGTATGGTGGTGTATGGTGGTGTATGGTGGTGTATGGTGGTGTATGGTGGTGTATGGTGGTGTATGGTGGTGTATGGTGGTGTATGGTGGTGTATGGTGGTGTATGGTGGTGTATGGTGGTGTATGGTGGTGTATGGTGGTGTATGGTGGTGTATGGTGGTGTATGGTGGTGTATGGTGGTGCATTTTGGTGTATGGTAGGGTATGGTGGTGTATGGTGGTGTATAATAATGTATGGTGGTGTATGGTGGTGTATGATGGTGTTTGGTGTTGTATGGTGGTGTATGGTGGTGTATGGTGGTGTATGGTGGTGTATGGTGGTGTATGGTGGTGTATGGTGGTGTATGGTGGTGTATGGTGGTGTATGGTGGTGTATGGTGGTGTATGGTGGTGTATGGTGGTGTATGGTGGTGTATGGTGGTGTATGGTGGTGTATGGTGGTGTATGGTGGTGTATGGTGGTGTATGGTGGTGTATGGTGGTGTATGGTGGTGTATGGTGGTGTATGGTGGTGTATGGTGGTGTATGGTGGTGTATGGTGGTGTATGGTGGTGTATGGTGGTGTATGGTGGTGTATGGTGGTGTATGGTGGTGTATGGTGGTGTATGGTGGTGTATGGTGGTGTATGGTGGTGTATGGTGGTGTATGGTGGTGTATGGTGGTGTATGGTGGTGTATGGTGGTGTATGGTGGTGTATGGTGGTGTATGGTGGTGTATGGTGGTGTATGGTGGTGTATGGTGGTGTATAGTGGTGTATGGTGGTGTATGGTGGTGTATGGTGGTGTATGGTGGTGTATGGTGGTGTATAGTGGTGTATGGTGGTGCATGAATGTGTATGGTGGCGTATGGTGGTGTATGGTGGTTTATGGTGGTGTATGGTGGTGTATGGTGGTGTATGGTGGTGTATGGTGGTGTATGGTGGTGTATGGTGGTGTATGGTGGTGTATGCTGGTGTATGGTGGTGTATGGTGGTGTATGGTGGTGTATGGTGGTGTATGGTGGTGTATGGTGGTGTATGTTTGTGAATGGTGGTGTATGATGGTATATGGTGGTGTATGGTGGTATGGTGGTGTATCGTGGTGGTGGTGTATGCTAATGTATGGTGGTGTATGGTGGTGTATGGTGGTGTATGGTGTTGAACGGTGGTGTACGGAGGTGTTTGGTGGTGCATGGTGGTGTATGGTGGTGTATGGTGGTGTATGGTGGTGTATGGTGGTGAATGGTGGTGTATGGTGGTGTATGGTGGTGTATGGTGGTGTATGGTGGTGTATGGTGGTGTATGGTGGTGTATGGTGGTGTATGGGGGTGTATGGTGGTGTATGGTGGTGTATGGTGGTGTATGGTGGTGTATGGTGGTGTATGGTGGTGTATGGTGGTGTATGGTGGTGTATGGTGGTGTATGGTGGTGTATGGTGGTGTATGGTGGTGTATGGTGGTGTATGGTGGTGTATGGTGGTGTATGGTGGTGTATGGTGGTGCATTTTGGTGTATGGTAGGGTATGGTGGTGTATGGTGGTGTATAATAATGTATGGTGGTGTATGGTGGTGTATGATGGTGTTTGGTGTTGTATGGTGGTGTATGGTGGTGTATGGTGGTGTATGGTGGTGTATGGTGGTGTATGGTGGTGTATGGTGGTGTATGGTGGTGTATGGTGGTGTATGGTGGTGTATGGTGGTGTATGGTGGTGTATGGTGGTGTATGGTGGTGTATGGTGGTTTATGGTGGTTTATGTTGGTGTATGGTGGTGTATCGTGGTGGTGGTGGTGTATGGTAATGTATGGTGGTGTATGGTGGTGTATGGTGGTGTATGGTGGTGTATGGTGGTGTATGATGTTGAACGGTGGTGTACGGAGGTGTTTGGTGGTGTATGGTGGTGTATGGTGGTGTATGGTGGTGTATGGTGGTGTATGGTGGTGTATGGTGGTGTATGGTGGTGTATGGTGGTGTATGGTGGTGTATGGTGGTGTATGGTGGTGTATGGTGGTGTATGGTGGTGTATGGTGGTGTATGGTAGTGTATGGTGGTGTATGGTAGTGTATGGTGGTGTATGGTGGTGTATGGTGGTGTATGGTGGTGTATGGTGGTGTATGGTGGTGTATGGTGGTGTATGGTGGTGTATGGTGGTGTATGGTGGTGTATGGTTGTGTTTGGTGGTGTATGGTGGTGTATGATGGTGTATAGTGGTGTATGGTGGTGCATGGTGGTGTATGGTGGTGCATGGTGGTGTATGGTGGTGTATGGTGGTGTATGGTGGTGTATGGTGGTGTATGGTGGTGTATGGTGGTGTTAGGTGGTGTATGGTTGTGTATGGTTGTGTATGGTGGTGTATGGTGGTGTATGGTGGTGAATGGTGATGTATGGTGGTGTATGGTGGTGTATGGTGGTGTATGGTGGTGCATGGTGGTGTTGGGTGGTGTATGGTGGTGTATGGTGGTGTATGGTGGTGTATGGTGGTGTATGGTTGTGTATGGTGGTGTATGGTGGTGTATGGTGGTGTATGGTGGTGTATGGTGGTGTATGGTTGTGTATGGTGGTGTATGGTGGTGTATGGTGGTGCTTGGTGGTGTGTGGTGGTGTATGGTGGTGTATGGTTGTGCATGGTTGCGTATGGTGGTGTATGGTGGTGTATGGTGGTGTATGGTGGTGTATGGTGGTGTATGGTGGTGTATGGTGGTGTATGGTGGTGTATGGTGGTGTATGGTGGTGTATGGTGGTGTATGGTGGTGTATGGTGGTGTATGGTGGTGTATGGTGGTGTTTGGTGGTGTATGGTGGTGTATGGTGGTGTATGGTGGTGTATGGTGGTGTATGGTGGTGCATTGTGGTGTATGGTAGGGTATGGTGGTGTATGGTGGTGTATAGTAATGTATGGTGGTGTATGGTGGTGTATGGTGGTGTATGGTGGTGTATGGTGGTGTTTGGTGGTGTATGGTGGTGTATGGTGGTGTATGGTGGTGTATGATGGTGTATGGTGGTGTATGGTGGTGTATGGTGGTGTATGGTGGTGTATGGTGGTGTATGGTGTTGTATGGTGGTGTATGGTGGTGTATGGTGGTGTATAGTAATGTATGGTGGTGTATGGTGGTGTATGGTGGTGTATAGTGGTGTATGGTGGTGTATGGTGGTGTATGGTGGTGTATAGTAATGTATGGTAGGGTATGGTGGTGTATGGTGGTGTATAGTAATGTATGGTGGTGTATGGTGGTGTATGGTGGTGTATGGTGGTGTATGGTCGTGTATGGTGGTGTATGGTGGTGTATGGTGGTGTATGGAGGTGTATGGTGGTGTATGGTGGTGTATGGTGGTGTATGGTGGTGTATGGTGGTGTATGGTGGTGTATGGTGGTGTATGGTGGTGTATGGTGGTGTATGGTGGTGTATGGTGGTGTATAGTGGTGTATGGTGGTGCATGGTTGTGTACGGTGGCGTATGGTGGCGTATGGTGGTGTATGGTGGTGTATGGTGGTGTATGGTGGTGTATGGTGGTGTATGCTGGTGTATGGTGGTGTATGGTGGTGTATGGTGGTGTATGGTGGTGTATGGTGGTGTATGGTGGTGTATGTTTGTGAATGGTGGTGTATGATGGTATATGGTGGTGTATGGTGGTGTATGGTGGTGTATGGTGGTGTATGGTGGTGTATGGTGGTGTATGGTGGTGTATGGTGGTGTATGGTGGTGTATGGTGGTGTATGGCGGTGTATGGTGGTGTATGGTGGTGTATGGTGGTGTATGGTGGTGTATCGTGGTGGTGGTGGTGTATGGAAATGTATGGTGGTGTATGGTGGTGTATGGTGTTGAACGGTGGTATACGGAGGTGTTTGGTGGTGCATGGTGGTGTATGGTGGTGTATGGTGGTGTATGGTGGTGTATGGTGGTGTATGGTGGTGTATGGTGGTGTATGGTGGCGTATGGTGGTGTATGGTGGTGTATGGTGGTGTATGGTGGTGTATGGTGGTGTATGGTGGTGTATGGTGGTGTATGGTGGTGTATGGTGGTGTATGGTGGTGTATGGTGGTGTATGGTGGTGTATGGTGGTGTATGGTGGTGTATGGTGGTGTATGGTGGTGTATGGTGGTGCATGGAGGTGTATGGTGGTGTATGGTGGTGTATGGTGGTGTTAGGTGGTGTATGGTGGTGTATGGTGGTGTTAGGTGGTGTACGGTTGTGTTTGGTGGTGTATGGTGGTGTATGGTGGTGTATAGTGGTGTATGGTGTTGCATGGTGGTGTATGGAGGTGTATGGTGGTGTATGGTGGTGAATGGTGGTGTATGGTGGTGTTAGGTGGTGTATGGTTGTGTTTGGTGGTGTATGGTTGTGTTTGGTGGTGTATGGTGGTGTATAGTAGTGTATGGTGGTGCATGGTGGTGTATGGTGGCGTATGGTGGTGTATGGTGGTGGATAATGGTGTATGGTCGTGGTCAACGCGGAGAAATCCTCACATAAAACTTTTGCACTATGCAGGGGAGAATTGCCCCCCCCCCCACACTCTCAATGGGAAAACCATTCCAACAAATAACACCCAAATATCTAGGGCTGACCCTGGACCGCAGGCTCACATGGCGTCCACACCTAATCATTAAGCGCAACCAGGCCAACCTAGGACTTAAGCAACTGCACTGGCTCCTGGGGAGAAGGTCCAAGCTGCTGAAGCCAATCTGGACATATGGGATACGGTTGTGGGGCACGGCAAGCTGTTCTAACCATATCAGAACCCAGCGGTTCTAGAATAAATGCCTGAGAACAGTTTCGAACGCCCATCCGTACCACGAAAACTCAATAATCCATACAGAGCTTGGAATTAGATGGGTAGCAGAGGAGATCACTCGTTTCAGCGAAAGATACGTAAAAAGACTGGACAACCACCCCAACCACCTGGCCATCAACCTCCTAGATAACAGTCAATCCCTAAGACGCCTGAAAAGGAAACACCCGCTTGACCTCCCCAAACAATAGGCAAAAAAGTCAACCTTATTAGATATACATTCCATGTACCTTCCTTAAGTCAAGGTCTCCCCCAAAACATGCTCAGCTTGCTTCCAATGCTGAGCAAGATACTCGAAAGAATATTTTCTAAGAAAGGAATATCAGAAGTTTAAACCGGAGCCAAAATCTATTTATTAATTAATTATTATTATAATTATTATTAATTAAATCCTATTAAATCACAACCTAGCCGGCAGACACCCTTTATCGACTCACTAAGAATTATGCGAGTTGGTCGAAATAAATTAGTCGCCGTCAGATATACCGCACCCTCTCTTGACCAAGACACATTCACCCATAGGGGAACTGAATGCGCGACATCTTCATGTCAAATATCTACATACTAGCATTAATGCACCTTCAAAATTCGCAAAAACACTAGGTTTTTGGATCTCGAAATAAAGAGTGTTTTTCTAAGAGGTTTATGAGAGCTGATTTTTGCTCAGCTGCTAACCTACTCATGAATTGCCACACCAAACTGAACATTAACTCGATGTCAGCTGACATCAAAGATGGCCAAACTGAACCCTATTGAAAAATAAAGTCCAAGTCCACCATATATTTTTTAAAAAACTGTGTTTTGTTGTAAGCTATGTTTTTTATTACAAAAGACGACCTATACGCACATTATGGAACAACTTCCAATTTCACGGGTGTAACCGATACACTGTTTTACGCATACAGTACTTAATTACGATAGTCTCATATCCATTAAATGACCATTAAGTTAGTGACCTGACGACGAAAGAATTTATAGCAAGCTTTGAAAACATTCATAACATGACGCTCAAAGCCTACTGACCTTTACTGGGATATAACTACATTTCAGGGTGGAAACCGCATTATAAACGTCCAGAGGTCATACCTATTTACCGAACAGTTAGTTGTTCAGGTGGGGGCAATGTGTTGGGAAACAAGACACCCTTTATTAAGTTTACCTTTCGATTCTGTTTTCCTTTTCATTAATTTGAAGTTAAGCTTAATTAACTTATCTGTGTATAGATTTTCGTACAGCTTGCACAAAAACGGATGATTCATAGCTTAAAAATATTACGGTTCTTATTGCCTTTATCTTTGTAATCTTGGTCTTCTTCTGAGCTATCTCAGCGTATGATGAATCGGGCAGGTAAGTAGAAAAATTTTAGTTCAAAACATTCCACAAAGAAACCTTTTTGCCAGAGTAAAAAAGGGACGGACTATTGATAAACCGACCGTCCTCAGCGGAGGCACAGGGAGCCAGGCAGCTCAGCTAGTGGATCGAGAAAACCAAAATTAACGCCACTTAATCAAAATAGCGCCACAGTAAAGAGCGGGACCGGAGTTTTGCGAAGAGGAGTGCCAGGGCAAAAAAAAAACAAATCAGCAACAAAAATTAAGAACCAGAATAACCCCCAGACAAATCCCCAGGATAAAAAAGAAGCCAACCATTAACCCACATTGAAGTAAAATAAAAAAATAAGAAATACAAGAGGACGTAAATTTTAAATTAAATGTAAATACGTAAGGTAAGGGAATAGAATAAAGAATTAAAAATTAAGTCACCAGGGTTAAAAAGTCATCATCATCAACCTCACCGCGCTGAAAGTCCTTTTATCGAGGCAGAAGAAAAATAATTAGAAAATTTAAACATTGAGTAAACACTAGCCTAACTGTATACAATTTTAGTTATTGCCTACTATTCGCTCTAATGTCAATCGGCACCAAATTATGAAATTTTTGTAGAATTAAGCACCAATTTAAAAGTGCATTAACGTAAACTTTAGAAAAATCCAAACCATTGGAAGCAATAAAATTTGATATTGTAGATATATTTTAATGATATTAATATATGATACTAAAATATATGATAATGATATGTCACAAAATATAATTTGTACAAAAAAAGGAGTCCCGTTTAGCCCCACATAGAATAGTTATTTTTTATCCGAATATGATTAATTTTTTCGCTGCGATACACAGAATTATAATAATTACGACAAAGCCAGCAAAGCCATATAATGACCATATCAAAATCTCCATGTATCCTATTGTCCAATACATTTCCTTTAAATTAGCAACCCACTATATATACTTCCTGCTCAAATTGAATAACTAAAAAATTAGCTTTCTCCATTCTAAAAGCTTATAGAAGTTCACTAAGAACATACACTCAAAAAAGTAAAAGCTCTACAGAATATTCGTTCAATAAAATAAAAGCTTGATATCGAGGCTTGATCGCCAGATAAGTTACGATATAAGTTCGAGTTAAGATTTGTCCCTAAAACTGTATACACCAATCTCCCGCCTTCGGGTCTATTCATACATACTACGGAGTTGTATATTTATTCAAATAAAAATATATGCTGGTTTTTCTGAATCTGTCCGACTAGTAGTCTGAATAAAACCTACTGTCGCCAAGCTGAAGCGACCATGTCATCGAACCTGAAAACGGCTGCCGTCAGACTATCACTTATGGTCAGCGGAAGCGAGGTAATGCGAGTAACGGTAAATTTTCAGACTAAACGGAAATCGAGAAAGTTGTCATAGTGAGAGCAAAGCGAGTTGCATTGGTCAACTGTCGTTGTTAGTAAATATAATAATTCTATCGAAGCTTTCGCGCTCCTACCCGCCCATTCTATAGCCACGCTTCTACTGAGGCATTAGCGTTTGCAGAGACCAAATTTTATGAAAACTTGTTTTGAAGATATACGAGTATTAAGTGTAAAAATATGTCCGGCTTAACCCCAGTTCTTCCCAAGGCTTGGTTTTTTTTTATAAAAAAATAACAACATAACTTTATATACACAACATTTTGTATAAAAATACATATTCGCTGCATATTTTAAGATTGTAAAAAAATTTTATTCGCTTATTTCTTATCGAAATTGTTGATAAAATTATCGATTCTTTACAAGAGTACAGAGTACAGAGTACAGACAAAACAGACAGTACAGACAGTACAGACAGTACAGACAGTACAGACAGTACAGACAGTACAGACAGTACAGACAGTACAGACAGTACAGACAGTACAGACAGTACAGACAGTACAGACAGTACAGACAGTACAGACAGTACAGACAGTACAGACAGTACAGACAGTACAGACAGTACAGACAGTACAGACAGTACAGACAGTACAGACAGTACAGACAGTACAGACAGTACAGACAGTACAGACAGTACAGACAGTACAGACAGTACAGACAGTACAGACAGTACAGACAGTACAGACAGTACAGACAGTACAGACAGTACAGACAGTACAGACAGTACAGACAGTACAGACAGTACAGACAGTACAGACAGTACAGACAGTACAGACAGTACAGACAGTACAGACAGTACAGACAGTACAGACAGTACAGACAGTACAGACAGTACAGACAGTACAGACAGTACAGACAGTACAGACAGTACAGACAGTACAGACAGTACAGACAGTACAGACAGTACAGACAGTACAGACAGTACAGACAGTACAGACAGTACAGACAGTACAGACAGTACAGACAGTACAGACAGTACAGACAGTACAGACAGTACAGACAGTACAGACAGTACAGACAGTACAGACAGTACAGACAGTACAGACAGTACAGACAGTACAGACAGTACAGACAGTACAGACAGTACAGACAGTACAGACAGTACAGACAGTACAGACAGTACAGACAGTACAGACAGTACAGACAGTACAGACAGTACAGACAGTACAGACAGTACAGACAGTACAGACAGTACAGACAGTACAGACAGTACAGACAGTACAGACAGTACAGACAGTACAGACAGTACAGACAGTACAGACAGTACAGACAGTACAGACAGTACAGACAGTACAGACAGTACAGACAGTACAGACAGTACAGACAGTACAGACAGTACAGACAGTACAGACAGTACAGACAGTACAGACAGTACAGACAGTACAGACAGTACAGACAGTACAGACAGTACAGACAGTACAGACAGTACAGACAGTACAGACAGTACAGACAGTACAGACAGTACAGACAGTACAGACAGTACAGACAGTACAGACAGTACAGACAGTACAGACAGTACAGACAGTACAGACAGTACAGACAGTACAGACAGTACAGACAGTACAGACAGTACAGACAGTACAGACAGTACAGACAGTACAGACAGTACAGACAGTACAGACAGTACAGACAGTACAGACAGTACAGACAGTACAGACAGTACAGACAGTACAGACAGTACAGACAGTACAGACAGTACAGACAGTACAGACAGTACAGACAGTACAGACAGTACAGACAGTACAGACAGTACAGACAGTACAGACAGTACAGACAGTACAGACAGTACAGACAGTACAGACAGTACAGACAGTACAGACAGTACAGACAGTACAGACAGTACAGACAGTACAGACAGTACAGACAGTACAGACAGTACAGACAGTACAGACAGTACAGACAGTACAGACAGTACAGACAGTACAGACAGTACAGACAGTACAGACAGTACAGACAGTACAGACAGTACAGACAGTACAGACAGTACAGACAGTACAGACAGTACAGACAGTACAGACAGTACAGACAGTACAGACAGTACAGACAGTACAGACAGTACAGACAGTACAGACAGTACAGACAGTACAGACAGTACAGACAGTACAGACAGTACAGACAGTACAGACAGTACAGACAGTACAGACAGTACAGACAGTACAGACAGTACAGACAGTACAGACAGTACAGACAGTACAGACAGTACAGACAGTACAGACAGTACAGACAGTACAGACAGTACAGACAGTACAGACAGTACAGACAGTACAGACAGTACAGACAGTACAGACAGTACAGACAGTACAGACAGTACAGACAGTACAGACAGTACAGACAGTACAGACAGTACAGACAGTACAGACAGTACAGACAGTACAGACAGTACAGACAGTACAGACAGTACAGACAGTACAGACAGTACAGACAGTACAGACAGTACAGACAGTACAGACAGTACAGACAGTACAGACAGTACAGACAGTACAGACAGTACAGACAGTACAGACAGTACAGACAGTACAGACAGTACAGACAGTACAGACAGTACAGACAGTACAGACAGTACAGACAGTACAGACAGTACAGACAGTACAGACAGTACAGACAGTACAGACAGTACAGACAGTACAGACAGTACAGACAGTACAGACAGTACAGACAGTACAGACAGTACAGACAGTACAGACAGTACAGACAGTACAGACAGTACAGACAGTACAGACAGTACAGACAGTACAGACAGTACAGACAGTACAGACAGTACAGACAGTACAGACAGTACAGACAGTACAGACAGTACAGACAGTACAGACAGTACAGACAGTACAGACAGTACAGACAGTACAGACAGTACAGACAGTACAGACAGTACAGACAGTACAGACAGTACAGACAGTACAGACAGTACAGACAGTACAGACAGTACAGACAGTACAGACAGTACAGACAGTACAGACAGTACAGACAGTACAGACAGTACAGACAGTACAGACAGTACAGACAGTACAGACAGTACAGACAGTACAGACAGTACAGACAGTACAGACAGTACAGACAGTACAGACAGTACAGACAGTACAGACAGTACAGACAGTACAGACAGTACAGACAGTACAGACAGTACAGACAGTACAGACAGTACAGACAGTACAGACAGTACAGACAGTACAGACAGTACAGACAGTACAGACAGTACAGCCCGCGCAAGCCCGCGCAAGCCCGCGCAAGCCCGCGCAAGCCCGCGCAAGCCCGCGCAAGCCCGCGCAAGCCCGCGCAAGCCCGCGCAAGCCCGCGCAAGCCCGCGCAAGCCCGCGCAAGCCCGCGCAAGCCCGCGCAAGCCCGCGCAAGCCCGCGCAAGCCCGCGCAAGCCCGCGCAAGCCCGCGCAAGCCCGCGCAAGCCCGCGCAAGCCCGCGCAAGCCCGCGCAAGCCCGCGCAAGCCCGCGCAAGCCCGCGCAAGCCCGCGCAAGCCCGCGCAAGCCCGCGCAAGCCCGCGCAAGCCCGCGCAAGCCCGCGCAAGCCCGCGCAAGCCCGCGCAAGCCCGCGCAAGCCCGCGCAAGCCCGCGCAAGCCCGCGCAAGCCCGCGCAAGCCCGCGCAAGCCCGCGCAAGCCCGCGCAAGCCCGCGCAAGCCCGCGCAAGCCCGCGCAAGCCCGCGCATGCCCGCGCAAGCCCGCGCAAGCCCGCGCAAGCCCGCGCAAGCCCGCGCAAGCCCGCGCAAGCCCGCGCAAGCCCGCGCAAGCCCGCGCAAGCCCGCGCAAGCCCGCGCAAGCCCGCGCAAGCCCGCGCAAGCCCGCGCAAGCCCGCTCAAGCCCGCGCAAGCCCGCGCAAGCCCGCGCAAGCCCGCGCAAGCCCGCGCAAGCCCGCGCAAGCCCGCGCAAGCCCGCGCAAGCCCGCGCTTAATAGGCAAGGAGAGAAGCCAGACGTCACACCTAGCACCAGCGCAGCTCTGCGCAGCAAGCTGGCAAAACAATCTCTTTGCCCTCCTCTAAAGCAAAGAAGATGACGACGAACATGACGAACCCGAAACTGCCTTAGAGGCAGTGGCTTCTAAATCAGCAGAGAAACCAATCCCGATCCCGAAGACCCTCAAGCCTCCCCCGATTTACATCCCAGACGTGACCGACATTACAGCGGTTGTCAAGATGATAACGACTCGATCGTATAAAACGGAGAGAAATAATGACGTACGCGTAATGATGCCAGACAAGGAGTCCTACACAGCCCTACGCCAGCACCTCGTGGCACATAAGAAAAGACACCGCACCTTCCAACCAAAGGATGAGAGAGCGTACAGGGCTGTCATCAAGGGACTTCACCACACCACGGACCAGACTGAAATTAAAGATGAACTCCACAAATACGGCCATACTGTGAGGGATCTGCACAATCCCATTGGCAGTAAATCCAAACAAATACTGGGGATCTTTTTTGTTAATCTAGAACCAGCGAGCAACAACACAGAGGTTTTCAAAATAAAGAGGATTTGCTGATCAGTCGTCACCGTAGAGCCCCCACTGAAGTTCAACGATGTTCCACAATGTTTCAGATGCAAAGGGTTTGGACACACCCAGTGCTACTGCTTCATGGAACATCGCTGCGTGAAATGTGGTGGTCCTCACGACTCCAGGTCATGTACCAAAAAAGATGATGAGAAAGCATGCTGTTTACATTGCCAAGCTGATCACCCTGCGTCATTCAGACGACGTCCTGGCTACAAAAGGCAAAGGCGCAGCAATCTCCTAAAGCCAGACCCGTTGAGAGTAGCAACAAACCACCTCTCATCCAGATACCAACTATCATCATGGGTACGAGTTATAGAGACGTACTTCTAGGAAACCAAGCGACACAGCCAATGAATCCACAAACAACCCCTCAAACCACTCCCGAAGCCCCACAACCCAACCAGCTTGAAACGATGCTTGCCCGCATGGAAGGATCGATTGAGAGGATGATGGAAAAGTTGATCTCGCAGATGTTCTCGCAGATGATGCAGTTTATAGCTCCCATCCTCAACAGAAAGTAATGCAAATAAGTCTTAATATAGTTTTTTGGAACGCAAACGGCCTGCAGTGGAGCAAAGCCGAAGTAGAGCATCTCATCAAAACAGACGATATCGATGTTCTTCTAGTTTCGGAATACCACTTTTGCTGCAGCCGGATCTGCTGGACTTCGCCGTCTCCAAGGGCATAGGACACTCTAAGACATGGTCAAGCTATGATAAACTGCTATCCGACCACAGCGCAGTCAACTTGCTCCTAAACATTCCCGTCCTCAGAAAAATCCCACCTAGAAGACTCACCGCAATGCCCGCAAGTTTACGTTTTGGATGCTTTCCTCCCTGTACCCAGATCCCCCTCTTTCCACACCAAGCAACATAGATGCGGCCATCGAAGAACTAACCAAAGAGGTGCACAATGCCGCTGAGTTGGCGAATCCACCTCCTCCGACTACTCCGAGAATACCTAAAAGAGACGTGCACTTGTGGTCTCCGGAAATCGTGGCCCTCGTGGCCGAAAAAAGGCGCCTCAGAAGAGTCTGGTTTTCCTCGCGCAACCCCAGGGACAAGACAGCAATTAATCGTGCCACCAAGGAACTGAAGGACAAGCTATCCATCCAACGACAGGACTCGTTTTATAGATTCCTTGAGAAGCTGGAACCTGGAGACTCGCAGCACAACCTGTGGAATGTCACGAGGCACATAAAAAGTCCTGCGAAGAAGATATCACCGCGAAAAGTGGACGGTTCCTGGTCTCGGTCTGAGTTTGAAAGAGCAGAAGCCTTTGCTGACCATCTACACAGTGCATTCTAACCTTTCGACAGATGCACTGGCAAAGAGAGAGCTGCAACCATAAGGTTCGTAGACAGCCCAAGTGCTCCTGGCCCGCCAATACAGCCCGTCGAACTAAAGGAGATTGCACAGGAGATCGCCTCCCTAAAAATGGCAAGTCACCGGGTCCTGACCGTATCGATGCAACAGCACTGAAAATATTTCCCTTTCTTTGTTCCCAAACGCTGGCTAACATCTTCAACAGCTGCCTCCGTCCTGGGTTCTTCCCTAAAGAGTGAAATCGCGCTGAAGCTATTGTCCTCCTCAAGCCTGGAAAACCTGATGCCAATCCAGCCTCGTATCGTCCGATTAGTTTGCTGGCAATCCTCTCAAAATACTTGAAAGAGTATTTTTGCGTAGAGTACTGCCAGTACTGGATGAGGCCGGACTGATCCCTGATCACCAGTTTGGCTTCAGACGCCTTCATGGAACACCTGAGCAATGCCACCGGATTGTTGAGAGCATACTTGAGGCCTTCGGAAAGAAGAAGTATTGCTGCGCCGTTATGCTGGATGTCAAATACGCGTTTGACAGAGTCTGGCACCCTGGACTCCTTTTCAAAATTAAATCCCACCTCCCAAGTTCCCATTTCGCCTTCCATAAGTCATGCACAGAGGGAAGAGAATTCCGAGTGAGATGCGGATCATCAATCAGCACCCCTAGGCCCATAAGAGCAGGAGTACCACAAGGCAGTGTTCTTGGACCCATCTTATACACACTCTACACAACGGACCTCCCCATCACCCCCTCCCGGAACCACACAGTAGCCACATATGCCGATTACACCGCCTTTCTAGCCTCCGCCACAGATCCTCAGGAACCATCAGCCATCATCCAGAGGCAACTGGATGCCCTCGATCCATGGCTGAAACGATGGAACATCGTGGTCAACGCGGAGAAATCCTCACATACAACCTTCGCACTATGCAGGGGAGAATGCCCCCCCCCCCCCCCCTCACACTCAACGGGGAAACCATTCCAACGAATAACACTCCCAAATATCTAGGGCTGACCCTGGACCGCAGGCTCACATGGCGTCCACACCTAATCAACAAGAGCAACCTGGCCAACCTATGCCTTAAGCAACTGCACTGGCTCCTGGGGAGAAGGTCCAAGCTTAAAGAAAAATTCAAACTGCTTATGTACTAAGTAATGCTGAAGCCAATTTGGACATATGGGATACGGTTGTGGGGCACGGCAAGCTGTTCTAACCATATCAGAACCCAGTGGTTTTAGAATAAATGCCTCAGAACAGTTTCGAACGCCCATCCGTACCACGAAAACTCAATAATCCATACAGAGCTTGGAATTAGATGGGTAGCAGAGGAGATCACTCGTCCCAGCGAAAGATACGTAAAAAGACTGGACAACCACCCCAACCACCTGGTCATCAACATCCTAGATAACAGTCAATCCCTAAGACGCCTGAAAAGGAAACACCCGCTTGACCTCCCCAAACAAAAGGCAAAAAAGTTAACCTCATTAGATATACATTCCATGTACCTCCCTTAAGTCAAGGTCTCCCCCAAAACCATTTATTGATTGTCCACTCGGATAGATTTTAAATAAAAAATAAGAATATAAAAAAAAAAAAAAAAAAAGTACAGACATGCTCAGCTTACTTCCAATGCTGAGCAAGATACTCGAAAGAATATTTTCTAAGAAAGGAATATCAGAAGTTTAAACCGGAGCCAAAATCCTATTAAATCACAACCTAGCCGGTAGACACCCTTTATCGACTCACTAAGAATTATGCGAGTTGGTCGAAATAAATTAGTCGCCGTCAGATATATCGCACCCTCTCTTGATCCCGACACATTCACCTATAGGGGAACTAAATGCGCGACATCTTCATGTCAAATATCTACATACTACATACTCTCGAAATAAAGAGTGTTTTTTTAGGAGGTTTATGTTTTTAAATTTAAAAAGAAAATTCATAGGTTGCGGTAGAGAGCTGATTTTTGCTCAGCTGTTAACCTACTCATGAATTGCCACACCAAACTAAACATTAACTCGATGTCAGCTGACATCAAAGATGGCCAAACTGAACCCTATTGAAAAATAAAGTCCAAGTCCACCATATATTTAAAAAAAAAATGCGTTTTGTTGTAAGCTATGTTTTTTATTACAAAAGACGACCTATACACACATTATGGAACAACTTCCAATTCCACGGGTGTAACCGATACACTGTTTTACGCATACAGTACTTAATTACGATAGTCTCATATCCATTAAATGACCATTAAGTTAGTGACCTGACGACGAAAGAATTTATAGCAAGCTTTGAAAACATTCATAACATGACGCTCAAAGCCTACTGACCTTTACTGGGATAGAACTACATTTCAGGGTGGAAACCGCATTATAAACGTCCAGAGGTCATACCTATTTACCGAACAGTTAGTTGTTCAGGTGGGGGCAATGTGTTGGGAAACAAGACACCCTTTCCTTTTCATTAATTTGAAGTTAAGCTTAATTAACTTATCTGTGTATAGATTTTCGTACAGCTTGCACAAAAACGGATGATTCATAGCTTAAAAATATTACGGTTCTTATTGCCTTTATCTTTGTAATCTTGGTCTTCTTCTGAGCTATCTCAGCGTATGATGAATCGGGCAGGTAAGTAGAAAAAATTTTAGTTCAAAACATTCCACAAAGAAACCTTTTTGCCAGAGTAAAAAAGGGACGGACTATTGATAAACCGACCGTCCTCTGCGGAGGCACAGGGAGCCAGGCAGCTCAGCTAGTGGATCGAGAAAACCAAAATTAACGCCACTTAATTAAAATAGCGCCACAGTAAAGAGCGGGACCGAAGTTTTGCGAAGAGGAGTGCCAGGGCAAAAAAAAACAAATCAGCAACAAAAATTAAGAACCAGAATAACCCCCAGACAAATCCCCAGGATAAAAAAGAAGCCAACCATTAACCCACATTGAAGTAAAATAAAAAAAATAAGAAATACAAGAGGACGTAAATTTTAAATTAAATGTAAATACGTAAGGTAAGGGAATAGAATAAAGAATTAAAAATTAAGTCACCAGGGTTAAAAAAGTCATCATCATCAACCTCACCGCGCTGAAAGTCCTTTTATCGAGGCAGAAGAAAAATAATTAGAAAATTTAAACATTGAGTAAACACTAGCCTAACTGTATACAATTTTAGTTATTGCCTACTATTCGCTCTAATGTCAATCGGCACCAAATTATGAAATTTTTGTAGAATTAAGCACCAATTTAAAAGTGCATTAACGTAAACTTTAGAAAAATCCAAACCATTGGAAGCAATAAAATTTGATATTGTAGATATATTTTAATGATATTAATATATGATACTAAAATATATGATAATGATATGTCACAAAATATAATTTGTACAAAAAAAGGAGTCCCGTTTAGCCCCACATAGAATAGTTATTTTTTATCCGAATATGATTAATTTTTTCGCTGCGATACACAGAATTATAATAATTACGACAAAGCCAGCAAAGCCATATAATGACCATATCAAAATCTCCATGTATCCCATTGTCCAATACATTTCCTTTAAATTAGCAACCCACTATATATACTTCCTGCTCAAATTGAATAACTAAAAAATTAACTTTCTCCATTCTAAAAGCTTATAGAAGTTCACTAAGAACATACACTCAAAAAAGTAAAAGCTCTACAGAATATTCGTTCAATAAAATAAAAGCTTGATATCGAGGCTTGATCGCCAGATAAGTTAGAATATAAGTTCGAGTTAAGATTTGTCCCTAAAACTGTATACACCAATCTCCCGCCTTAGGGTCTATTCGAAAAAAAATTACATTCTTTAAAGAGACATACTACGGAGTTGTATATTTATTCAAATAAAAATATATGCTGGTTTTTCTGAATCTGTCCGACTAGTAGTCTGAATAAAACCTACTGTCGCCAAGCTGAAGCGACCATGTCATCGAACCTGAAAACGGCTGCCGTCAGACTATCACTTATGGTCAGCGGAAGCGAGGTAATGCGAGTAACGGTAAATTTTCAGACTAAACGGAAATCGAGAAAGTTGTCATAGTGAGAGCAAAGCGAGTTGCATTGGTCAACTGTCGTTGTTAGTAAATATAATAATTCTATCGAAGCTTTCGCGCTCCTACCCGCCCATTCTATAGCCACGCTTCTACTGTGGCATTAGCGTTTGCAGAGACCAAACTTTATGAAAATTTGTTTTGAAGTTATACGATTATTAAGTGTAAAAATATGTCCGGTTTAACCCCAGTTCTTCCAAAGGCTTGGTTTTTTTTTATAAAAGAACAACAACATAACTTTATATACACAATATTTTGTATAAAACTACATATTCGCTGCATATTTTTAGATTGTAAAAAAATATTATTCGTTTATTTTTTATCGAAATTGTTGATAAAATTATCGATGCTTTAAAAGAGTTGTGGACGTGTCCTAAAAAAATAAATTTTCATATCAAACATACATTTTTTAAATAAAAGAGATATTTCGTTAAAAGTGACCCAGCTGCCGAGGAGCAACAAACCTCTTTCTTAATAATTATGGTACCTACAACATGCTCTTTAATAAAAAAAAAACTTTTTTTTTGGAAAACTTGTTTGTGGATTGATAATTTTTTTAAGCTTTTAAAAGCTTTTAAGGTCGCCTTATATGCCGGTTCAAAAGCACTCTTTAACTGTTTTGTTATTCCAGCTTTTGTTATAACAAAAGAGTTTTTTTTTAAATATATGTATATATGAGAACCTATGTCCGTGCGTAAAGAAAGCGCATTACACCTCAGAGCAGAAATAAATTATTATGATTTAAAAGGTCACAACTATAGCAATTTATATGATACTTTATAGATTTGAATTTATCCTGTCAAAACCTGCACGACAAACAATATATACGGACGCAAGGAGCAAAAGATACATTAAGGTACAAGTATAAAATAATGATTTATTGTGTGTTATTTATTTGTGATACAATTTTTTCGTACATAAAAAATTACTGACATAAGCAAATACTAATCGAAAAACTGCAAAGGCTTTGCAAGTAAAATAAAAATAAAGCAAATCCAAAATTATAGTTCTATGAGTCGAAAAAAATTAATATAACAAATTATTAGGCCTAAAAATTCGGAAAATATAATACTAAGTATAGTATGTATAAAGCGAAGGCTTTTTAAATTCTCAGTGTCCTCGCGACAATCGTAGAGTGGAGCTTTCTTCTAGTCCTCGCTGTCCTCTGTGTCGTTTTCTAAGAACTTCCACCTATGTTTCATCTTATAATTATAGTGCCCCTGCTTTCGTTGTGCATGGGGAATGTCTTTTACGAGATATCCGTAGTTTGCTAATACCTTGTTCACATATAAAGGTCCATTATAACGGGGCACCAATTTTCGTGAAATACCCGTGCTGCATTGTTCGTTCTCGACCAACACAAGATCTCCAAAGCTATACCTGGTTAGGTTAGAATGGGTGGCATAGTACCGATTTTTCGCTGAAGCCCTATGATCATTGACCATAGTTGCAGCATTTGCTTGTAGCTTCTCCATACCGGCATTTGTCATCCGGACTTGCTCCTGACTTTGGGTCACGCTCTTTATAAAATTACGCATTAACTTTCTTCTCTGTGCCCATTTGTTAGAGTTTGTCATGGTATTTCTGAAGTATGTGGTACTTCTTATCTGCTTCAGAAAAACACTTAGCAACTTTTTGCAATATGTTCGAAATAGGTGATCTTGCATCGCTTCCATTTCTCTTTTATCATGGTAGTCGTTTTCCTGGATCGTTTTATCTTGTAGTTGTATAGCAAGTAACCAATCAACATCGTCAATCAATATTTGTAAAATATTCAAGCGGTCGTCCCCCCATTGGAGTCTTCAAACGGCGCTTGTCTCAAAGCATCCACGTAGCACATACGTATTCAACCTGGATGTATAGCCCGATGTCCAACTTTTGAATGAGTAATCACCATCTATCAATTCAGGGTACAGCTCCAAGGACTCGTCAAAGCCTCCGGCTCGTAACAGTAACAGTTTTTCTCGGACCTAGTTTTTTCTACACTCAAATATGCAATTGGCTTTAATTAACCATCATCGTTCAGCATTACCAAACCTAGAACTGAATTCATGTTGACATAATCTATAAGCTTGCTCGGATATGATTTACGGATATGACGTTTTCATCTCCGGAATAAAACTCGGGCATAATGAATGCAATTTCTTTTGCTGACCTCAGCGATTCCTAATGTTAGGCTATGATTTCTGACTCTTGTGGTATCTCCACGTCTTTAAACTCCTAAAATTCTACTAGTCGCTGTACTGACTCTTTTTTGGGTCCAGCTAGTGCTTAGTTTCTCTCTTTTAACAAAAAACTTTTTTAAGGTGAATTTTAACACGATCCCCATATACAAACTATATTAAATGTACTAGTACTACAGGGGAGGATCCCTCGCTGCAGTCACTGGTATCTGGCCGGATGGCCAATAGGTATAATAAATGTAAGAGTGCCACAGGGGAGGATCCCTCTCTGCAGTCACTGGTATGTGGTCGGGTAGCCGATGCTCCTATGTTGAGATAGGAAGATTATGTTGGAAGGGTAACTGTCCTTCTAAATTGCTGGCATGGGTCAATTGGTATAATAAAAATGCTTATCGGCGGTTGCCGGAGTATTCCTTAAAATTAAGCGATGCTCTTTATTTTAATGTCAAGAAGGAACTGACTTAAAAGCTAACATAAAAAAGCTTCATAGCGGCCCCTGCCAATATGCAGAGCTTTACCGGCTATGTGAGAGCTTCCGGCCAAACGCTTGGTCAGTAATTTGACCGGTGCTAATGTACGGACGATCGGTCCGGTTAACTGACTTAATTTACATACACAATTTCTTTGAATGTACACAGTCTGGTTGTTTTTAACTTTGCTTTTCAAATGCAAATCGCACCACGACGACCCACAAAGAAACAAAACTGAATCAACCAATTATAAAACTGTCAGAACATTTTTTTTGTAGTCCAAAATGCTAACTTTCTAAAGCCATTTAGCGGAACCTGATTGTACGCAACGCCAAATATTAGAAAATATAAAAGTATTAAAATTGGAAAATAATATTTTTCTCCAAAAAGAAGTTTGAAACATGGACCCAACACACTTCCCTGCTCTGACTCTCTTTGTTTGGGAGGACAGCCCGTTCTGTACTACTTTAAAGGATCGCTCGTGGAGGAAGCTTTTTATTATCAAAAAGATCTGAGGATTTAGTAGGCTTTTAAGCTTGTGCAGAAGTCCTTCATGCCACACTGTGTCGAAAGCCTGCTGGATGTCGAGAAAAGTTCCAACGACGTACTCCTTTCCATGGAAACCTTGCAGTACAAAGTTCACTACGCGGTGTAGCTGTTCAGGTGTGCCATGCCTGAGTCTAAAACCAAACTGAAACTTTAGAATAGCTTTCTGGACCTTTCGGGACTTGAGCAATCTTCTCAGGATGCACCTCTCAAGTAATTTGCCAAATACTGGAAGCAGGCTTATTGGGCGATAGGAGTCTAATTCCTCTGCTGGCTTCCCACTTTTATGGAGCATAATGACATTCGTCTTCTTCCAGGCGCTTGGGAAGTGTCCCAGTCGAAGAGCAGAGTTGAAAATCAGTACAAGGAATAATAAAGCTCTGTGGGGCATCAGCTTAATGGAGCGGTTGTCGATGTGTTCCTCACCAGGAGCCTTGATGTTGCGATGGGATTTGATATCATCGTTCATTTCCGTAAGTTTAATAGGCTTTACAGGAAGAGCCATCTGCAATGGGGCTTCTAGGGATTCAGCAACCAGTTGTACTCGTCTTAGCGATGCTGTCTCGAACGGCTGGAATCTTTCCTCCAGGTTTCTGGCAAACGCTTCAGCTCTGTCCTGAGGTGATTTTGCCCAAGTGCCATCTGGGTTGCGAACTGGAAACTTTGGAGCAACTTGTTTCTTGAATCTCTTCGTGAGCTTCCAGAGTGCGAATTTTGAGTTTCCATTGGCAGTAGCTTTCCCAAGGAACGCGTCAGTTGCTTCTCTTTTCAGGTTGGCCAGTATTTTTCTTACCCGATTTGATATCCTTCGGTACAGTCTGTCAATTATTGGGTCATTGGTCCTGATGAACTCACGCCGGAGACGTTTCTTGAGAGTTAAGAGTCCTACTGCTTCCGGAGACAGAGCGATGTTGCTACGCACGTTGCGTAGGTGAACTGCACCGCCAGAAGCTGCAATCTTTGATCTTCTTCATAAAAGTTTCAACCGCTTTCTCGATATCGTCTGCTGTATTTATCTCTGTATTGAGGTTAAAGGCATTGTTAAGTTCGTACTGAAACAGCCTTATATTTGCACCAGGTGGAACGAGCATCCTAATAGGGACGGTACTTTGAGGAGACGTTGTTAGTGAAGCGATCTGATAGTAGACTGTTAGCTATACCTTTGTACAAGAAGAAGTCGATACATGAAGGTACATTCCTCGTGTTATACGGGTAGTGAGTGAGTCTGCCTGTAGCCAGAACTGTAGTTAAGCTGCCGGAAATAACATCGTGAAGTGCTGAGCCTCAAGCATTCGCTCTTATACTACCCCAGAGGCGATGCTTAGCGTTAAAATCACCTCCAATGATAATCTTTTGACCATGTTGACCAAGGAGATTATCAAACTCAGAGGACTTCCAAGGCAGGCCTGGAGGAAGATGTGTATCTTCTATATCTATATGTAGCTGACACCGTAATTTCGCCCAAATTAGTGGAAATTGTGACCGTCGCCGTTTGTAGGTGATTCGTTGTGATCGAATGCAGGTGATAGTGCACTAATCCCTGCATGATTAGGATACAAGCTCCGCCTCTGGGGCGACCTCCTGGGTGATCTGCTCGATAGCAGCTGTAACCTATCATATTGAGGTAGGATCCGGCGTGTAGGAGTGTCTCTGAGATAAGCATACCATCAATTTCGTGCTTTCTGAGAAACACCTTAAGGCCATTGGGATAATGCAACGAGCGTTCCAGGCTCCGAGGCGCAGTTCACAAGTCATTACCTCTGAGTTCTTTGATCTCCTCAAGTAGCTCAGCGATGGTTTTTTGTAGACCAGCAATGGTCTGCTGCATTGAAATGATGATTTGTGCGAGGGAGCCATCAATTACCGTTTGGTTAGGATGTTGGATTCGCTTGCGTTTGTTACAGGAGCAAACGCAGCATTCGGAAAAGTCTGGTACCTCGTATTTGAGATAGCATTTCGCTGTTGGGAGTATTTTCCGTCAGGTCGTGTGCACTGTTGTCCAGTTCTAGTCGCATCTGCATACGATAGGCCCTACCGCACGATTGAGGTTCCAATAGCTTGTTGCTTGATGTTGCGCATGGGCTGTGGGTATTCTACGCGGGTCATGGGAAGCCTTTCAAAGGCAGGTACGTTGCTGACAGCAAGTACTGTTATTTGGCTAGGCTTTGGTGACTTCTTTGTCACTGGAATTTCAGCTTGTCGAGATTCTTCTTCTGGAACAGTTTCTACCTGGAGAATGTCCATGCTATTTTCGTCTTCTTGTCAGTCTTCTTGGTTTGCAAGAGCAGCAAATTGATTTAAAGAGAGATAGTTTCTATGTTCGATTACATGGGCTGTTTTTTTCAAACTTTTTGGTGATGTTGGTAAGCTTCTCTTCTTGGATGGACTGCCAATAGACTGAAGCCGGCTGGAATGTGAGCGTATTACTATTTTTTTCAATTTGCGGTAATAGGCGACAATTTCCAGATGTTTTATGTTTAGGCTTGTTTAATTGGCATGGGCTGCCAACCATAAGAGGCTCGCTGCCAGTTGTGAAAGTACCTCCAGATGACCAGGTAGTTGAGCAGCAACCAGCTGCGATCGAGGCTACTGTAAAGGTAACGGAAGCTGTAGTAGGCACAATGGTGACTCCGTTAACTTATTTAGAGGCATCTTGCGAAGTGTCTTGTGAAGCAAGATCTTCCCTTAACTTTGCACGTAGCTCAGTTGAAGGTAGACCTGAGATTTTCTTCAATTTAGGATAAATTGGTAACCAAGGTCTGGACTTGTTAAGCTCATCAATGAGCTTAATGCCAGACATGCTATTATTGTCCATTGCCAATTGTTAATTTTTAATCAGTTAAACAATAAAATTGAATGATTATTATCACTGTCCCTTTTTATACCCTTGAAAAACGGTATTATAATTTTGTCCAGAAATGTGTAACGCATTAAAGGAAGCATCTCCGACCCCACAAAGTATATATATTCTTGATCAGCATCAACAGCCGAGTCGGTAAAGCCATGTCCGTCTGTTCGTCTACCGGAGTTTGGTCCGGATCGGACCACTATATCATATAGCTGTCATACAAACAACCGATATGAAAACAAGGCTTTGTATGGAAAACTTTTTTGTTTTCAAGGGTATACCATCTTCGGCAAGCCGAAGATAACTTTTCTCATTTGTTGTTATGTGTTTTGATTTGGTTACGCTCAAAAAGAAAACAAAAGCAGAAGAGGGATAAGAGCTGATAAGCAAGAGTTTTACTGCCCCTTTTGTGCGGCCGCGCGCAGGTTGAGGGGAAATAAAGTGCCCAATTGGGCAGTGCACGCTGAACTTGTGCAGTGGTTTCTTATCTTATTGGCGAACTTTTGCCGGCACCGTTATATTCGGTGCCCACTGGTCAGAGAGTGCTATTAATAGCACAGAGGAGAGTTAAGTCGGGATTTGATTAGCTGAAACTTTGTGCAAGCGCGACACGACTGGCTTCAGTGAATGTAGTTTTCCGAAAGGATGCCTGAAAAGCGCATTGATTAAGCAAAAATCACAGATAACTGGATATTAGCAGACCTAACTTTTTCAGTGACAAAATTTCAAAACATTGAGTTGTGATATGAGGTTGCACAAAAATATGAATTACTATCACGTGTGCTGTTTAGAACGATGCAAAAGGAATGGGCGAACTATATGCCACATGCCATAAACCAGTAATACCACATGCGTTTTAGTGATCAATTTTTAATCACGTCCACGAAGCAATAATACACTTGAGCTGGGAAAAAACTCTTGACAATGTATATAAAAAGTATAAGTTTTAAAATAGGTCTTTGTATGTGGAAAGTTTGTCGAGAATTGCATTACAAATAAATTTTTTAAATCAACTACGAACAAATCCCAAAGAGAATTGCATTCCATAATGAAAGTCAGTATACCTGGGCACTCTGTGCATGTAGACATCAATGCAAAATTAAGCGGTAAAAACGATATTAAAGAATATTTGATTATCCAAATTCAACAGAACGCAATGACGAAAATTTAAGCAAGGTAGTTTAAGACAAAGCTTATAAACCAGTAATCTTTTTCCATCCGCCTGGGATGTTACACCTGAAAGTCGTGTAAGTAGGTCTCCGTATCCCGAATTTTCTACACGCGGGTGCTCAACATGGCTCAACATGGCTCAACATGGCTCAACATGGCTCAACATGGCTCAACATGGCGTTGAGGGCAATGGCGAAGACAACCAAAGCCGAGTACGTCCCCAAGGCAATCCACCAGAGCAGCTGCTCATGCAGCTTCTGTTCGAAGCTTTTGAGTACAAGCAGACCGATGGTCAGGCCAGCTATGGCTCCAGCGAGATGAGCCACAAATGAGATGGCTGCCGGTCCTTCCGTTTGATCGAGGGTGGGGAATTCGCTAGACGATCCCTATGGCAGATCCTCACCAGCATAGCGCGAATAAATGGCGAATCCAAAGTCGAAGGAAACAAAAATCAAAATGTGTAGCAATCTTATAATGCCATAACGCATCTGATGATAGTTAAACAAGACATTGGCCAGATGAGCGGCCAGCAAGACATAAACTCCACCATTGGCTCCGACCAGAAAGACCTCCGGATCAAAAATGCTGGTGCCAAGCCTTCCTGCCAGCACGCCGGAGAAGTAGATGCAGGCAATCCTTGTGGATCCATGGACCATTTCCAGCGGCAGGCCAAAAACCAACTAAACGGCGACATTGAAGCCAAGGTGGAGCCATCCTGCGTGGAGCACCATATAGAACAAAAAGCGCCAAATCTCATGGCGTTTGTCGGGACGGTATATAAGCATGGGGTGGTTTTGATCCCGTTAGTTCTACTCGTCTACTAGACGAGAACATCGCGACTACGCAGTATGTATGAGTGTGTGTGATGATGTGTATGATGATGTCGATTTCATCATCGGGTGCAATATAGTTTCAGGGGACAGGGGACAAGGTTATGCTGGCATGGTAACTCCTCCCCCCCTAGCTCGTAGTGAAGCCCAGAACGGATGTATGGGTTGAACGGGAATTACTGGCGGGTCGTTTGGAATATATATAGATACACGTCCTGGTACAGTGGCGACGATAAACCAGCTGAACGTATTACGATTTTTGAACGGTCCAGACTTGTGCTTGTTTGTCCAGGGTATGGATTGTGTGGCATGATGGACTTCTTCACTATTGACTTCCAGGATCCTTGAACTTCTTATACCCTTGAAAAAGGGTATTATAATTTTGTCCAGAAATGTGTAACGCATTAAAGGAAGCATCTCCGACCCCACAAAGTATATATATTCTTGATCAGCATCAACAGCTGAGTCGATATAGCCATGTCCGTCGGTCCGTCTGTTTCTATTCAACAAATAGACAGTAGTTTTAAAGCAAGCATTTTAAAATTTTTACCAGATCATTATTTTTGTTGCACGCAGATCATGTTTAAGAATCGGTCGGATCGGACCACTATATCATATAGGTGCCATACAAACGACCGATATGAAAACAAGTCTTTGTATGGAAAACTTTTTTGTTTTCCAAGCTATTGCAACAGAGTTCAACATTTATTTATTCGACATAGACATACATGATTTGTAAAAGTTTAATCCGGATCGGATCACTATATCATATAGCTGCCATACAAACGACCGATATGAAAACAAGTCTTTGTATGGAAAACTTTTTTGTTTTCCAAGCTATTGCAACCGAGTTCAACATTTATTCATTTGACATAGACATACACGATTTGTGAAAGTTTGGTCCGGATCGGACCACTACATCCTATAGCTGCCATACAAACGACCGATATGAAAACAAGGCTTTGTATGGAAAACTTTTTTGTTTTCAAGGGCACCATCTTCGGCAAGCCGAAGATAACTTTTCTCACTTGTTTTTCTTGCCGCCGCTTGATTTAATATCGTTTCTGTCCTCACATGAGCTTGCATTATTAATTTTTGTGCAGTTGTACTTTGTTGATAGACTTAGGCGTCATTACATAGCTACTTTTGTTTACGGGTAATGAAATAATCTTTATGAATACATTTTAGGTTGATAATTAATATTTTACAGAGGGAATTCGATTCTCTTACTTCTACTGCTAACAATATATGGTCTGGTGTTATGTTTTATATAAAATGGTCTTAACGAATACATTTTTGTTTGATTATTGGTATATTGGTATTTATACTAATTATATAATTTAATAATTGTTTTACTTCTAGCGTTAACAATTTATCAATTGATCCTCTTATATTTAATACATTTGTATTTTGATTCCTTAATATTTAAGATACATTTTGTTATAATGTTCACGTTATTTAATTATTTAAAATTATTTATATTTATTTTGGTTTGTACAAGAAAAGTTGATAAGAAATGCTTTTTATAATTTTTTGAACTATAAGAATTAGACTGTTGTTGGTTGTCCGAATTCCACTGATAATTTCCCTTATATGAGGATACCGTGCCACTTTCTGTATTATCAAATTTTCGTTTTTTGTTTTGCTCTTGATAATAAATGTTTCTTTCTTTAGTAGCTGACTCATAGGCCTCTATAAGAGAAGTAGGTTTAGTTGACCTTATAAAAGAACCCAGAGGTCCTGTTAAGCCTGAAACAAATGTATTTAAGCATATCTATATATGACTCTTTTCTTGCATTTGCTAATGTGCTTGGTAACTCCTGGTTTTCAACCTGATTAAACAAGTGTGTCTTAATTTCTGCAATCGATTCAAATAATTTAGTAACTGACAAATTCTGAAGGGCTAATGAATGCAGTTCGCACAGTAACGTCGACTAATCAGAGAATGTATTAATCATAGTTTTTTTTATGTCGCACCATGCTAGGGGAGTACCTGACGATAGTAGCACCTAATTTTCCCTTCCCTCGATCTTATTACAAATAACCAGTAGTAATACCATAACCAGTAGTTACTACAGTAATGACCAGTAGTTACCAGGTAGTAACCCAATTGCATCCGGTATACGAAGAGAATTGAAAATATCTTGAGGAGTAGCTATTGAAGTAGAATTGGTTAAAGAGGATGCTGAATTGGTCATATGTCAAGTCAGCGTCTAGTCTAGTCTTATTTCGGGTTACTATTTGTTTTGTTTTATTTAACTGAGGCATTTATCTTAAAATCTGTATACTGTATAATTTATATGGTAAGTTTATATACACAGGTGTATTTACGTTGTAATTTGATTAAATATAAAATGGATTAAATATAAAATTAATTAAGTATATATATAAGACTAATTTAATTCACTTGTAAGAGAAATAAGGTTTATTTTAGTAGTAGTAATTTATTATTTATCAACACTTCAATGTCTGTAAAGAAAAAGTAAAAGGAAACGAAATAGTTGAATTGTATATGTACTGAGAGAAAAAGAATTAAGAACTTGTGTCTTATCCATATGCATACAATTTATTGTCAAAGCGGGGTTTTTTTTTTTGTTTAATGTTGCCTTATTGCAACCGCCTTATTGCGGCCCCCAGATAGGACATATATTGAATCCCTGCCCAAAGTGGCCTGTGAGTTTTGTTTACGCAACACTCACAATCCAATTGATTGGCAGTGCGATCCAATATGCCCGAACCTATTCTTCTTGTATTTTACATATGCATGTATGTGTGACTTTGTTAGTGTACTGGCATTATTTGATGACGGCTGCCGACAGCCCCAGACGAACACGACGCACGAACTTCAGTGGCCGGATCGACAGCGCCATGCTGTCGGCCCAGTAAGTGCGACGCACAGTTCTATCATATACTACCAATTGTGCCTTGGCCGATACGGTGGGAGGTAACAATACTTTTATATATATGAGATGCTTCCCTTTTGTATATACTTGTAAATAAAGTCAACTGCTCTGTTCAGTGTTGCGATCAAGAATAACCAAAGATTTATTGTTCGTGTATATCCACGGGTATGCAGAAGTGCTTTTGATGTTCTCGTCTAGCAGATTAACGGGAACATCGCGACTACGCAGTATGTGTGAGTGTGTGTGATGATGTGTATGATGATGTCGATTTCATCATCGGGTGCAATATAGTTTCAGGGGACAGGGGACGAGGTTATGCTGGCATGGTAACTCGTGCGCACCCCCAAATTTGAGTTCCTTACGGCTCCCGAACAAATGTTCACCTGCATCATGTACTTAACCTTGACCTAATGATTCCATAAAGGCATTCAAATCTACCATCTTTGTTTGTAGTAGCCGGATAATTGAAGAGCAGGGGCGTGGTTTTAATAGCAATGACTTTCCAATTTTGATCGTACCAAAAGATAAAACTGCACCTACAGGTTCATCGCGTTATGAGCATTATTGAAGTAATGTTGACGGCTGCAGTAGTAAAGTAAACAACATTGGCAAGAGTTTCTGAAGGAAGTGCAATCGGCCATGAATTATACCGCTAATCGGGCAACAACAATTTGTTCAATAGATCTGTTGATTGGGAAAAAGTAGACGTCAAAGTATGAAGTCCAGAGCCTTACAGAGAAATCCAATTATGATACTCTAAGACATGATAAAAACAAGTGAGAAAAGTTATCTTGCCGAAGATGGTATACCCTTGAAAACAAAAAAGTTTTCCATACAAAGACTTGTTTTCATATCGGTCGTTTGTATGGCAGCTATATGATATAGTAGTCTGATCCTGACCAAACTTTTGCAAATAGTGTATGGCTATGTCAAATGAATAAATTTGGAATTCGGTTGCAATAGGTTGGAAAACAACAAAATTTTCCATACAGACTTGTTTTGATATCGGTCGTTTGTATGGCAGCTATATAACATAGTGATCCGATCCGGATCAAACTTTCACAAATCATGTACGGCTATGTCAAATGAATAAATGTTGAATTCGGTTGTAATAGCTTGGAAAACAAAAAAATTTTCCATACAAAGACTTGTTTTCATATCGGTCGTTTGTATGGCAGCTATATGATATAGTGGTCCGATCCGACCGATTCTTAAACTTGATCTGCGTGCAAAAAAATAATGATCTGGTAAAAATTTCAATACGCTAGCTTTAAAACTACTGTCTATTTATGGCATAGAAACAGATGGACAGACGGACGTGGCTATATCGACTCGGCTGTTGATGCTGATCAAGAATATATATACTTTGTGGGGTCGGAGATGCTTCCTTTAATGCATTACACATTTCTGGACAAAATTATAATACCCTTTTTCAAGGGTATAATAAGGCGGGAATTTGAGGGTTTCATATAGACAACCCTCAAAAAGTTTCCTTTTAAGCGAAAAACGACCCGAGGTATAATGGTCCATCGTTTGTGACCGTGGGGAAGCTTGATGGTGACCGTTATGTGTTAAGTAGTAAGTAAACGAACGTATAAGTATGCCTATATAAGTATATATAAGTAAGAAAGATGCGTTTGTGAACTGGATAAAAAAAGTCAGAAGATAAGAAATTATACGGAAGAATATGATTATAAAGAAAAATTGAGCAAGGAAAGAAACACCAATAAACTCAGAAAACGACATGTTAAGTTACCTGAATAACATAAAAGTATTGAAGATAAAAAAATATATAACATCGTTATGGACGTGTGAGCGTATGGAAAACCGTGTCATAGATCTACTAAAAGGATAATGCAAAATTTAAATAAGCTAAGTTTTGTTGGATAAAAAGAGTGAAAAGTATTAGGTAAAAGATAATAGATAAAATTTTCTAGAATATTCTTGCCGCTAAGAGAGCATTATTTGACCTCTCGTCGACTCTAGTCTAGTCTAATGAAATAAAAGGATGTACAGGATCTGAAGAAAAGCTGCGAGTACGAAAGCCATGAGGCGGTATTCTTGAAGTATAGGCAAGAGTAATAAGACGCTGGCGACATGCTGTGCTCAAAAAGTTAAACTGAATGAAAAAGAAATAAAGGAAAACAAGCAGCAGGAAGCCCTTTTTTATCCCACATACAATATATATATATATTCTTAATTAGAATCACCTATTGAGTCGATATAAGTATGTCTGTATAAAATGTATAAAACTACATATTCGCTGCATATTTTTAGATTGTAAAAAAATATTATTCGTTTATTTTTTATCGAAATTGTTGATAAAATTATCGATGCTTTAAAAGAGTTGTGGACGTGTCCTAATTTTCATATCAAACATAAATTTTTTAAATAAAAGAGATATTTCGTTAAAAGTGAAAAGTAAAAGCTGCCGAGGAGCAACAAACCTGTTTTCTTAATAATTATGGTACCTACAACATGCTCTTTAATCAAAAAAAAATTTTTTTGGAAAACTTGTTTGTGGATTGATAATTTTTTTAAGCTTTTAAAAGCTTTTAAGGTCGCCTTATATGCCGGTTCAAAAGCACTCTTTAACTGTTTTGTTATTCCAGCTTTTGTTATAACAAAAGAGTTTTTTTTTAAATATATGTATATATGAGAACCTATGTCCGTGCGTAAAGAAAGCGCATTACACCTCAGAGCAGAAATAAATTATTATGATTTAAAAGGTCACAACTATAGCAATTTATATGATACTTTATAGATTTGAATTTATCCTGTCAAAACCTGCACGACAAACAATAAATACGGACTAAAGGAGCAAAAGATACATTAAGGTACAAGTATAAAATAATGATTTATTGTGTGTTATTTATTTGTGATACAATTTTTTCGTACATAAAAAATTACTGACATAAGCAAATACTAATCGAAAAACTGCAAAGGCTTTGCAAGTAAAATGAAAATAAAGCAAATCCAAAATTATAGTTCTATGAGTCAAAAAAATTAATATAACAAATTATTAGGCCTAAAAATTCGGAAAATATAATACTACGTATAGTATGTATAAAGCGAAGGCTTTTTAAATTCTCAGTGTCCTCGCGACAATCGTAGAGTGGAGCTTTCTTCTAGTCCTCGTTGTCCTCTGTGTCGTTTTCTAAGAACTTCCACCTATGTTTCATCTTATCATAATTATAGTGCCCCTGCTTTCGTTGTGCATGGGGAATGTCTTTTACGAGATATCCGTAGTTTGCTAATACCTTGTTCACATATAAATGTCCATTATAACGGGGCACCAATTTTCGTGAAATACCCGTGCTGCATTGTTCGTTCTCGACCAACACAAGATCTCCAAAGCTATACCTGGTTAGGTTAGAATGGGTGGCATAGTACCGATTTTTCGCTGAAGCCCTATGATCATTGACCATAGTTGCAGCATTTGCTTGTAGCTTCTCCATACCGGCATTTGTCATCCGGACTTGCTCCTGACTTTGGGTCACGCTCTTTATAAAATTACGCATTAACTTTCTTCTCTGTGCCCATTTGTTCGAGTTTGTCATGGTATTTCTAAAGTATGTGGTACTTCTTATCTGCTTCAGAAAAACACTTAGCAACTTTTTGCAATATGTTCAAAATAGGTGATCTTGCATCGCTTCCATTTCTCTTTTATCATGGTAGTCACGTTTTCCTGGATCGTTTTATCTTGTAGTTGTATAGCAAGTAACCAATCAGCATCGTCAATCAATATTTGTAAAATATTCAAGCGGTCGTCCCCCCATTGGAGTCTTCAAACGGCGCTCGTCTCAAAGCATCCACGTAGCACATACGTATTCAACCTGGAAATGCTAACTTTCTAAAGCCATTTAGCGGAACCTGATCGCAACGCAACGCAAAATATTAGAAAAAATAAAAAATATTAAATTTGAAAAATAATGTATTTCTCCAAAAAAAAGTTTGAAACATGAACAGTTCCGCCAAATAATCATATCGACACTAGTGAGTGATTGTTATTATAATGACCAGCTATATCTAATTGAACTCCACACAGATGCCAGTGCGGACGGCTACGGCGCTATATTAAAACATACGGGTAACGGAAAACCTAGATTAATAGAATAGCAAGTAGCTACGACAGTAGCAATAACAAGATACAGTACATATGAGCTGAAAACACTAGCTGTATAAAATGCAAAACACTTCCTCCATTACCAACATCAACGCCCATTTGTCGTATTCATAAAATACACCTCGAATAACGCTTGTCGCCATACAATTGACTTAAGACTAGGGTCCATCGTTGGGGGTTGTATCTACAGTCTTTAGGGTTTAAAATGGAATATGGATGGGAAAATAGTATGTCGTTGAACTTATTACCTAATGCTAAGCCCAATGATTCTAATAGGATGCCTGAAAAGCGCATTGATTAAGAAAAAAAAGAAAAAACTGACTATTAGCAGAGCTTTATTGGTATGCGGAGCTAACTTTTTCTGTAACAAAATTTCAAAACATTGAGTTGAAATATGAGGTTGCATAAAAATATGAATTACGTGTTCTGTTTAGAACGATGCAAAGGAATGGGTGAACTATATATATAAAATTTAGCGGTAAAAAAAATATTAAAGAATATTTGATTTTCCAAATTGAACAGAACGCAATGAACAAAATTTAAGCAAGGTAATCTAAGACAAAGCTAATAAACCAGTAATCTTTTTCCATCCGCCTGGGATGTTACACCTGAAAGTCGTGAAAGTAGATCTCCGTATCCCGAATTTTCTCCACGCGGGTGCTCAACATGGCGAATCCATTCAGGATGTTGAAGGCAATGGCGAAAACAACCAAAGCCGAGTACGTCCCCAAGGCAATCCACCAGAGCAGCTGCTCATGCAGCTTCTGTTCGAAGCTTTTGAGTACAAGCAGACCGATGGTCAGGCCAGCTATGGCTCCAGCGAGATGAGCCACAAATGAGATGGCTGCCGGTCCTTCCGTTTGATCGAGGGTGGGGAATTCGCTAGACGATCCCTATGGCAGATCCTCACCAGCATAGCGCGAATAAATGGCGAATCCAAAGTCGAAGGAAACAAAAATCAAAATGTGTAGCAATCTTATAATGCCATAACGCATCTGATGATAGTTAAACAAGACATTGGCCAGATGAGCGGCCAGCAAGACATAAACTCCACCATTGGCTCCGACCAGAAAGACCTCCGGATCAAAAATGCTGGTGCCAAGCCTTCCTGCCAGCACGCCGGAGAAGTAGATGCAGGCAATCCTTGTGGATCCATGGACCATTTCCAGCGGCAGGCCAAAAACCAACTAAACGGCGACATTGATGCCAAGGTGGAGCCATCTTGCGTGGAACACCATATAGAACAAAAAGCGCCAAATCTCATGGCGTTTGTCGGGACGGTATATAAACATGGAGTCCGATGGAATGGATCCTCTGGGTGCAGCCTCACCCGTGATCATGGTGTGATAGACAAAAAATCTAAGCTCCACCATTGTAACCAGTGTTATGAAAGAGGGCGGCGGACAGCAGGTGTAGCGATCGGCATAGTACTTGCGATCGCGCTTCTTGAGCAGAATCTCCATAGCCATGGCATGGACCATTTTCCGGAATAGAGGAGGTTCGTTGAAGACCAATTGAAAATCGTTTTCGGAGCAGACTTCTTCATTTCGATGGTGGACGACGCATTTAAAGCTTCGCGTCCTCTTGCCGCTTATATTACAAAACATTTTGTCACGATGTCGAAGATGGTTCTCAAGGCCATGGAGGAGGTGATGCAGCGCAACACGGACAACACCAACCGCATCGTGGAGCAGGCCCAGGGCTACGTGGTCTCGGTGAACGTCACCGATTCCCTGCTGCATACATCCTTTGATCTGACCACTGCCCAGGGCATTGTAAACCACTTGCATGCCAGTTTATTGAAGCTGGCCCAGAGTTGCGCCCGCGACATCAATCCCGAGGATAGACGGTGCTTCCTGCGCGTGAGTTACCAATTGTGCCTTGGCCGATACGGTGGGAGGTAACAATACTTTTATATATATGAGATGCTTCCCTTTTGTATATACTTGTTCCCCGCTTAAATAAAGTCAACTGCTCTGTTCAGTGTTGCGATCAAGAATAACCAAAGATTTATTGTTCGTGTGTATACACGGGTATGCAGAAGTTCCTAACGGCTCCCGAACAAATGTTCACCTGCATCATGTACTTAACCTTGTCCTAATGATTCCATAAAGGCATTCAAATCTACCATCTTTGTTTGTAGTAGCCGGATAATTGAAGAGCAGGGGCGTGGTTTTAATAGCAATGACTTTCCAATTTTGATCGTACCAAAAGATAAAACTGCACCTACAGGTTCATCGCGTTATGAGCATTATTGAAGTAATGTTGACGGCTGCAGTAGTAAAGTAAACAACATTGGCAAGAGTTTCTGAAGGAAGTGCAATCGGCCATGAATTATACCGCTAATCGGGCAACAACAATTTGTTCAATAGATCTGTTGATTGGGAAAAAGTAGACGTCAAAGTATGAAGTCCAGAACCTTACAGAGAAATCCAATTATGATACTCTAAGACATGATAAAAACAAGTGAGAAAAGTTATCTTGCCGAAGATGGTATACCCTTGAAAACAAAAAAGTTTTCCATACAAAGACTTGTTTTCATATCGGTCGTTTGTATGGCAGCTATATGATATAGTAGTCTGATCCTGACCAAACTTTTGCAAATAGTGTATGGCTATGTCAAATGAATAAATTTGGAATTCGGTTGCAATAGGTTGGAAAACAACAAAATTTTCCATACAGACTTGTTTTGATATCGGTCGTTTGTATGGCAGCTATATAACATAGTGATCCGATCCGGATCAAACTTTCACAAATCATGTACGGCTATGTCAAATGAATAAATGTTGAATTCGGTTGTAATAGCTTGGAAAACAAAAAAATTTTCCATACAAAGACTTGTTTTCATATCGGTCGTTTGTATGGCAGCTATATGATATAGTGGTCCGATCCGACCGATTCTTAAACTTGATCTGCGTGCAAAAAAATAATGATCTGGTAAAAATTTCAATACGCTAGCTTTAAAACTACTGTCTATTTATGGCATAGAAACAGATGGACAGACGGACGTGGCTATATCGACTCGGCTGTTGATGCTGATCAAGAATATATATACTTTGTGGGGTCGGAGATGCTTCCTTTAATGCATTACACATTTCTGGACAAAATTATAATACCCTTTTTCAAGGGTATAATAAGGCGGGAATTTGAGGGTTTCATATAGACAACCCTCAAAAAGTTTCCTTTTAAGCGAAAAACGACCCGAGGTATAATGGTCCATCGTTTGTGACCGTGGGGAAGCTTGATGGTGACCGTTATGTGTTAAGTAGTAAGTAAACGAACGTATAAGTATGCCTATATAAGTATATATAAGTAAGAAAGATGCGTTTGTGAACTGGATAAAAAAAGTCAGAAGATAAGAAATTATACGGAAGAATATGATTATAAAGAAAAATTGAGCAAGGAAAGAAACACCAATAAACTCAGAAAACGACATGTTAAGTTACCTGAATAACATAAAAGTATTGAAGATAAAAAAATATATAACATCGTTATGGACGTGTGAGCGTATGGAAAACCGTGTCATAGATCTACTAAAAGGATAATGCAAAATTTAAATAAGCTAAGTTTTGTTGGATAAAAAGAGTGAAAAGTATTAGGTAAAAGATAATAGATAAAATTTTCTAGAATATTCTTGCCGCTAAGAGAGCATTATTTGACCTCTCGTCGACTCTAGTCTAGTCTAATGAAATAAAAGGATGTACAGGATCTGAAGAAAAGCTGCGAGTACGAAAGCCATGAGGCGGTATTCTTGAAGTATAGGCAAGAGTAATAAGACGCTGGCGACATGCTGTGCTCAAAAAGTTAAACTGAATGAAAAAGGAATAAAAGAAAACAAGCAGCAGGAAGCCCTTTTATATCTCACATACAATATATATATATTCTTAATTAGAATCACCTCCTGAGTCGATATAAGTATGTCTGTCTGCCCCTCTCTCGGTTTCAAAGCTATCGACTTCAAACTGTGCACACACTTGCACATATTTAAGGTTTTTGAACAGTTTTGCTCTTACAGTATAGTACAGTGTGGTGCGAAAACTGGCAATTTCAATAGCTTTCCCAGAATTCTGAGAGATACGACAGTGGGAGGTTATGTCGGTCCTATCCTTATTGGATTTCAGAATTGGAATGATTAACTCTCGTATTAGTGCTAACCTTTTCACCATTATTTCAGCGATAAGCTCCGTACGGGCCTCTGTGCAATTTGTATGGAATGTTCATTTTTTTTTGCATGCTAAGCGCTACACACAAGTTAAAGTTTTATAAATAGACAAAATTACTTGTTTTTTATGTTATTAAATGTTTTTTATTTAAAAAGTTTTAAGTGTTTTAAAATTGTAGTTAATTACATTAATTTAAATTTAAATTTTGTGCTGTACAAGTTTCGCAGCGCTGCATTTGTTCAGAATGTTCCATACAAACCGCTTTGTTAGAATCATAGCAGTAGAAGCGCGTTTTTCTCTGGCGATTGTTCAGTTCCCTGCACAAATAGCATGATGGACGATGTTCCCGTGTATTAATTTTCCATTGTTGATTCCTCAGCTACAATAGATGATTCTTTAGAATAAAAATAATTTTCCAAAATCGTGCCCTAATATCAACCTCTGATTAATGCAAGGAATTACATATAGATTGATCCACCTTGAATTGTTTTTATAACACATTTCTACATTCAACAAACCTGTAATAGGCTCCACCCGCAGTTTTTGCACTGGAGCTTATAGCCTTATACTTAGGATAATCAAATTGTTTGACAAAACCAATACGGGGACTGAAGCCGACGCGACGCACTCGCTCTGGAAGGCCACACGCGCGATCAAAAAACGTTGCCTAAGGAAAGCTCCATTGACGAACAGCAACGGGGCATGGTGCCGAACTGATTTGGAGCAAGCGCGTTTGCCGCGCACCTGTCTGAGCGGTCCCAACCTTTTAACCTCGCCAGTCCGCAGCAGGTTGAAGAGACTCACGATCAGCTGTCTCAAGCTCTCCAAATGGACAAGCCGATCCAACCATTCGATCCTGGTGAGATAGCGGATGTTATCTCCCAGCAAAACTCTTAAAGAGCACCAGGCCATGATGCAATATGCAATGCCAATAATTCCAGATCACTAGTTCGGATTCTGTGCTGGTCACTGCACGGTGGAGCAACTGCATCGAGTGGTCGAGCAAATTTTAACGGCCTTCGACTGCGACGAATACTGTTATTTTTCTCTCCGGGAGGCGTTTGACCGTGTATGGCATCCTGGTCTGCTGCTGAAAATCAATAATACCCTGGCTGCGCCTTACTACTGTCTCCAGGCGTCGTACCTTGGAAATAGGAGATATGCGGTTCGGTTCCACTCTGTGCTCTCAACCGAGTATATTGCGGCAGCTGGTGTACCCCAGGGAAGCGTCCTAGGCCCACTTCTATACTGCCTGTATAGCCATGACATGCCACGCCCGGCTGATAGTCTCTACGGTACGTCAATGTTGGCCACATTTGCCGACGACATGTGCATAACGTACAGGTCCAGGTGCGAGCAGGAGGCCGCCAACGGTATCCAGAACTACGCAGCCAGATTTGCCGAATGGGCTAGGAGGTGGAATATTTGCATAAATGGCAACAAGTCCACGAATGTTTGCTACACCCTCAAACGGAGAACGCCACCAGTAGTGCTCATTGATGACACCCCTGTGGATCAGGTTGACTTAGCCAAATACCTGGGAGTCATACTCGATCATCCGCTCACTTTCTCGAAGCAAGTGAGTGCAATGAGAATACGCATACGGGCCGCGGCGTCAAAGCACGACTGGCTCATAGGCCCGCGTAGCAAACTGTCGCTGACAAACAAGATCACAATATACAACCAAATCATAGCTCCTATTTGGAGGTATGGGTGCCAAATTTGGGGCCTGGCGTGTGACAGCCAAATCCGCAGAATCCAGAGCATCCAAAATAAGATGGCGAGGACGATCACTGGCTGCGAGTGGCATGTGAGGAACACCACCCTCCACAGTGACCTAAAGATGCTCAAAGTCTTTGAGACCATAAATTTCCACTCCAGCCGCTACAACGACCGACTGGAGCGCCATCGTAACCGACTCGCTAAGGGTCTTACCAGGCCCATAAATGAGGCTCAACAGGCGACTCCCTAGGGACCTAATCGACCGGCTGCCAACAAGACGCACAGCACGATGATGATGATTCAAACGATATACTCCCCATCGTCTTTCTTTCCTTTATATTTTTTGTTTTTAAGTTTTGTAAATATTGTTAGTTTGTAAGTTTAAATTTAGTACTAATGGTAACGCTAAGAACACTTAGCCGGCGAGCCTCTCGGGCAGTATTAATAGATACCAAGGACACCATGGGGTTTTAAGACACCCTGTATGCCTCAATAAATAGTTATATATAAAAAACAAGTAAGGTAGCAGCAGTCGAGTTTCCCGATTGCAAAATACTCTGTACCCTTAGACATGCTTACAATTTATTTATTTAATATCAATAAATAAATGAAACAATATTCTACCATATTAGAAAAGAGTACCATAACAATATAAATTTGGTATGATTTTGGTTATGAAAATAAGTTTCGTGTGTCATAAAGCCATACACATTTCGCTGTCAACGTCGCAGTCGGCGTCGCGCAATGCGTGTTTTGCTGCGCTTTTGCTTCCCTTGCCATAGATTTTGCATGTGGCATAACTTCCGTGTTTTTTTACCGATTCGGTTAAAATTTCAAATTAAATAGCTTTTTTTTATCCTAATGCATTTTGTATCGTTGGTGCTTACCAACGCATATGCCGAATTGCATAGCATTAGGATAAAATTTGTGGTCGTGGCAGTTTTTTGCTGTTTGCGGGGGAGCGGGGGGTGATATCAAAATAAAACAACAAACTTGTACTGCGTATGGAAATTACCTATCCAACGATATATGGCACATGTCTGTAGCTCTTGTAGTTTCTGAGATCTAGGCGTTGATACGGACAGACAGACGGACAGACGGACGGACGGACGGACAGACGGAAATGGCTATATCGACTCGGCGGTTGATGCTGATCAAGAATATATATACTGTATGGGGTCAGAGATACTTCCTTCTGCCTGTTACATACATTTGCACCATATTATGATACTCTTTTCACCCATTTTTAATGGGTACAGGGTATAAATAGAGCCTTGTAGAGCTAGATCTGCTCCTGAAATTTATAGCTTATATAATTATTTAGCTTATATTATTATACAGCTTATATTATTATACAGCTTATATTTACACCGGTGTCTAACAACGCTTACTCTCTAAAACTTAAAAACGAGACAACGTAGATCGGGAGAGATGTTAATTATAGACGAGACTTGCAAATTCCGATTCTTTTTATTTTCGGAATAAGATTTTAATCTTAAATTTTAAAGTGTTAACTACGCTAATATTATTATTTTTTTGTTGTAACGTTCTTAATTTTTTTAATTTAAAATAATCATTTTAAATAAAAAATTTTCCGGGACAATCATTTAATGGTTTGGGAGTGACATTGACATAAGGGAGGTACATGGAATGTATTTTTAAGGAAGTTAAATTAGGCGTCTATTGATGTGGGAGGTCAAGTGGGTGTTTCCTCTTCGGGCATCTTTGGGATTGGCTATTGTCTAGGAGGTTGATGGCCATGTAGTTGGGGTGGTTGTTCAGTCTTTTTGTGTACCTTTCACTGACACGGGAGATCTCCTCTGCCACCCATGGAACTCCAAGTTCTTTATGTATGATGGAGTTTTCGTGGTACGGATGGGCGTTAGAATCTGTTCTCAGACATTTGTTTTAAAACCGCTGGATTCTGATGCGGTTTGAGCTGCTAGCCGTGCCCCACATCTGTATCCCATAGGTCCAGATTGGCATTAGGATTGGTTTTTAGATAAGCAGTTTGAGTTTTTCTTTGTGTTTGGACCTTCTCCCTAGGAGCCAGTGCAGTTGCTTGAATCGTAGGTCGGCCTGGTTGCGCTCGTTGATCAGGTGAGAGCGCCATGTGAGTCTGCGGTCCAGTGTCAGACGTACGTATTTGAGAGTGTTATTCGATGGGATGGATTTCCCCGTTGAGTGTGGCGACGGGGCACTCACCCCTGCGTAATGCGAAGGATGTGTGGGAGGATTTCTCTGCGTTGACTACGATGTTCCATCGTTTCAGCCATGGATCGAGAGCATTCAGTTGTCTCTGGATGATGGCTGATGCTTCCTGGGGATCTGCTTCATCGGCATATGTGGCTACTATTAGGTTCCGGGAGGGTGTGATGGGAAGGTCTGCTGTGTAGAGTGTGTACAAGATGATTCCAATAACACTGCCTTGAGGTACTCGTACTCGTACACTTGGAATTCTCTTCCCTCTGTGTATGACTTGAGGAAGGCGAAGTAGGAACTTAGAAGATGGGACTTGATTTTGAAAAGGAGTCCAGGGTGCCAGACTTTGTCAAACGCCTATTTGACATCCAGCATAGCAGCGCAGCAGTACTTCTTCTTTTTGAAGGCCTCAAGTATGCTCTCAACAATCCGGTGGCATTGCTCAGGTGTTCCATGAAGGCGTCTGAAGCCAAACTGGTGATCAGGGATCAGACCGGCCTCATCCAGTACTGGCAGTACTCTACAAAAAAATACTCTTTCAAGTATTTTGAGAGGATTGCCAGCAAACTAATCGGACGATACGAGGTTGGATTGGCTTCAGGTTTTCCAGGCTTGAGGAGGACAATAGCTTCAGCGCGATTTCACTCTTTAGGGAAGTACCCAGGACGGAGGCAGCTGTTGAAGATGTTAGCCAGCGTTTGGAAACAAAGAAGGGGAAATATTTTCAGTCCTGTTGCATCGATTCGGTCAGGACCTGGTGACTTGCCATTTTTTAGGGAGGCGATCTCCTGCGCAATCTCTTCTGGTTTGACGGGCTGTATTGGCGGGCCAGGAGCACTTGGGCTCGTAGACCGAACCTTATGGTTGCAGCTCTCTCTTCGCCAGTGCATCTGTCGAAAGGTGAGAATGCACTGTGTAGATGGTCAGCAAAGGCTTCTGCTCTTTCAAACTCAGACCGAGACCAGGAACCGTCCACTTTTCGCACGGGTGATATCTTCTTCGCAGGTCTTTTTGTGGGCCTCGTGCCATTCCACAGGTTGTGTTTCGGGTCTCCAGGTTCCAGCACCTCAAGGAATCTATAGAACGAGTCCTGCCGTAGGATGGATATTTGTCCTTCAGTTCCTTGGTGGCACAATTAAGTGCTGTCTTGTCCCTGGGGTTGCGCGAGGAAAACCAGACTCTTCTGAGGCGCCTTTTTGCGGCCATGAGGGCCACGATTTCAGGAGACCAGAAGTGCACGTCTCTTTCAGGTGTTCTCGGAGTAGTCGGAGGAGGTGGATTCGCAAACACCGCAGCATTGTGCATCCCTTTGGATAGTTTTTCGGTGGCCGCATCTATGTTGCTTGGTGTGGAAAGAGGGGGATCTGGGTTCAGGGAAGACAGCATCCAGAACGTAAACTTGGGTGCATCTGTGTGTTTCCAGGTAAGTCTTCTGGGTGGGGTTTTTCTGAGGACACTGCGCTGTGGTCGGATAGCACTTTATCATAGCTTGAGCATGTGATCTTTGAGTGTCCTATGCCCTTGGAGCCGGTGAAGTCCAGCAGATCCGGTTGCTTTAAAGGGTTGGTAGGCCAGTGCGTGGGTTTCCGGTGGAATGGCAGTCCAGACTTTTCGCTTCAGGTTGTTATAGAGTGTTTTGCCTGTGGGGTTGTTTGTGCGGGTTCCCCACTAGGAGTGTTTGGCGTTAAAGTCTCCGGCTGCTATAAAGCGAGGACCAAGGGACTCGAAAAAGTCCTAAAGGTGGGTGTCGGTTATCGAGTGTCTGGGTGAGAAGTAAACCGCACCAATGGTGATCTCCCTGTGGGCTGTTAATCCTGGTCACGGCGCACTGTGCCCATTCCTCCAGAAATGCGGTCTGTGTACTGAATGCCACTCCTGATAAGCATAGCTGCTCCTCCGCGTGCTCTGCCAGATGGATGGTTGGTAAGGATCATATCGTACCCGCTAATGTAAAAGTGGGATCTGGGACAAAAACGGGATTCCGATACCAGCAGTACATCGATGTTGTCTGTTTTAATGGTATGCTCTTCTTCGTCTTTGCTCCTCTGCAGCCCGTTTGCAACCATTTGCTTTTTTTGAGGATGGGAGCTATAAACTGCATCATCTGCGAGAACATCTGCGAGATCATTTTTTCCATTATCCTCTCCATTATTCCTTCCATGCGGGCAAACATCGTTTCAATCTAGTTGTGGGGCTTCGGTTGTGGCTTGAGGGGTGTGTTGGGGATTCTTTGGCTGTGTCGCTTGGTTCATGATAGTTGGTATCTGAATGGGAGGTGGTTTGTTGCTAGTCACAATGGGTCTGGCTTTGGGAGATAGCAGTGCCTTTGCCTTTTTATAGGCAGGGCATCCTCTGAATGACGCAGTGTGATCAGCAGTCGTGAGGACCACCACATTCCACGCAGCGATGGTCAAGGAAGCAATAGCGCTGGGTGTGTCCAAACCCTTGGCATCTGAAATATTGTGGAACGTCGTTGAACTTCAGTGGGGGTTCTACGGTGACGACTGATCTGCAAATTCCCTTAATTTTATAGACCTCGCTGGTCCGAGATTAACAAAAAAGATCCCCAGTGGTTTTTTGGATTGTCTGCCAATGGGATTGTGCAGATCCATCACAGTGTGGACGTGCTTGTGGAGTTCTTGTTTTATTTCTGTCTGGTCCGTGGTGTGGTGAAGTCCCTTAATGACTGCCCCGTACGCTCTCTCGTCCTTTGGTTGGAAGGTGCGGTGCCTTCTTTTGCTTCAGAGGAGGGCAAAGGAATTGTTTGCCAGCTTACTATGCAGGGCTGCGCTGATAATAGGCGTGACGTCAAGCTTCTCTCCTTGCCTTTTACGCGGGGGCTTACGCTTGATCTCGCTGGGCTCCGAGTAATAGAACTTGAACTTGAACCGCTGCTCGAGCTGCAACTCCTTGCTCTGAGAGCCCTCTGGCTGGGCGGGGGGTCCTGCCAATCCATGCTTATGGGCGATTGAGCGGGGGGAGGGGGAACTGGGCACCGTTAACCGGTATGCCAACTACACTTTGCTGCTGCTGAGTTGTACACAGTTTCTTCAGCGAGAGATCTTGGTAGACAGCAGACGGTAAGTGTTGGTAGAAAACAATGAGGGTCGCAGGTTGAACCAATCAGACACTATGTGACGGTTTCAGAAAAGTGGGGCTGAAAGCACGATAAGAAACTTGCTGTCGATCCGCAGGTGCGTTTACACTTTTAGAGAGTTTAGATCGCGACTCGTTTATATTTACTATTACTAAAAATACGATTTCTTACTTCTGTGGAGTTTTACTATAATACTGTTAAATTTATTAGTGTTTAAGAATCGTCGTCTTGTTGTCGCTCTTGCAACCACACAGGCAGGACGCACAACTTTCATGTTTAACGAACAAACAACAAGTCTGCTGCCGTCGTGCAGCACTTCGCTCTCGTAGCGTTGCGCTCTTGCTCCTTGGTGGTCGTTGTATTTGCGAATTCACCATCTGAATCATCTGTAGTCGTTGCTCTTCTCATTGTCGTTCTCATTGTCATTGTCTAGGATCAGATGTTTCTTACTATTGGGATTTGGTAAACAGTTAAAAACCAATCCCACATGACCTCATTATAGCCGAAGGAGAAGTAGGGTATATAGGCGATAGAAAGGGAAAAAGCATGGACGAAAATTAAACTTTTAATAGACATGATGCTTCTTCTTTTAATACAACAATAATATTATGGAATTATCCGGAAATAGATATTCAAAATTATAGCCATAACAGATGGGCATCTCCGATTTTTTAATTGCGGAAACTCAGGCTATGTTAAGAGACGGTTCCTGCGACAAAAAAAGAGAAACAGGGAAATACAAAAGCTATTAATAGACTTTGGAAACTCAATTAAAAAAAACCAATGATAAATACCCTATTCCTAACGTTGTTTTCATTCTGGCAAACTTGGGCAAGGAAAAACATTTCACCACTTTAGATTTAAAGTCTGAATTTCACCAGATACTGCTCGCTGATTTCCATTTGGATTGAAAAATGCCCCCAGTATTTTTCAAAAAGCCAGTGATGACGTGCTCAGAGAACAAATAAAAAAATCTATTTAGCTATGTTTACTTCGACGATGTAATTATGAATGATCATATCAAATACATAGCATGGGTCTTGGATAAATTGTATGAAGGTAATAAAATATAAGGGTTTCCCGTGAGAAATCGAACTTCTACGAAGAAAGTGTCGAGTATTTAGGTTTCATGGTTTCACGCAGAGGCATTAAAACATGCCCTAATAAATTGGATGCAATTCGCAACTACGAACAACTGACTACTATATTTAACGTCAGGTCATTCCTGGGATTAGTCAGCTACTATAGCTTCTTTCCAAAGACTGCGTCTATAGCAAGACCTTAAGTGACATGGCAGGGGTGGCAAGGTGACAAGGTGAGCGCAGGACAATTAAAGAAAATGCCAGTAAAATTTAATGAAGATCAGCGTCAGGCATTCGAAAAGCTTAACAGAGGTCCTTACGTATGGAAATATACCCAGGCTACAGAAAACCAATATCCATGATATCGAGAACTCTAAAGGATGGGGGATTTATTTTTGCAAAAATCTAAAGGAAACTTTCTTGCCATATTATGGGTCCTAAAGAACATCAGAAACTACTCATAGACACACAGCGAGTCATCACTCACCTAAACTGTCAAAAAGATAGGTGAACCGGTCAACTGCTTTAGGAACCAGATAATAATAAAAGAAATAGAACTTCTTTAGTTAGAACGGTCATTATGTGAGGCGAATAAACTCTACATCTCCTATACTTCTCGGATAGAGAAAAATGTATTCAAAGAAAATGTGATGTGGTAAAAATCTGTTGAAAGGCAAAATACGATCGCCACCCCCAGAGACAGATCCTTGAGAAACGCCAATTCCTTCAGTCGAAGATGAAATACTGCACGTTGACATATTCACGTTGACATAAATTTTCAATTGTTCAACCAATCGCTTTCAGAAAAATAGCAGACATTCAAACAGCCCATGAATTTCTATCGGCGAACCAAAACAATATATTGCGACAACCTTCAAGTTCGAGACAGGCAGAAAAAAGAGTTGGAGACACATTTAAATTAATACACCACGCAGCCACATAATACGAAAGAACCATTCATTTGACATAATCCATCGATAAAATAGCTTAACGCCCAAATTAAGGAAAAACTCATAAATGCACAGAAATTTCCAAGTAGAACACCAGATACTCATCAAATTAACTAGGATATTATGAAATAAACTTACAGCTTTGTTCACGGAAGAAATAGTAGAGGAAGACTTGGTGACCACAGTTTGCAGTTAATCTATTCAATTTTAAATTGAATGCCCGGCAAGTGAATTATAATTCTCTGTAATGTTAGCTTTAATTTCGACTGTCCACTTTGAAAAATAAAACATAGTGCTTAGCTTTTTGTTGCTTTTCCTCTGCAAAATAATTTTTCTGAAACATAGTGCCCTGTAATTCGGATGCATCATATCGGCTATATTATTATTTTTTATATTATTATTTTTTCATTCTGATTAAGCAATTTAATGGTTTTGCGTTTAAAATGAAATTTTCTATATGCCGCCTGAAGTACTCTAAATATTTAACTTCGTTAAAAAGAAAATCATCAATTAATTATTTTTTGCTACTTATCGTTTTAATACTTCTTTTAATGTTTTAAAATAGCTCTTAATATCTTTAGTTGCTATGAAAATGCCGCCCATATGGACCAACCCTTTACTTTCTTTAATAAAATCATTCAGTATTTAGTTAATAAATCGTTGAACAACTGCTTAAGGATTTCGTTAAACGAAAGGCATTTGTATGGCGCCATTGGCGTCGTGAATGACATATACAAGGTGCTTTCCAAAGTAAACAGGACATTTTTTTATTGCGTTATAAGTGTTAGAATTTTTTTGTCATTGGTGCGAAAATGAGCTTAGAACAAAGAGTTGCACGATAATGTGCCGTCTTATCGATCGACGCTTGTGGCCGATTATTTGACCAAATATCACATTTTAACAATCAACCACTCCCTTTGTTAACCTGATATGGCACCGTGCGACTTCTACCTTTTCGGAAAAATGCATTTGCCGATGAAAGGAAAGCGATATGCAGACGTGGAGGCCATTCAAAAGTGGCCATATGCAGACGTGGAGGCTTGCATCGGCATACTGGCGGCCACGAGCTAAAACACTCGTTCGACATGCTTTTGTGCCGTGCAAAAAGCTGTTGTAAAGCAGAAGAAGCCTATTTTAAGAGCCTATTTCTGGCCTTATAATGAAAATACGAATATTTATCAACGAAAATGGTTTTATTGTTTTTCAAAATATTCTTCATCAAAATTTATACACTTTTACATGCGCTCAAACCAATTTTCGAAGCACTTTTTCCACTCCGATTGAGACACCTCCAAAACATGGTTTTTAAATGCTTCAACAGCATCTTCTGGCAACGTATATTTATATTTTATCTTCTGATTTTATATCAGAAGCGAGCGGTCCTCTTTGCTAATAAATAAATATAAAACTAACTCACCAAACTTTTTCTGAGAAGCCATGCTTCTCAATAAAATACCCAAAGAGAAAGAAAACATATCTTTTCCATATAAATAACTGGTAGAAATAATTATAACTTTATAATAGGCACCCAATAACAATACGTATCCGCGACATAAAGTTTGTTAAAATCATAAAACACAAACAAAAATGTCGTGAAAAATCTATACACTTATAAAATTCTTCTAAGAATTTTTTTCTTTTAAATCATCGAAAAAAAACATCAAAACGCCGGGAAAGACCAATGGTAACAATACTTAAAAAACCCCAAACTACTATTAGCCACTTACAATGATTTAAACTAATATGCTTTGAACACCCCATAAGAAAGCAATTCTTACAATATAGAGACACAAAGGCATACTCAAGCGACTTAGAGCCCGAGAGCATAGCCGCGACTTCCACGGCACGGCGCGCAAACAGCGTTGAATTCCCTAGCCGAACAGGCGGGGGCAAACCAACAAATAGAACAGCGGTTACGTCAACAAATGGACGCAATGGCTACCCAGGTAGCTACTATACAAGTGCAACCTTCGCACACCCCAGCCGTCCAAGTTAAAACATATGAAGAGGTAAAGGTCGACCGACCAGACAAATGTGAGGAGCCCTAGATGCGATAAAATACCTTTCAAAGTTTTAAAGAAACCAAAAAGTCCTACGTCTCGTGGAGACAGTCTGCCATAGCTTTCTACAAGCTATTCAGACCATATATCTACAGTGACAAATAACCAATGCGTGTTATCTAGCAAGAGTTAAGCACTCTAATACAGGGCCTCACGCTGTCTCTGTACTACACCAAGATTGAAAAAAAATAATAGCCTACTTGCTGGCAAGGTCAACATTTCATATGACAGGGTTTTCGCACAGGGATTTTGCGAGAACCCCATTTCGGGGTTGAGGCGTAATCTCACCGACGAGCTGTTTGCACCAAGCCCAAAGACTAGCCGTCGGCACTGGCCTTGGCCAAAGAGCTAGATTCCAACCATGACGGATGTGCCTTCGCGGCAAATTTCTCTCAAAGCCAGGAGGAAAAAAAACGTAAGCCAACTCCAAAACCATTCCGATAAGACAAACCGTTTGAACAAGGCACAAATTCACGCTAAGTCTTGCATTTACAGGCAACCAAGTCTTAGGAACGCGTAGGTACCGATGGAAGTAGACCCTTCGATGTCGCGAATGCTACAGAACACCAAGGTCTACCAAAACAGAAGGCCGGTGACCTCCGAGCGCACAGGCGCAATTAGAAATCTACAAAGAGTACAAAATTTGACTCCAGGCATAGCCCAAGAATTCAAGGCATACTCCCCCGTTGCTGCAGCAGCCGAATCAGAAATCAATGATGATGCCATCTACGATAATGATTCGGATCGGATTCATTTTTTAAACGCACATCCTCGCCCTCTGTCATCAGACGAAGAGTATCGGGGACAGATATGATATTTATTATTGACACGCAAAAAATGGCATAAAACCTCATAAAATCTTCCCGGGGATTGACCTGTCACAGAAGAAAGCCTCATTCACATTTTTAATACAAAAGCGATATTTTTCAGATAGATTTTGAACCAGATTTTGGATGGCGTTTGCCACCCCCAATCAATGACTGCCATAAAACACGACAGTTGTCGCCACAATAAGGAAAACAATCAAGGAACCAATATACGCCAGGCTATACCCGTACCCAATGGGAGCAGCGGATTTCGTCAATAAAGAAATCCAAGAACTGCGAAAAAACGGGATAAATCAAAAATCAGTCTAGCCCTACAACAATCCCATATGGGTAGTAGATAAAAAAAAACACTCATGAAGCCGGCAAGAAGAACATGCGCTTAGTCATCGACTTCCGTAAACTCAATGAAAGGACAATCCCTGACAAGTACCCAATGCCTAAGATTTCCATGATTTTAGGAAATTAGGGCAAAGCCAGGTTTTTTACCACGTTTGATCTAAAATCTGGGTATCACAAAATATTTACTGGTGGAACACGACTACGAAAAGACCTCCTTTTCAGTAAAGGAGGAAAGAGTTTCGAAGGTTACCCTTTGGCCTGAGAAATGCTGCCAGTATTTTCCAAAGGACTATTGATGACGTCTTTTGAAAAAATACTGGCAAATTCTGCTATGTTTATGTTGATGACATAATAATTTTCTCGGAAGACGAGCAGGCTCATTTCGAGCGCGTATATTGGGTTCTAAAAACTATCTGCCAAGCAAACATAAAAATTTCCATAGAGAAGTCGCGCTTCTTAAAAAAAAGCGTCAACTTCTTGTGGTTCATCGTCACAAATCGTGGCGCAACCACAGACCCAGAGAAAGTTATGACAATCAACGACTTCCCTGAACCCAAAAATGTGTTTAAGGTAAGATCATTCCTTGGCTTCCTTGATCATTCCTCAGCTACCTTCCACATTTGAAACATCTTGGCGTCCGAAGACGTCATGTTGCGCTACAAGAAGCCATTTGTTCTGACAACAGATGCTTCAGCCCATAATCTTGGCGCAGTACTATCCAACATTGTCAGACAGAAAAGCCAACTATGCCACTAAGGAAACAGATGGCTATAGACTGGGCCCAACTACGGCAATACCTGATAAGGTGAACGATCTAAGCACCTATACAGATCATTAACCACCAACGTACTCAGCTTCGGATTCCAATCTGAACGCAAATATTAAAAGATGGCAAGCGCATAGAGGACGCGAAAGTCTTCTACAAGCCGAGAAAGGAAAACATGGTCTATCTGACAGCAGTTTAATGTGTTAGATGCACGGGGAGCAGAATCCTGCACAGCAAAAATTCACAGTTTTCCTCACCCACACTTTAGAGGTAAGCCTGCTTCCAGAATCCAAAAGTTTTGGAAGAAGCCCGAACTCTTTGTCCAAAGCGCACCTTCGCCCTTTTTGGAAACAAAAAGCGGCACTTAATCAACTTCACCTTCACTAGCACTATAGAGGGCAGAGCTTGGCCCAAGAAAACGTTAAGCAAGTACTCCCTGAGTACTACTTTCCAAAAATGGCTAAATTGGCACACGAAAGTGTCACCACTTGCAAAACCTGCGCCAAGGCCAAATACAATAAGCACCCAAAGAAACATGAAATAGGTGAATTACCGATTTCCTCGCACGTACGGGAAATGTTACACATAGATATTTTCTCGACAGAGTACTTCTTTAAATTCGCCGTTGTGCAACACATCCCGTCGAAAACTATCGACGACTGCAAATCACCACTTCTTCAGCTCATGAACTTTTTATCCACGGCCAAAAATATCTATTGCTACCTATCTTGCACACAATACTGACCATGCTCAGCAACCACTTCGGCGTAAGCGTTCAAACGACCCGCCACTACATAGTGTTTCGGAAGGCCAGATAGAGCGCTTCCACAGCTCACTAGATGCATAAAAATCGACAAATGTATCAACGACACCGTGGAACTGATCTTTCTAGCAGCCACTCGATACAATAAATCGATTCATTCGGTTATTGACAAGAGACCAGTTGATGTGGTGGAAACCGACTCTAATGATTTGCAATTGAAGGTCTAACAGACAATCAAGAGCACCTAAATGCACTTATGCCCAGGCAAAACAGGGTCTTCGACGTCGGTGAGAAAGTTCTAGTAAAGTCCAACCGAAGACTTGGCAATAAACTAACTTCTCTATGTGAGGAAAGAACTGTAGAATCAGATCGGGGGACCACGGTTCTAATTAAAGGGAGAGTGCTCCACAAAAACAACTTGATGTAATAAATATTCCAATTTCAATTTTAGAGCCACTTGGTATAGTTACCAATAGAACTAAAGTAATTTAAGCTAAAATCAATTCGGTGATGGTTAAGCTCTACATCATTTAACAAATAGAAATCGACTTTAAAAGCCAACAACAAATATGTAATCGAACCTCATCAGTCAATAAAATATTTAAATTTTCAAAAAAATCAGTAGTCCACACAAGCCAAAATACAAAACCCAATGTTTCCAATTACACTCCAGTAATCATCAATGATCGAGCTGCCCAGGTACAAATCGACAATGGAACCGCCGTTTGAGTGCGTGGCACGCACCCATCAACGAGCGCGCCATAATCAATGAGACTCTTCTCACCAACCACGGTAATATCCCAAAAAGGTCCCCTGGAGTGGCAAAGCTCATAAACATCACTCTCAGTCAAGAAATTCTGAGTCTTCCGTACATTCACCGGTTAAATGAACGAAACTTGGAGTCCATCCAGAAGATTGAAGAGAATGAATTTTTGGACAGGTCTCACCGTAAACTTATCCTGTGCTTTCATCTGTATCGCCCTCACCTGTCAACGATTCATCGGTGCCAGGAGGTACGCGGCGGAGCTGAGAGAAGTAATAGCCAATATAGAATCGTCCGAGGGCGGCTTTGGCCTTGAGGGGAGGATAGTTAATTAAAGTAAGCCCTTCGAATAGGCGGATTTGTTCCAACAGGAGATTAGTGTACTGAGAGGAAAAAGCAGTTTCCAATAAAGTGTCCAAAAGTCACCAAGAATGTTTAGACTATGTATACCCGGTACTTGCCCAAAAGGCAAGTTTTGTTGGGTAATTTCTTTAATTAGCTTAATAGAAACTCATTTTCCAAGGATGTAAGTTCCTAATAAAGTTTGAATATGCATTTTTAAAGGCTTGAAGAGGCGTGACAACAATTCTAGACGATTATCGATCCTCAGCCTTCCCAAAATTGTATTTTCTTCAAGACAAGGTACACTTGGCGGGCACACGGAAAATACGATTCTAAATAAATCAACTTTAAAACGAATTTTGTTTCTAAAAGTGAAGTTATGTATTTTTTATAACCCTTAAATGTCACATCCCTTTCAGCATTGTGTCTAAAATATCTGCCGATTCAAGAATATGGAGAGATAACTAACGGACTTATGGACGGACAGAGGGTAATATTAATTTAAAAAGGTCAATTTCGTCTGGGTAAACTTTAGTTACCTTTCGAAGTGCCATTCATTTGGTCGAAAATTGTCGTCTTTGATAACAATCATATCATTTGCCCATATTCCACATTCCTCTCGGGAGATTGCCATTTATTCCGTTTGGGCAGCTCCTTTAGGTATACGTGCGTCCAGCGCAAGCAGAACTGCTGATTCTGAGCCTTGAGGCGCTGCTATCTGTTAATGATTGCGGCCGCATCAAAATTTAGCCCAGGCTCAGCAATAGTGAGTAATGGGTCGCCAATGAGGAAATTACCTGTCGTCAGTGCCAACGGGTCAGGGGAGTACTCGGATGGAGGAGAAAGAGGTCTTGGATTTAAACAGGCTTCGATTTTTGATGAGAGAGTTGAAAGTTCTTCGAAAGTATATTTGTAGGAAGAAGTAGCCCTGTAGAAAAAAATTTTGAAACTCTTAACCCCTTCTCCTCAAAGACCACCCATATGTGGAGCCCCGGGAGCATTGAAACGCCAGGTGATCTTATGGTGGTTATAATTGGTTACTACAGTTGACCTGGTCGCCTCCAATAAGTCTTGAGTCAGCAAATTGGACGCCCCCACGAACGTTTTCCCATTATCAAAGAAGATTTGAGTGGGTCAGCCGCGTCTCGACACGAAACGAGCGAAACCCGAGAGAAATTTCTCGGTGGTCAAATCGAGGGCAGCTTCTAGATGGATGGCTCAAGTGCTAAATATACAAATACACATTCATACAGTTTGGTCATAAGACAAGCTCTACCGGTGTATTTTTGAATTACGAACGGTCCGCCAAAGTCGACACCTGTATGCGTAAAGGGCCGAGAGAACGTGGATCGTTCGGAAGGGAGGGCGCCCGTGAGCTGAGATTGGAGCTTTTATTTATAGATTGTGCAAACGTTACATGAGCTTATAATGGCTTTTAGCACGTTTTTTAACTTTGGAGGTCCCTTCAACACAAATATCGACCAAGCGCATGGAGGTTCATGCCAAAACAATTTTAGAGTCGGTCTAGAAATAGACGCCGTAGGCCTTCGGAAGGGAAGGAATCAGTGCTGTGCATAATTTTACGAGCAGCACGGAACCACAGAGCTCTAAGCGAGGTAGAGTCACTGTCTTTATGCGTCGCAGAACCCATGGTACTGGATGGATGCCTTTAGACAGAATTGTAGCCACTTGGCAATACGAATGTCGCCCAGAAGTCTACGGTCCTTTTGGAAATTCCACCATTTGTTCTCGAGACAACTTGGCAAGGGTTGATCCCAGCTGAGCGGACAACGTATGGAGCGAGCCATCCTGCTGGATCGAATAAATTTGCGATTTGCAATAGTACCTCGCGCTTGTGGAACGAAGAAGAACTCATCGGTGTCTGCTTGCCACTGGACACCCAGTGTTCTACTTTCGCAATGAAAAACCCTGGCACAACTCACTGATTGCCAAACTGGCCTTTCACACAGTATGCGCGCCAGCTAGAACGCCATTAACGTACATGTGGTTCTTCCGGATTCGACTAATGGATATTGGTGGAAAAGGTCGTCTGAAAGCAGTTTGACGACTTAGATGGCCAAAAAGGGTGCACAATTAACTCAAAAAGGGACTGTTCAAAGCCCGTAGGCACGGAGTCTGCCGTCATAATTGCGGAACAGAATCCGATGAAAACACGTATGTGGATGGACGCAAATTTGTCGATACATTGTTGCTATGTGCTAAATTTGAGTATCTGGATCGTGAGGTCAGATTGAAAGACTGACCCCGGATTTAAAACATAATTGGGGCTTTATCCGTTAGAGGAAGCACTGGAGGCGTTGCACACAATACGAAGCTTTGTGGTGGTACTTTAAGGCTTAAACACTGTGTAATGAGGCAAGTAACAATTGTCGCTGTCAATGTGTGGAAGGACTTCTCGCATATGAGCTAATTCCAAGTACTCTTTAATCACTGAGTCTTATTGGATTTTGAACTCAGAGTTTTTCTTAAGCCTTTTCTCACTTCTGAGAAATTGAGAGTTATGGATCTGGAATAACCCAAGTTCACCCCTTCAGTGTTTTTAAAAGGGAGTGTCTAAATATGTGTTAAGACATGATAAGTAGGCAAACTATAAACATATTCTATTTATGGGCTGCAATAAACATGTCACAGGACAGCATGAGTGGCAACTACAGATAAGTACAATTGCAGCGGCCTATTGCCGAAGTGTCAAGAGATGTGACCACGCGGGAGGTGATTAGCGCGGTCATAGGCCTCAAACATAGATTTAAGAATAAAACTCAGCTGCATTTAGAAATGCAGACTGCGGCGTCTTACAAGCGCTGCATTATATAATTAGATGATAAGAACCTATGTAAGAATGAATAAAAGGCGAAGCCCTCGCAGTAGCGAGTCAGTTAGATTCAAACACCCGAATTGAACTCATTAAATGTACGCACAAGTTTATAGTGTGATCATTTTGGTCCTTCGAGAAATTCTGTTGTTTCCCCCACCAGTGGTAAGAAACACAGAATAAAAGACCACGCCTTAAAGTACTAGGACTATAAGGTGAAACATTGTGCTCTTGCTTTTCTTTGGCTGATCAAATCAGCTGTGAGTCGAGGCACAGCTAGGTCAGCTGGGCGACCAATCAAAAAATCCTCCAACGGATCACGCCAAAGAATACAAGCAGAAAGCACAAAAAAGTCACAGTGATTCTTTTCCCAAGATGTTGTCGAAAAGATCTGTGAAATTGATGCAAGACCAAGGAGAGCTGCAGAACAAAATACTGCAAGCCATCAAGGAAAAGGCATCTATACCAGCAATAGAAGTATTGGTAGTCCGATTCACTACTAACAACAATGCGCTGGTAAAATTGGGAGTTGGCGATCATCAATATTTTAATGACAAAATATTTATTAAAACTATGGATGCTATCAAGGCCTACAAGGAGTCACAGTTAAAGGTAGAAACACTTGAAGAAATAAATCTACCAAGCGGATCAAAATTATCTGATACCGCATCAGCTCGGAGCTCCAGTCCAGTTGATAATCTGGTTCAACTGGTGGATAGAAGAGCGGACAGGGTGAGGCAACAGATGAGCCTAATCTACGAAACCCTAGATAGTTCAAGTGAGATTGAACTAGTCAAGCAGCTGGCAATGATGAAAAGTCATTGGTCCAACGTGACGGACACACTAAAACTGCTTGAAAACAAGTATGACAGAACTGCCTTTGATCAAGATGAGGCAGACATTCTGCAATCGGAAGTTGCCGCATTAGAGATGGTACTTCAAATGAAGTTGGAACAGTTCAAAAGTTCCAACTATGACGTGCCAGAACTCCCAAAAGTGGACCTTCCAACATTCAATGGAAATGCGAAGGAATGGCCAACATTTTACGAGCTGTTCTCTGAGCTAATAGACAGCAGGAAGGATCTCAGCAACACAAGGAAGCTAGGATATTTAAGAGCCTGCTTAAAAGGAGAAGCTCAAATGGTGGTTAGCCATTTGATAACGGGATCAGCGGCTAGCTATTCAGCAGCATGGGAGCTTATCTGCAAACGCTATGAGAATAGCAGAAAAATATTCTCCCAACACTTCAACAAATTAATGGAACTGGAGTGCTTGCTGCCCCATGATGAAAAAAATTTAAGGAAGTTTTTGGATACTGCGACCGAGAGCATATTCATCATAAAGGAGAAAGGAAAAATAGAAAGCTCGGCTGACGTAATTTTAGCAGAAATTCTACTGCGGAAATTTTCGCCAGAAGCCTTGCAGCTGTATGAACAGCATGTAAAAAAGGCAAGAGCTATACAGTCCTTACAAGACGTACTGGAGTTTATTGAGCAACAATACAACTCAGTAAATGCCATTACCAAAAATACCGCTCAGCTTGCTACAAGAAAAGTGCAAGTTAGATCGTGTGCCTTTTGCTCTAAGGATGGCCACGATATGATAAAGTGTCTCAAATTCAGAGCACAATCAATCGAAAAAAGAAAAGAGTTCGTTCAAAAGAACAGCATGTGCTTTAGATGCTTTGGAAAGCATAATGCTATCGACTGCAGAAAGGAAATTACATGCAATCGATGCTCCAAAGGACACAACAGCCTTCTTCATGAAGACACGAAACGCAGTATCAACAGCAATAGCCTCAAGCAAGGCCAAGACACACTATTGGCTACAGCTGTGGTTTTAGTTAAAAACAAAGCTGGAGGTTACAACGAGTTAAGGGCGCTTATTGACGGTGGATCCCAGAAGACGCTGATTTCAGAGGAGGCAGCACAAATATTAAGGATTCCCAGAGTAAGAAGTACTGTAGAGGTAGAAGGTATCTCCCAGACTACTCAATTATCAAAAAATTGCGTCCACCTGACGATCAAACCAAAATTTCCAAGCAGCTTCAAAACATCAACGGAAGCATTGGTTTTACCAACACTCCATAGAGCCCTTCCCAGCAAAAAGTTTGATATTGATATCAACAAAGAGTGGAAGGGCTACAGGCTAGCAGATCCACGATTCAACGAGCCAAGCAGAATTGACATGGTGATAGGTGTGGATCTAATTCCCCTGATTATGATGGAGAAAATAAAAACCGTAAATGGAATCTTGGGACAAAAAACCAGATTTGGATGGATTGTGTCCGGAAATATAACTCGGGCAGCAAAGCAAAAAATTATAAGTGCCACTACAACGATAAATCTAAAGGACCTGGAACGCTTTTGGGAATTGGAAGATGAAGCCGAGGAGACGATTACAGACAATGCAGAATGCGAAAGACGAGGAAGGCAGATTTGTAGTTTCAATTCTATTCCACAAAGAGGCAAAGCTGGGAGACTCTCGCAAACAGGCAATGGCAAGGCTTATGCAAATGGAAAAGAAGTTTCAAAGAAACCCAAAGAACTGGGCTGCATACAACGAATTCATGAAAGAATACCTTAAAATGGGACATATGGAATCTGTAAAGACAACGGGTCAAGGTAAATACTATTTACCCCATCAAGCAATCATCAGGCCTGGAAGCTTAACTACGAAGCTACGAGTAGTTTTTGACGCATCCGCAAAGACGACAAATGGACTAAGCCTAAATGACGTTATTATAGCTGGTCCTAAGATTCAAAAGGATATATTCGATATTCTAATTAAATGGCGCAAGTGGCAATATGTTGTGGTAGCTGACATTGAAAAAATGTATCGCCAAATAAAGGTTGCTGAAAAAGACCAAGAATACCAATATATCCTATGGAGAGATGATCCAAAATTACCGATCAGTGAGTTTAAGTTAACAACCGTAACTTATGGCACATCGGCAGCACCTTTCTTAGCAGTACGATGTCTACGAGAGTTGGCAGATCGCTTTTGCCAAGAGGATAGCGTCTTAGCAGAAACAATTAGAGACGACTTTTATATGGATGACCTCATAACTGGTGGAGACACAGTCAACGAGTGCTATGAACTTCAAAGAAAATTGAGGCAAGTGATGGAGAATGCCGGCATGCATCTGCGAAAATGGGTTGCAAATGACAATCGGATTTTAGCCGATATTCAGGACGACCGTGCTACGGAGAAAATCTGCATTGAGGAGAATGAATCGATCAAAACCTTAGGACTTCAATGGGATCCGAAAAAGAATACATTTACGTTTAAATTACGCAGAAAACCCAATGCTAACACGTATAACAAAGCGGTTAGTGTTATCACAGTTGTCCAGAATTTTCGACCCACTAGGATGGTTGGCACCTGTAACGATTCAAGGCAAATGTTTCATTCAGGAACTGTGGAAGTTACCGATGACTTGGGACGTTGAATTGGAATCCAACTTAGCTAACTGGTGGATGGAATATGCTAAAGGTCTATCATATTTAGAAGAAATTAGCATTTCACGCTGGACTGGATGCTTCAAAGGTATTATGGAGCTACATGGATTCTGCGATGCATCAGAGAAAGCATATGCAGCGGCTGTGTATACAAAAGTAGACGGCAGAGTGACTTTGCTAGCAGCAAATAGCAAAGTAAATCCTATAAAAAACAGGAAAACAATTCCAAAGTTGGAATTATGTGCTGCGCATTTATTAGCAAAGTTATTAGCTAAGGTGCAGGCTATATGGAGCAATGAGATCACAATGCATGCATGGAGTGATTCGCAAATTACTATTGCTTGGATACAGAACAAGCGCAGCAAAGATAAGTTCGTCAGAACTAGAGTTGAAGAAATCAATAAACTAATTCCCAATGTCAAATGGAATTACGTTAAATCTGAAGAAAATCCAGCAGACGTGGCTTCAAGAGGGATATCACCGCAAGCTCTTAAAATCTGTGAAATTTGGTGGAGAGGGCCGAATTGGCTAGCTATGGATGCACAACACTGGCCCACTCAAAAGGTATCGGAAATTGTTGTGGTATCCACATTGATAAAATCCGAATATCTGCAAAATCATCTTTTATCGAAGTATTCATCGATTGACAAACTTTTTAGAGTAATGGCGTATATATTGCGCTTCATAAAAAACCTAAGAGGAAAGTCGCAACAGCCTTCACATCTTACGGTGGAGGAATTAAAGCTAGCGAAAATTGCCGTGGTAAAGATACAACAACAGCTGGATTTTGGACACGAAGTCAGACTACTCAAAAACAAAAGACCATTAGACCCCAAGAGTAAGTTACAGGCGCTAAATCCGTTTTTGGATAGTGATGGCGTACTTCGAGTTGGTGGACGACTACAAAACGCAATGATACCCTATGATGTAAAACATCCAATTATACTAGATAAGTCACATTTGACTTGGTTAATTGCAAAGGATGCGCATAAGAAAACTCTGCATGGCGGAATTAACATTATGAGAACTTATATTCAGAGGGAGTTCTGGATATTTGGCATACAAAATTCCTTAAAGAAATATTTAAGGGAATGTATTGTATGCATACGATACGAGCAAGAGATGTCCAGTTAACTGATGGGAAATTTACCAGTTTATCGAGTAACGGCTAATTACTCGTTTCAAAATACTGGAATCGACTACGCCGGACCGTTCCAGATTCGCTGCTCCAAGGGAAGAGGTCAAAAAACGTATAAAGGATACATTTGTGTATTTGTTTGTATGGCAACAAAAGCGATACATCTGGAAGCTGTTAGCGACCTTTCGTCAGACAAATTCCTGGAGGCTCTTCGACGGTTCTTTGCAAGACGAGGCAAGAGTGAGAACCTATACTCAGATAATGGAACAAACTTCGTGGGAGCGTCAAAAGTATTGGACAAAGAATTTGTAGCTGCCATTAAACAATAATGAGTTAGCACCTACACTGGAAACAGAAGGCATCAAGTGGCACTTTATTCCCCCGGGAAGCCCCCACATGGGAGGTTTATGGGAAGCCGGTGTAAAATCAGTGAAGCATCACCTTAAACGAGTTATTGGTGAAAACAGCTTTACTTATGAAGAATTTGTATCGCTGCTATGTCAAATCGAAGCAGTGCTTAAATCGCGTCCATTAGTCACTGTAGGGAGCGAAAACGTTGGTGAGGACATTTTGACGCCGGGTCATTTTCAGGTGGGAAGACCTCTAATTGGAGCTCCTGAACATTTTGACGAAAGAAAGACAATCAGCTCTTTGGATAGATGGAAGCTTATTCAATGCATCAGAGGTGATTTTTTGAAGAAATGGAAGGAGGAGTATCTGGTGTCATTGTAACAGCGAACCAAATGGCGCCAAGAAAATCCAAATCTGAAGGAGGGACAGCTGGTTCTTATAAAACATGAGAAAACTCACCCTGCAAGATGACCAATCAGCTCTTTGGATAGATGGAAGTTTATTCAATGCATCAGAGGTGATTTTTTGAAGAAATGGAAGGAGGAGTATTCGGTGTCATTGTAACAGCGAACCAAATGGCGCCAAGAAAATCCAAATCTGAAGGAGGGACAGCTGGTTCTTATAAAACATGAGAACACTCACCCTGCAAGATGGCCAATGGGAAGAATCATTAGTACGACTAAAGGACAAGATGATAAAGTCCGGGTAGTCACAGTCAAAACAAACGATGGGGAAGTAAAAAGATCGCTAAACAAGATCTGTCAACTTCCTGTTAGCGAAGCAAAACCAGCTGGAGCTGCAACGCCATCTATAACGGAGTCAATGCAGCTACGCAAGGACAAGAAGCTTAGGCAGCGAGTTCCAAGAGAGAAAAGGAATGGCACTGGAAGCATAGCTACTGTGCTATGCTGTTTATTGATATTGCAAGCTACAACTGCGACAGAAAATTCGGAACCTCGAAAACAGGCCAAAGAGCTTGGGAAAATTTACGACATCGACGCAAAAGCTGCAGTTATGGTGAACAAAATTGGTAAAATTGAAGTCGCTACATCCAGTTGGCAATTATTGTTTTATTATGACATGCAAGCCTATTTTGATGTCATAAAACAATCAGAGGACTTACTGGAAAAATCCCGCTTGGTTTGCGAAAGAATGGGAGACTTCAAGGACTACTGCGATTCCTTCGGCACGACAATACGGACAAAAATTGACAACATCAAAGAAAAAGACAAAATACTACGGCACCGTACCAACCGAAAGAAAAGGTTTATACTGTTCTTTGATATCGGAAATGCAAATAGGATCCAGGAAAATATGCAAACAATCATAAAAAATGAAAAACATCTAATGGAATATGTTGACAATCAGACCTCGGTCATCAATGCAACGGAAGAATTAGTAAGAGCAACTACGATAGAAGCAAAGCGGAATTTGGGAAAACTGACCCAACAAGTTAATATTATTGCAGAAACCATGAAGGAGCACTTTATGGTATATAAGGAGTCAATTAAATTCCTTATGTTATCAAATCAAGTGCGAAACTGGATTGAAGAGGCAGAAAGCCTACAAGCAACAGCGATCTCAATGATAACGGACATTAGTGAAGGAAGAATTCATCCTACACTAATTGCGCCTAACAAAATGTTGGAGGAGCTCGAGAAAGTTAAGCAAAAATTAGGACGACAACAAATGCTACCGGGTGGAAATTCAGTTATACAATTACCACTGATATATAAACTGATGAAGGCACAAGCTATGTTTAAGGATAATGTACTATTCATTGAAGCAAAATTGCCGATATACAACAATCAGGAAACGGATCTTTTTGAAGTAATCCCAATACCACTGTGGATAAACGGAACGAAGCTTATTCCGAAATTGAATTCTAAATTTTTTGCGTTGAATACAGACATAAACGCATATCACCTAATGTCTGAAATGGAAATTAACCAATGCAGACAAGAGGATTCGACAACATGGCTTTGCGAAAGTAATTGGGCATGGAAAAACACGGATCACTCTTGCGAAATATCACCGTTGAAACCAAGCAATGCACACTCATGCGAAATGATGGAATTTCAAGGCAATTCGTTCATCAAAGAGATAAGTGGATCCAATCGTTGGCTATTTAGACTGTTTCGGAATACAACAGCTAATATAAGATGCAACGAACAGCATCAAGTTATAAGACTGCCCAATCAAGGCATTATACAACTACTTGCAGGATGCACAGCGATATTAGGGGATACAACAATAATTACTCCTCATAAGATAATTTCGACAGCTTCTGAAATGTCTATCTTCCCCAGTTTACGAATTATAGATGACAAGGAGACATGGAACGTGGTCCCGCTGAAGCACTTGATTATCAACAACACTAATGAACTGCAAAATCTTCAAATGCGCATCAATACTCTGAAAAATAACAAGGTACACATTGATGACTTGATCTTTCACACTGCAAGCGGACACTCGGCTCTAGGGTTGACAACGATTATCATAATTATATTGGTCATTTATATCCGGAGGCAACGCATAAATGAGAGACGACTACTGGCCGTACATTTTTCCCCCCGGAGAATGTCTAAATATGTGTTAAGACAGGATAAGTAGGCAAACTATAAACATATTCTATTTATGGGCTGCAATAAACATGTCACAGGACAGCATGAGTGGCAACTACAGATAAGTACAATTGCAGCGGCCTATTGCCGAAGTGTCAAGAGATGTGACCACGCGGGAGGTGATTAGCGCGGTCATAGGCCTCAAACATAGATTTAAGAATAAAACTCAGCTGCATTTAGAAACGCAGACTGCGGCGTCTTACAAGCGCTGCATTATATAATTAGATGATAAGAACCTATGTAAGAATGAATAAAAGGCGAAGCCCTCGCAGTAGCGAGTCAGTTAGATTCAAACACCCGAATTGAACTCATTAAATGTACGCACAAGTTTATAGTGTGAACAGGGAGTGTTACAAAGTATCTTCCGTCTTTATCCCTGGAGGTAGTGCGGATGAAATCGGATTCGCATTCCACATCTGGTCGGTCTATCGGCTTGGATGGTAGATCCTCCACCTCCCGAAACCTTGTGACAAGGTTTTCAAGGCTTTGATCTTGGCTGATTACAATGCGAGTGGTGAAAGCGGATACGTATCTTGTGTTTAATGGGTTTTTCAGTGGACCCGAAAGTATATACCTGAAAGTGGTCTCTTGACCCAAAAGTGGTCCACAAATATTAGGAAGGTAGCCGCCTAGAATAATGGAAGGAAGGACATCTGCACCAATCAGCACATCAATCTGCGAGTTCCTATAAAAGAGTGGATCAGCCACATGTAGATCAAGAAGCCTGCTTAAAAAATGGGGCGAAATCGGATACGAAGGCAAGACTCCTGCGAGTTGAGGCAATATGAACGCTGAGGCTTTTATCTTGATGCGAGGTTTAGAAGGAGAGCCAATATCGAAGTTACATAACTTTTCAGGCTTTGCAGCAAGTGCCTGATTAAGGCCAGAAACTTGAGCTTGAACGTTTTGATACAAAGGTTTGATCAGGTTGAACATTCGCTCGAAAATAAAGATGGCTTCTCATCCGGAATCGATCAAAGCACGCCCCTTATAGTTTGCTCCACGATGGCAGAGGTTGTTCATTGTTCCTAAGAAAACACTTTGAGTGCCGGATGCAAAGTAGTTCTGCAAATTTGGAGAAGTAGTGGACCGTATTAAATCATTGGAATTGATTGAAATGGAGGGAACCGCAGGAGCATGTGGAGTGCCACCACGGTGAAGTAGTGTATTGTGACGTCATCTGCATGTGAAGCAATTGTGAGTGCTCGTACAATTCAAGACTTGGTGTTGGTCGTGCGAAACAATTCAAACACAATTTCTGCTGTTCTGCTGTGCATCGATCTTGAACGGACATTTGCAGGTATTTTGAACACAACCGGATAGGATGGTTCTCTTTCGAACATAGTTTACAGGATTACGGTACGACATTAACTTTACTTTCGAATGATTGGATGCGATTATTATTATTATTAGGAAGCACGTCTCTCTTTGGCTTAAAGGCTTGAGTTTGTGCTAAAAAAGGTTTAATGTCTTCTATGGCTTCGAGAGTGCGATATCTCCTTTGGACATGGAATTTAGTATAGCCCAGGGAACAATATCTGTGTTACCGTAGAGAGATGCAGCCGACAACCGCTAGATGTTAGTTGCGTTGGCTGCTGTCCTCTTATGGTTGTAGCCTTAATGTGTTCACTCAGCTGGGCATCACAGCCTTCGTAGACGGACTAGCAGTAGTCATACTTAGACTGCATGGCTGTAACAGTTTCGACCTCACCTTCAGCTTCCGCTCGGCGTGTTGCAGCGAGCTTTAAACTGGCTGACGCGATCCGTGACCGCAATGAATTTGGTCAACGCAGCTGCTGATCGGGCTTGGGACATTTTCGAGGAAGCCCTGGTGGTGACTGGAGTAAATAAGGACGGGGCGGAACGTTAGCTTTCATTTGGGCTGAAGAGAGCAAGGACTCGCTGTTTGGTGTTCTTTTTGACCTACTAACGACTATAGCCGGGATGGGCCGTTGAGTTAGTCTGCTCGGAGGAAGATGCAGACGACTTACTTTTTGGTCTGAGCATCGTCGAAGAGCTCGAAGAAATTGACAATTTAGCTTTTCGTTACTTTCCATGGATATAGTAGGCTCAAACGCTCAAACTTTGACAGCTCATTGCGGCCATGTTGTTTGGGTGACAGATGTTAAATGCAATGTGTTATATTCATTCAGTTCTCCCAAATCACCATGCAGGTTACAGTGACGAGACCAACACGAGGTTCTCCAAGTGGCAATGCATCCGCAGAAAGTCACTGTTTGGCGCGGATTTTGGGCCGGAGGCGTGATTGGTCCGTTATTTTTTCTAAAACGATAATGGTGTGGCAGCGATCGATACCGGTCGATGATAACCAACTTCTTTTGGCCTGAAATCGAGAATGGATTTGGACAACATGTGGTTTCAACGGGGCGGCGCTACGTGCCACACAGCACACGCTACGATGGATGTTCTGCACGAGCAATTTCCGGATATAGTCATCTCGCTCAGAGGCGACGTGAACTGGCCACCGAGAACGTGCCATTTGACCCCGCTGGACTTTTTCTTGTGGGGTCTTCTTAAGTCGCAGATCTATGCCAACAAGCCGCAAACCACCGATGCCCTCAAAGTCAATCGTACGCCACGCCATCGATAAAATACAGCCCGATTTGTACGCTAGAGTCATCGAAAATTTGACATTTCGTGTGCGCGCCACCAACCGAAACCGTGGCGGTCATTTAAATGATACCATGTTCCATTCATAATGGGGTCGATGAACCTTTCAAATAAAAACAATTTCGCAAATATCTCTCTTACATGTATTTTTCATTTCAAAGATCAAACGCCCTTAATAGAAAACCCTTTATCATAGTCTTGTTTCATAGTATGTATCATAGTAGTATGTATTCATAGTCATGTATCACTATGTATCATAGTTTTGTAATTTTGTAACTTCGATTTATAGTATTTCAAATTTATTTGAATTCGGTATGGATTTTTTTTAAATGGATTAATTGATGTTTATACAAGCAAATATTTAAATGGGTGAATATTGATATAAAATCCCTATTTACTCAAGATTTATATGGATGAATTTTGATGGAAAATCTTTATTAATTTAAGATTTATATGGATGAATATTGTTGGAAAATCTTTATTTATTCAAGACTTATAGTAGATAAGAACGTGTAGTGCATGTATATGTGTATATGGATAATGCGAATTGGCTGAACATATGTATGAGTTATGTCCTTGCTAAATGATTCTGATCTTATACTAGTTATGGGTGATTTCCATTTGCCCCCCTCGCTGGTACCTACTAGCCAAAATGACTTCCATGATGGCTTAGCCGACTCTGCCGTTTTCCAACTTAACCCTATTAAGAACTATCGTGGCAGGTCGCGTGACCTTATTTTCTCAAATACTACCACCTCTGCTACAATAATAAGGTTTTCTCTCTTATCTACTCCCTAGGGCTCACACCATCCCAAACTCTTGGTTTCGCTGATTATCGACTCTCCTGTACCCCAATAGTAGCGCACAGTCTTGTTAAAAGTATTTAAACAAAACGACTGTTGTGATCTTAGAAATTACTTGGCCAATATTGACTGAAGTTATCTTTAAAATTTCAGCAATATCGATACTGCTACTGACTCTTTTTATGAAGTAATTCATAACGCCCTAAGTAAATCTGTCCTTGAAATATTGACGCCATCTACGTCACAACCTCCATGGTTTAATAAGAAACTCTCTCTTCTTAAAAATGAGAAATCTAGAGCTTACAAAAAAATCGTTATGGTCTCGAGCGTTGTTACATCTTTCAAACTACTTTCTCATCCGCAACCAGTTTGTTCAGCTTAACAATCGACTATATAAAAATTATATCTCAAAATGTAAGCTTGATTTTGGATCTCGAATGGATCTTTTCATTAAACTCTAACCGTCAATCTAATCTTTGCCTCCCTGCCATCTCATATAATATAATAAGAAATTTGAGTCTTCACATCTCGGTATTGCTAATCTTTTTGCATCATTTTTTCAATCAACATACTCATCTGATTCATTTGACCTCTCTTCTAATTATCGCTTAATTAATATATTTTTCCAAATTCCACTGTCACGATGTGTTTACGGCTCTTTATGTATATCTAAATCTGGATCGACTAACGAAGATTTTTTCCAATCCTGTTTATTTTTATTTACCTTAGTTTCGGAGGGATTTTGTATTTATTTCGGTAAACTAATTCCATTAACATTTAATGTTTTTGAACTTGTCTTTTTAATAGGCAACTTTAAGAAGTTTTTGATATAAACTTATTAGTGGATTAGATACCACTAATCACTAAAAAACCTGATTTTCTGTGCCGCCTTTTCTGATAATATTATGCTCTGGGAAGGCTTATCAATCAAAGCTCTATATGTTTGGAACTTTCCATCTTTACGTTTAATTTGAAAATAAGCTGTGGCCAATATCGGCTGTTCAGAAGTAATGAATGTATTTAAATCTTTTCTAATGTGTAAAATGCTATCGTGGTTTTCATTGCAAAATAAGCAGAATAACTCACTAGTACATTTTTGCGAATAATGCCGCTAAAAACTGAGACTCAATAGAAAATTGAGCTTAAGTTCATTTGCTTTGAATCTCATAATATAAGCCTTCTCGTTAGTAGATCCCAAGCTGCCTCATAATTATTGCCAGAACCCAGCAATAAATGGGAAACAACATTTCCAGCTTCCTCTTTTAATGCACTTTTGCTGGAAGCTTAGTTTCAATGATGAGCTTAAGTCTACCCTTGAGTGCACTAGCTTCTTAAAGACCTCGAAAAAATGGTCCCAATCTTTGGACGCACCTGAGAATATGGGTACCTCTTTGGGTATCTTAGGTAGACCAGGTAAATCGTCCATTTTTGGGCTTTTTCCTTCTACCTTTTTTCCTGCATTTTCCTGTTTTTTTTCCCCCCATTACCTCTGTATATATCTCTATATCCTCTTTTATTTCCGAAGTTTCAGCCTTCAATTTATTTGGAAACTCTTTAATAAATATCAAATCAAACGCAGTTTGTATTCTTCTCCGATACATTAGTAATTTCTTTATCCGCAATGGAAAGGTTTGAAACTTCCCGTCCTGGATTTATTTATACTTGTATGTACGGGTTAAGTATTCCACCACTTGCTCGATGGAACACTTAAGCTGAGCATTTTATTCATTCCTGGCAATTTCTCTAATTACCCCTTCTTTAGCTTTAAAATACTCGTGTTCCACCGGTGCTTCCTGGTCGCCGATGCTGTCTGATCGCCGGTGCTGCCGCCGTTGCCTTTTTTTTTAAATTTATGCTCAAAAGCAATTATTTTATTCTCTGTATCTTTGCTCTTGGGGAGAAACAACAGAGGACTTCGTTTTAACTTAGTTTTTTTTACTTAGTCCGAAGCCTTAATTTATTTTATTTTATTCATATAATTTTACATCTGAAGAAAGCTTAGAATTGTATACTTATGTACTAACAAGAATTGCTATCAACTATTTATATTTATGCCACAGCGACTTCCATGTGTAGGTATACAGGGTGCGTTATGAAAGTAATGCGCATGGTTTCATTGTCACGTAACTGTCGTAGCACGCTTGGACCTGTCTGAAAATTTGGGGCGGAGTCTCTCCTTTCCAACCCGCTCGGTCTCAGTTCGCTCTGAGCAATAGAAGTGGTAGGACGTGTCGTAGAGCGAAGTCATTTTTTCTGTTGTGTCACGGTGCGATGGAGCGTTCGCTGGAGTTCGAGTTTTGCGCTGTGAAGAATTGTTGGAATCGATTAGAAATGATCCAGGTTTTTTAAATTTTACTGTAACTGGGGATGAATCCTGGATGTTCGAGTACGATCCAGAATCCAAACGACAGAGCTCCGAGTGGCACACACAATTTTCTCCCAGACCCAAGAAGGCGCACATGAGCAAATCTCGTATCAAAACAATGCTGATTGTCTTCTTTGACGTCCGAAGAATCGTCCATTTTGAGTTTGTACCGCAAGGACAAACTGTCAACGGAGCCTTTTACCAAGAGGTACTCAAGAGACTGAAACGCCGAGTCGTACGCGTCAGGCCAGACATCAAAGACGTTTTCATGCTCCACCACGATAACGCCCCCAGCCACACGGCCTTCGTCGTCACCAACTTCTTGACCCAGAAGAAGATCTCAGTTGTGCCCCAGCCTCCTTACAGCCCTGACTTAGCTCCGTGCGACTTTTTTTTGTTCCCCCTACTGAAGAGAGAGCTAAAGGGAAAACACTGGGAGTCGGTGGAAAACATCCAAGCTCGCGTAACAAGGTTCCTGAAAGGCATTTCTGTCGAGGAGTTTCAGGGTGCTTTCCAGGCGTGGCATACACGTCTCCGCAAGTGTATTGACGCAGGAGGGGACTATTTTGAAGAATTCAAATAATTTGTAGTGATTGGATCAACAAATATATTTTTCTTAGAAAATGCGCATTACTTTCATAACGCACCCTGTATGCGCTGGCGGCCTAAGTATTTTATGACCTTTACTCTAGCATGCTGGTGTCAGCTTACGCATGCAAATTGAAATTGTAATTATTAATTATTTAAAAAAAAAAATGTTATTTCAATATATTTTAATATTTTTTTGGTGATACACCTTTTAACCTAAAATATTACAAGACACTGCGTTTTGGCTTTTTCCTAATTGGTAACCGTTCTCGATCTTATCCCGAATCCGACTGATCTCATAATTCTTAATACTAGTCCATTGAACCTCGGCCAGAAGCTTTTCTTTTAGAAACTTCTTTAACTTTCAATAATGTTATGTTATCTTATGTAATGTTATGTTAAAAGCTTTATGCTGAAATTGTTTTACTGCATTGTGAAATTCTAATTTGCTGACTGATGGTGTTTGATTGAGGCGCAATATGATTTGAAGCGCAATAAGTTTTGACGCGCAATAAGTTTTGAAGCGTAATAATAAAAACAAAGACAAAGTAAATGCCGCCGAGATTGGAAAAACTGGGGTAGAGTGTTTACGGATTATGAATTTCTTTTAAACGCTCTCTTAATTCTGTTAAAAAATTTTCCTCAGTATTTGATTTTTCGAGTTCTGGCCGTTTTTGTTTGGTTAGTTAATTTATTTAAACAACAATTTAACAAAGATCTGCTAAATATGAATAAAAATATAAATATAACTACAATATAACTATTCTAGGAGGTATTCTATGATTTTTAGTTTATTAACATTAAGAGAGAGTTAAGGGGATAGAGTATGTGATAAAAGGTTATAGTTCTTACAAATAGTGCGAAAGGGGTCGTGTTCAGCGTAGTTGGATCTTCAGATAGGTAATCATAGGGGTCGGAGAGACCTAGTTTTCCTATTAGGGATGGAAAAATATAGTTGGTTTAAGAGGTGTTTAGAATCTACCATGCCATGGAGTAGAATGTGTAGAAACATGACCCTAGCACAGGTTCGGCGCTCCTTCAATGGAGGTAACTTTAACAATTTAAGCCTGCAACTGTTCGGCGGGAGACGATTATCAGGATCCGAGTTTAAGTTTTTAGTGCAAATAACAGAAACTGCTTTTGCACCGACTCAATACTATTTTGGTGAGAGGAGTATTGAGGACTCCAAACGCACGAGCAATATTCAAGGATAGGACGTACTAGGATGATATACAGGGATTTGGTGGTGAAAGGATCGTTAAATTCTTTAGACCATCGCTTAATAAAGGCTAACATTCCTCTGGCTTTATTCACTGTCACAGAAATGTGATCATTAAACTTAAGTTTATGATCAAAAATAACTCCAAGATCATTGATTGTGGAAACACGAGCAAGGACGTGATTTCCGAGAAAATAAGATATGATAAGCGGCACACTGCGATGGAATGTCATAAGTTTGCATTTGAAGCAGTTAAGAAACAGAAGATTAATTGAGCACCACAAATAGAGTTCGTCAAGGTCTAGTTGCAGATGCCTATGCAGGAAATGTTCTGAGAAGGAATAGCATAACTCCTCATCATCAGCATACATAACGTGGAGGCATAACTAATCACATTTGGAAGATCGTTCACAAAGAGTATAAACAACAGTGATCCTAGATGACTTCCCTGAGGGACACCCGATGAGACATGGATGACCTTCGACTTGGTAGACTTAAATAGGACACGCTGGGTTCGATCTGAAAGGTAGGAAGCAACCCACATCAGGATATTTGGTGGAAAACCAATAATCGAGAGTTTCCGTAGCAAGAGCTGATGATTAACTGAATCAAATGCTTTGCTGAAGTCAGTATAAATTACATCAGTTTGCAAGCGATGTTGAAAACCACCGAGGTTTTATCGACGAAAATTCAAGTAGATTAGTTGTTGTCGAGCGAAGCTTGACAAAGCTATGCTGTGCAGGTGAGATTATGCTCTTGCATGCATGTTGCAGCTGTGATGTGATGAGTTTCTCAAGAAGAATCGCAGAAAGCTTAGCAATGGTTGTTCTCAATGGAAGCCTTAGAGCGTTTTTTATGAATTGGTATAAGGTATGATTCATTCCATAATTTAGGTATGGAAGTTTGCTCCAAGGATAGGTTAAATAGTATAGTAAGAGCAGATCGGAGCATCTTTTGAGGATGCAGCTAGGTACGTTGTCTGGGCCTGGTGAAAATGAGATTTTAATTGATGAAAGAGCCGTAAACACATCATGACAGTGGAATTTAGAAAGGGAAATGTTATTTATGTAGGGTATATTATATGGATAGTTAGGGGAAGGACCAAATGAATGAGATGAGTAGGTTGATTGAAAAAATGACACAAAAAGATTAGCAATGCCGAGATGCGAAGAGTCGGAAATATTATTATATGTGAGGGAAGGGGGAAAAGATTGGATTTGCGTTTAGAGTTTAAAAAAGAGTAAAAAGAGCTTGGATCGTTGCGAAAATTGAATTTGCATTTAAAAATATACTTTTTATATAGTTGATTGTTAAGGTCAACAAACTGGTTACGGATTAGAAGGTAATTGGAAAGATGTAACAACATTGGAGACTTTAATAACTTTTTGTAAGCTCTAGATTTCCTATTTTTAAGGAGAGAGAGGTGCTTATTAAACCATGGGGGTTTAGACGTTGATGGAGTTAATGTTTTAGGGACAAATTTATTTATGGCGATATGAATTACTTTATAAAAAGAGTCTGTAGCTTCCTCGATATTGCTGAAAGTAGAAAGATAACTCTAGTCAATATTAGTCAGGTGATTTCTTAGGTCACAATAGTTGGTCTTTTAAAGCATTTTTGACGAGGCTACTCGCTATTACTGGGGGGGACTTCAGGAGAGTCAATAATTAGCGAGACTAAGAGTGTTGGGTGGTGAGAGTCCTCAGGAGTAGATAAGGGAGGAGACCTTGCTATAGTGGCAGAGGAGGTAGTATTAGAGAAAATGAGGTCAAGCGACCTGCCACGGGAGTTCCTTATAGGGTTAAGTTGGAAAACGGCAGAGTCGGCTAAGCCATCAAGGAAGTCATTTTGGTTGGTGGGTAAAAGCGAGTTATCCTCGTCCGAGTTGATCCATGAAATGAGAGGCAGATTGAAATCCCCCATAACTAGAATAAGATTAGCATCATTTAGCTGAGACAAAACTGATTTTTTGGCAGGTAAGTGGTGCATATAAATGATTGCATCACTCAGAGGAGGTATATAGGAACAGGTGATGAAAAGGTTAAGGGAATCAGAATGAATTTTAACGGCTTAAAATTTAATTCCGAAAGGATTAGTAATAGGAATACGTTCAACTGATTAGATGTTGTTTACGGCAATCAGAACGCTACCTCCAAAGGTTGGGCGATCTTCCCGAATGACAATGTACTTCGATACCAAAATTTCATTGTCTATCCCAGTGGAGTTTAGCCAGGTTTCTGTTAGCACAATAGCATCGAAGTCAAAGGAAGAAATGTTTGTATATAGTTAGTTCAGTTTTCCAAGAATACTGCGAACGTTTTGGTAGCAACAAGAAAAAATCTAGTTGCTTAGTTTTTTTGAAATATTAATTGGACTGGAACCTTGAGAATCTCTGGTCAAGAATTCATGGACCATACTGTGCTCGGGCCAGGTAGCAGGATCTAAAGATTTAGCAAGGGAAGCTTATGGTAAAGTTATTTTGAATGAGGATGCTTACGTTTATGCTTAAAATTAAATTTGGTCACAAAAAAATTATGAGGGAGCTATATTTAGATTGTTTGCAAGGTGAAACCTAACGTCATCTGCAGAGGCATCAGGCATAAGCCGCGATGCAACGATGGATTTGCGGGGAGCCACCGCTCTCAGCGTCAGTCCAGAAAATCGCGTTTCCATTGGACACCTGTCAATGGCTTTGGTGATTTTACAACGGGTAGGCGGGTAGGTGCGGCGGCAGGCAGGCGTAGTGATGGAGCAGCAGGCTGGCTTGGTGATATGACTATTGAAGATTTTTCAAGCATGGGACCAGGTGGGAGATTCCTACTGACAGGTTCCGGCGTATCAACTTTTGCAGTGGGAGGACCGGGTTTCTGAATAGCTAGGATGGATGGCTGTTCGCCAGGAGCATCAACCATAACATTGCTTACTGGCAAATGTGTGGCTGGAGTGGCACATATATTCATATTATTATTAGGAATTTTCCGGCGTGGTGATTCGCTTAATAGTTTAAGGCCCAGAAATAGAGATTTTAGGTTTAGAAACTGCTCATTTAATGTGGCAAATTGTTTCCGAACCTCCCGGAAACCGTTTCGAGTTTGCCGCATAAACATACGCATCTCGCCTTCAATCTCTCGACAGGCCAAACAGGACCATGTGGAACCGATGCCTTTGCCCAGGAAATCACCAAGTCGGCCATAATGACCGACACCAGCGTATTTCATGTGCGAGCAATTGTCGCATAGCCAGCAAGTTAGATAGGAGTCGCCGGTAATAGCTCCTCCAAATTCGCATCTCTTTGAGGTACAAACCAAAGACATTTTGGGTAATGAAAGAGAGAATGCGCTCAAAAACAGAATGGTCCAGCGAATGTACGATGAAGAGAGTGATCCAGCGACGATAGCGTGGGAGCGATTTCGGCGAACAGCAGGAGCAGCGTCAATCCACGAGATGATGAAGCTCCACAAAAGGGAGAGTGCGACAGAGAGCGGTGAGCAGCTTGTTATAACAAAACAAAGCAACGGTTATTAGTTACCTGCACGTGCATAAAGTTCAACGTTGAGCTGGGGTATACAAGGATAATATATTTAAATTTTATTATTAATGTAGTAATCAAACACAAAAAAATTAAAATTAATAATATAAATGAAATTGATATTTTCCAACTGTAAATTTCAATAAATGGGTTTAAAATATTACTGCGGAATCGTACCCTAAGGCAGATAACCAACTGTCCTTGGTATGTACGGAATTCAACTTTACACCGAGACCTCAATCTGCATACTGTGGAGGAGCAGATCAATAGACACACCAGCAGGTACAGAGACAGACTCACCACCCATCGCAGCGAACTAGCCAGGAATTTACTTCCCGCCAGGCCGCTTAGAAGGCTAAAAAGACAAGGCTTCGTGAAGACGCTTCCCCCTCCACGAACATAAATCCCCGTTTCACCTCCATTATCATAAATCCCCGTGCTAAGCGCTCGGCGATGGGCTTATTAAAAATAATTTTTTGCTTGTATTGTTAAGGTGCAAAATTGTAGCACGGATTCATTACTTAAATAATAAACAAAAAAATATATAAAAAAAAAAAAAATATTTATGTTGTCAGAAGTAAGTTCTGAATTGTTGGATTTTATATAATTTGATATTTCCAGATTCTTAAAGTGGTTTGTGGTTATGTACTCTAGTATTTTGTTTTCTAAATTGGTGTATGAAATATTATTTATTGTAGTTGTGCCGTTGAGTTTTATTAAATATGACCCGTCTTAATGAGAATTGTTTACAATATTATTTCCATTTATTAGAATGACACCTTCTTGAATATTTATATTCTTTTTATACCCTTGAAAAAAGGGTATTATAATTTTGTCCAGAAATGTGTAACGCATCCGACCCCACAAAGTATATATATTCTTGATCAGCATCAACAGCCGAGTCGATATAGCCATGTCCGTCTGTCCGTCTGTTTCTATGCAAAAAATCGACAGTAGTTTTAAAGCTAGCGTTTTGACCAAATCATTATTTCCGTTGCACGTAGATCATGTTTAAGAATCGGTCGGATCGGACCACTATATCATATAGCTGCCATACAAACGACCGATATGAAAACAAGTCTTTGTATGGGAAACTTTTTTGTTTTCCAAGCTATTGCAACTGAATACAACATTTATTCAATTGACATAGCCATACATGATTTGTTAAAGTTTAGTCCGGATCGGACCACTATATCATATAGCTGCCATACAAACGACCGATATGAAAACAAGTCTTTGTATGGAAAACTTTTTTGTTTTCAAGGGTATACCATCTTCGGCAAGCCGAAGATAACTTTCCTCACTTGTTTTTCATATTTTAGTGCAAATTGATTTCTCTCCATTTAGTAAGCGGGTAAAACAAGTTTTATCTTTACTTATTATACCATAGTTATTAAAAAGTTCCTTTTTAAAATTAGATATTTCATAAAAAGTATTTTCGCATTTTGCGACCTGATTACTTATAAGTAATTTTCCACCATTTTGTGAAATGGATCTGGCATAATAAATTACGCATCTATTTGTTATTACAGGGTATATTATATATATTATTAAGAGTTCTTTATGTAGTACAATTTTGAATACGGAGATATTCATTAAATCTGCAATAATTACACGCTTTTGTTGGTGATTTAATATTTCTTTAATGTATTCATTATTTAAAATTTTGTGTTAAAAACATCAATTTTTTGCTAGTGTAATAGTATCAATAATGTTTTGCAAGTCGAATATTCGTAAGCGATGTTTTCGTAACGGCAATTCTTGATCAATAAAAATGTTTTTAAAATGATCGGAAAATGATTTTATCTCGCTAAACAATTTGGAATTGATAATAAATTGTTGTTTATTGTTTTTAATTAATTCATTTATTTTATTCTGTATTTTATTGAAATCATCGTGATCCGGAGTTCCAGCTAACCATTTCTAAACAGTGCCTAACTCATTTATTCCCCTTACTGATCTAGTTGATATCAGCTGTGACAAAATTAATTCGATTATTTGTAGTTCGTAAGTAATTTCCAATTGTGACCCATTATTTGTATCCTTTTTTATATATCCTGATTCTAGATCTATTATTTCTTTATAAAAACTTAAATTAGTTACGTGGAATAAGTCGGCATATGATTCATAAGTAAGAACATCCTTTTTGTCCTTGTACATGAAAAATTCGTGATTGGAGTAATCAATTATTTCTGAAGTGGCTATCATTACGAATGGTATTAGAAGTTATAAGAAATGCATTTTATGTAGTTTTAAAAGAAATATAATATTTGTTAAATCTTAATATTGTCTTTGTGAATAATTCTGTTTCTACTATTGATTATTATTTTATTAGGTAAGTTTTCCTTAACAACCTGTTTCTTATATCTTGTTTTTAGCTTATTTCTTTTTCCATGTTTCTTTTCATAAACAACCCTTTTTCCTTACGACCTTCATTATGTGTTTCTAACATTTTTTCTTGAGTGTTCTTTAAAATTTTTGAAATGTTTTCGTGTTCAATTTTATTATACCCTTGAAAAAGGGTATTATAATTTTGTCCAGAAATGTGTAACGCATTAAAGGAAGCATCTCCGACCCCACAAAGTATATATATTCTTGATCAGCATCAACAGCCGAGTCGATATAGCCATGTCCGTCTGTCCGTCTGTCCGTCTGTCCCTCTGTCCGTCTGTCCGTCTGTTTCTATGCAAAAAATAGACAGTAGTTTTAAAGCTAGCGTTTTGAAATTTTTACCAGATCATTATTTTTGTTGCACGCAGATCAAGTTTAAGAATCGGTCGGATCGGACCACTATATCATATAGCTGCCATACAAACGACCGATATGAAAACAAGTCTTTGTATGGAAAACTTTTTTGTTTTCCAAGCTATTGCAACCAAATTTAACATTTATCCATTTAACATAGCCATACATGATTTGTGAAAGTTTGATTCGGATCAGATCACTATATCATATAGCTGCCATACAAACGACCGATATGAAAACAAGTCTTTGTATGGAAAACTTTTTTGTTTTCCAAGCTATTGCAACTGAATTCAATATTTATCCATTTGACATAGTTATACATGATTTGTAAAAGTTTGGTCCGGATCGGACCACTATATCTGATAGCTGCCATACAAACGACCGATATGAAAAAAAAGTCTTTGTATGGAAAACTTTTTGTTTTCAAGGGTATACGATCTTCGGCAAGCCGAAGATAACTTTTCTCACTTGTTGTATTATAGAGAATATCAAAAGGTTTTTGATTTGTTGTAGAATGAATGCTCTGATTAAATTCTTTTGCGGCTCTAATAAATATTTCTGAATAGTCAATGAGATTAAATTCTTCCTTCATGCAACGAGCTAATTCTGTTAATGTTGAATGTGCCCTTTCAACTTGTCCGTTCGAGGTACTGTGTCTGGGGTCTGCGAAATGTAGAGTTAAACCACATCTTTGTGCAAAGGATTTAAATTGAGCAAAGGTGAAGCTTGGTTCATTATCGGTCATAATTACTTTGGCGTGGGGAAATTGTTGAAGTAATTCCATTACTTTATTCTCGATGTTTAGTTTATTTTGAATTTCTTTTACTACTAAGAATTTTGAATACGCGTCAATGCAAGTTAAGAAAAAAAGATTTTGCGCGTAATAAATATCGATGTGTAAATTTTCTCCTTCTTTAGTTGGAATAGCAGCTTCCCCAATGGGAATTTTGATTGATGCCTGTTATATTTATTTTCTTTGTAAATTTTACAATTTTTTATGTATTCCTTTAATTTGATAAATACATTTGACCAATAATATAATTTTGAAACTTTCTATGAAAAAATACCATCATTTCATTTCTACGTTCGGGTTTTTATCTGAGATTGTAAAAGATAAGGATTAATGGTCTGTTTGCATTTCTATACCAATTACTCCACATAAATAATTTCTGAGATTTTTAAGAGCCCAAACTATGGCTAACAATTGTTTTTTTATGTGTGGCGTAAAGTTGTTCGGTTTTATTTAAAGTTTTAGATATGAAAGTAATTGGTTTATTATCCTGTAATAAAACCGCTCCGATAGTTACATCTGATGCGTCTGTTGTCAAAGTGAATTTTTTTTTATAATCTGGTTAAACTAATTTAACTTATGCCATTAAATTATCTTTATGTTCGTTAAAAGCTTTTACAGCTGGGTCATCTAACTGTATTGTAATTTTTGTAGAAATTCTCCTAGAAATTTTACCATTGTCTCCTCCTAAGTATTTGGTTAAAGGTTTGGCAATTTTTGCATAATTTCGGACAAATTTTCGATAATAGCCAGTGAGGACTAAAAAACTTCGAAGCACTCTAATGTTTTGTGGAATCGGATACTTCATAATTGTGGAAATTTTTTCAGGATCTGTTTTAATTACATTGTGAGAAACAATATTACCAAGAAATGCTGTTTCTTATTTAAAGAATTTAGATTTTTCTAGAGTGATTGAAAAGATTATTATATCATCCATATAAACATGACAAGTTTTTCCGACTTGTTCTCTTAATATATCATCCATTGCTCTTTGAAATATTCTAGGAGCGTTTGTTAACCCAAATGGCATACGTAGGAATTCAAATTTCCCATTATTAATAGAAAAGGCTGTTTTTTCAATATCTGATACTTTCATTAAAATTTGGTGGAATCCTGATTCCATCAATTGTTGAGAAATATTTTTACTTTCCTAAGTTAGATAATATTACAGACGGGACTTGCATCGGGTATCTGTCCGGTATTGTGCTTTATAATCGTTTTATCGTTTAATTTTTTATAGTCAATAACTAGTCGATGTTTTAGAGTTCCATCTTCGTTTTGACCCTTTATTCATAATCTTATTTTCGAAATCTTTTACTTGATTTGAAATTATTATTAGATTATGAATTTTTTCTTTGTCGGCAAATTCAACGACGGCGTGTTCAGGATTTGTGGATCCCAAACTATTTGTTTTTTTGTTGACGGATAATTCAACGTCGGCGTGCTCAGGATTCTTTGATCTAAAGCTATAAGTTTCTTTGTTGACGGATAATTCAACGTCGGCATGCTAAGGATTCTTTGATCCCAAGCTATATAAACTTCCTTCAACAATTACCGTGTCGGTTTTAAATACTCTTTGTTCATCAAAGTATTTTTTTTATCAAATATTCTTTTAATGGAAGAGCATTTTTCCCCAATTAAACACAAATCGTTTTTTTCCTCATTGTCATAATATTCGAGTTTTTCTTTTTTTCCATTATATTCCATAATACCCTTTGCTACATCTATTTTAGCTTCAATTTTCCTTAATAGATTGTACCCAATCAATAAGTCAGATTCTAAACCTTCTATTTTATAAAATAGATGTTTTGATTCAAATATTGTCAATACATGGTAATATTTTATAATTGAGTATCCATGAACTGTAGATACTTTCTTGCAAGTTGGTAATTCTTTTTATTTTCATAAATTCCCTTTTTGATGTGTCAATGTGTCTGTGCCTGTGTCAACTAATATTTTTAGTTGTTTTTTTGTATTTCTGTCTATTCTTGTTATATGAGGCATTCCCCTGTGGGGTTCTGATGTAAAAAATGATCTTCATTAATGTTATTTATTCTTATACCTTTCTGGGCTGGTTGAATTACGGTCCCAGTTGCTTCCCTTTTTAATGGGATTTGCAGTTCAGTTTCTTGTGCTTGGTATTGATTAAAATTATTTCTTTGCGTAAAATTATTATAATTCTGTCTGTTATTATTATACGCCCTTTTAAAATTATTGCTCTGACGATAGTAATTATTATTTGGACAATTTTGATACCTTATGGTACTATCTACCTGCATTGGTTCTGGTGGGGGTTGTTCCTTAGAATTGTTATTTGAATTTCAATTATTATTTCGTCCAAAGTTCCCGTTTTGCGGCCAATTATTATTCTGATTATTATTCCAATTATTCTTCATTCTATTTGATGTATTATTATTCTGTCTGGAATCTACTGAATTAAATCTTAGGTTGTTTCCCTGATTTTTATTTTCATTTCTACTTGATCCATAATACCTATTTGCAAATTGGGCTCGAAGGTTATTAGACTCTAATTCCTGACACTTTGCCAGAGCATTTGGCAAGTCTGGTGGGTTTAGAGAAAAGAGTGTTTCTGAGATTGAACCGTTCAATCCAGGAATAAAAATTCTAAGAGCGTTGCTCCTAATTGTTTTATTCTTTTCTTTGGTTATTTAGCTGTTTTTTCCATATGTCATTATAGTTTTATTTATGAGTAATGTCATTTTCTTGTTTACTTCGTCGTAGAATTCTGTAATGCTTAAGCGTCCCTGTGTAAGGATGCTTAATTCTGATTCGAGAATATGGATTGGTCTTTTATCGTTATAAATAAAATCCAATCTGGAAAGAATTGCTTGAAAGTTTAAAACTGTACCATGGTTAGTTAGAGCATCATGTGCTGCTCCCATGATTTTATTACGTAGAATTGTTAAAGCGATAAAATATTGTTCGCTTTGAATTTTATATAGACTCATGGCACTTTCTGCCGCTTCTCTCCAGCCTACATATTGAGTTATGTCACCTGTGAACCTTGGTAAAGATTTAACTACTTCTAGGGTAGTTTCGCATTTTATAGCTGGGTCAATTGTTTGGATTATATAATCTACCACTTTATTTCTGCTAGCGTTTAACTGCCCTTCTATCCCTTCGATTTTTCTGATCACTTCCCAATTGTACCCAATTTGTACCCAATTGTAAATTTATTAATCGGTTAATTAATTCCATTGTGAGATTGGTAGCGCTGGATATACCACCCGCAGAATAGGTTAATGCTGAACCTCCGGTTGGCATTGTTAAATTTAAATCTTCAAAACTATTTATTAAATTTTCCAGATTGTTTTCTTTAGTAATTATTAAAATTGCGGGGGATTGTCCTCAGCTTATCCTTCCTTCTTGGTGTTGATTTTTTTATTTTTGAAATATTTTGGCTATAGTTTTTTTGGATTTGATTGTTGTTGTTGTTGAAATCTCAATTAAGAGTGCAAAGCGAATCTCTTATACTAAATGTAACGGGATCTAATTGATCTTTCTCTTTTGTTTTTTTCTCTTAAGCGTGTCACGAGTTACGCATCATTTTATGTATGGTTAGTCGCAAATAAACTCTCATTCTAATAGGTTATGGGCCCAGGCAGAGCTCCTGTGCGCTATTATTTCTTGGAAAGTTTAACAGCGAAAAGTTGTTGATAATAGTCGAAAAGACTTGTGTGACTCGTGTTTAATATTTGATATAAAAATGAGTTCCCAATACTCAATTGAGAAACTGGACAATGAAAACTATAGTGTGTGGTCTATTCAAATGAAAAGTGTGCTGATACACGCCGAATTATAGTCAGTGGTCAGTGGTCAGTGGCCGTTTGCTGAAAAATGAAAATGACACAGCAGAACAAAAAGCGTCTTTTGATGCTAAAGACGAAAAGGCACTAGCAGGTATAATGCTATGTATAAAGCCGCAAATTAATCATGTAAAACAATGTGTAACTGCTAGGGAAGCTTGGAAAAAACTTGGTGAAATTCATATGCCATCCGGTCCAGCGAGACGCATACACTTGTTTAAGCAGTTGTTGTACATGAAAATGAGGGAGACGGAAAGTGTGGAGGAACATTTAAATAAATTCAGTGCGTTGGTAGAAAAGCAGCAAGAAATTGAACAAAGTGTGCCAGAAGAAATGCTCGTCATAATTTTGCTTTCGAGCTTGTGTGACTCGTTTGAAAAGTTTGTTGTCGCCATAGAGACGCGCGACACATTGCCGGGTTTGACCGCTCTCAAGGTTAAACTTCTAGAAGAGGGAGAAAGGCGCAAGACAAACGAAACGGTGATGGGAAAGGAACAGAAAATGTTCGCGTCGGGTACGGAAAAACAATACTCAAAAAGGAATATCGAAAAAGGTATCGAATGTTGGTCATGTGGAAAGCGCGGGCATATTGCTGCAAAGAGTAGATCGAAAGAAAAATTGACAAAACATAACAAAGCAAAAGAAGGAAATTCAAACGGGAATAAGCCAAAAGCGTTTTCGGTTTTCGGTGCAGATAAAAACGAAATAGACAGTAAAAGTACATGGTGTCTAGACAGTGGAGCAACAACTCATTTGTGTGCTGAAAAAACCATGTTTGTATCAATGCGTGAACACAAGGAAAAAATAATGTTAGCAGGCGATAATTACGTAGAAGCCGAAGGGCGCGGTACAGTGAATTTGTGCTATGGAGAGAATACGATCAAACTGCTTGATGTATTGTACATAAAAAATTTGCAATGTAACTTTATTTCGGTGCAAAAGGCAACTTCAAAAGGATTGAAGGTGATTTTTAATAAGAACGAAGCGAAAGTAATAGACACTGACGGAGACACTTTACTAGTTGCTAAACGCAAAAATGAATTGTTCTTATTTGAAAATAAATCAGAAAAAGTGTTCGCAATTAATGGAGAAAAGTATGAAATGATTAAGTGGCATAATCGGTTTGGACATTTGAACTTGAATAGTATGCAGAAAATGATTAACAGACATGGTAAGTACGTAAAGTAAAGACATGGTGTACGGTTTGAAAATAAATTCGTGTGATTTGAACGGTTTCGTATGCGAAACGTGTGCCAAATGAAAAATTTGTGTAAAACAGTTTCCAAACGCGTCGGAAAGCCGCGAGAGTGAATTGTTAGGACTTATACACACGGACATATGTGGTCCAATAAACACAAAATCAAACGGTGGTGCACAATTCTTTGCAACGTTCATCGATGACAAAACACGATACATGTCAGTATACATGTTAAACACTAAAGATGCGGTTTTTGAAAAATTTAAAGAGTTCCAATCGTTGGTCGAGAAGCAAACAGGAAAGAAAATAAAAAGGATCCGTAGTGACAACGGTCGAGAATATGTTTCGCGAAGGTTTGAAGAATACCTGGTGAGTCAAGGCATACAAAGACAGCTAACAGTCCCCTATACTCCTCAACAAAACGGAATTGCAGAACGTGCTAACAGAACCCTCCTGGAAATGGCTCGCAGTATGTTAACTCATGCTGGAGTGGGTGAGAGTTTTTGGGGAGAGGCTATAATGACAGCGGCATACTTGCAGAACAGAGCAGAGACGTCGACACTAGCTAATATAACACCATTTGAAGCCTGGCTTGGAAAGAAGCCAAGTGTATCCCATCTACGTGTGTTTGGTTGCAAAGCGATCGTATTGAACAAAACACATAGCAAGAAGTTTCGTCCAAAGGGAGAAGAGCACATATTAGTAGGCTATTCTCAAACTTCTAAGGCTTATCGTTTATACAACCCGGAAAAACAAAGCATTGTGATAGCCCGAGATGTTGTGTTTATAGAGGATGATAGAGCATCAGTTCCAGGAGAAGTAATCATTGAATTGGATGAGTCTGCTGGACACCGAGAAGATCATATTGGCAACAATGAACAGTCGTTGGATGTTCAAGGCAGTGATGACGACGAAGAGTCTGGGACAGAACAAAAAACATCGCAGAAGAGGGGCCCAGGTCGCCCCAAGATAGTCCGAACAGGATTAGTGGGCCGTCCACGAAAAGAGTACAATATGCTAAATGTTATAGCCGGAAATAATATGGTGGCACCAACAAACGTGCGTGAGGCATTGACTGGAGAACATTCTGATGAATGGAGAATCTTGATGCAGAAGGAGTTTGATCACTTGCGAGCTACAAACACTCGGAGCTTGGTTGACCTTCCTGAAGAGCAGAAAGCAATCGGGTGCAAGTGGGTGTTTACCATTAAACGCGACAAAAATGGTAAAGTTGATCGACTCAAATCGAGGTTAGTAGCCAAAGGTTGCGGACAGCAGTATGGGGTGAATTACCTGGAAACATTTTCCCCGGTGGCACGTTACTCGTCAATAAGATTAGTGATTGCATTGGCTGTCGAGCATGGCATGATTATGCACCAAATGGACGTGTCAGCAGCGTACCTAAACAGTGAACTGAAAGATGAGGTCTACATGAGACAACCTGAAGGTTTTTTAGACGCAAAACACCCAGATCGAGTCCTGCGATTGCATAAGTCCTTATACGGCCTAAAGCTGAGTGGACGCGAGTGGAACTGGAGGCTAGATGAAGTTCTTAACAAAATTGGATTCATTTCCTGTCCCAGCGAGCCTTGCATATACACGAAGAAAATTGGGGAAAACCTAAACATTATTGTGGTATATGTTGATGATTTAATTCTTGCTTGTTCCAGAAAAGATGACCTCATTAGCATCAAGAAGCAAATATCAGATGAGTTTGATGTTGTAGATGGCGGAGACCTGAAACATTTCCTAGGCATGGAGATAAAGAGGTGTGGCGAAACTGGCAGTGTCACTATAGGCCATAAACAATTTATTGCTGGTCTACTAAAAGACTATGGTATGGAAGACTGCAAACCCAACGCGATTCCTCTGGAGGCGGGCTTTCAAGTTAAATGCGAGGATGAAAGCTGCACAAAAGTGGATCAGAAGAAGTATCAATCACTCATTGGTTCTTTGATTTATTTGGCTATGACGATAAGACCAGATATCATGCATAGTGTGGCTAAATTGGCACAAAGAAATGCTGATCCTCACAAGGAGCACGAAGTGGCTGCAAAGCGTGTCTTGAGATACCTTAAGGGCACAGCTGACATGAAGCTATGTTACGAACGTACAGGTGTACATGTCCATTGTTTCGTTGATGCAGACTGGGCTGGCGATAGCACAGATCGCAAATCTTTTACTGGTTGGGTATTCATCATGGCTGGTGCGGCGATTTCATGGGAGTCCAAAAAGCAGACCATTGTGGCACTTAGTTCAACTGAAGCTGAGTATGTGGCGCTTTCAACAGCAGCAAAAGAGGCAGTTTACATTAAAAAGCTGGTGGAGGAGATAGGAATAGGATTGGTTGCAAAGATGGTTATCTACAGTGATAATCAAAGCGCACAATGTCTGGCAAAAGACTCCAAGTTTCATGCACGAAGCAAACATATTGATATTAAGTACCATTTTGTACGACAATTATATAAGGAAAATGTTATTGATATTAAGTATGTTTCAACAGAAAATATGATTTCTGATATTTTAACAAAAATCTTAAATAAGATCAAGAACACAGGTTTTGTTAAACAATTAGGTTTAAATTGAATTGAAAATTATGTTTAAAAGAAAGATGTATATTTAAGTTAACTTGTAAAGACATGTCTCTTTGAGAAGGAGTGTTGAAATCTCAATTAAGAGTGCAAAGCGAATGTCTTAAACTAAATGTAACGGGATCTAATTGATCTTTCTCTTTTGTTTTTTCTCTTAAGCGCGTCACGAGTTACGCATCATTTTATGTATTGGTTAGTCGCAAATAAACTCTCATTCTAATAGTTGTTGGGTCTGATTTTTGTGTTCTTGTAATTTGTATTAAGTAGTCCACCTTTTTATATATTAAATACTTAATTGGTTTCTTGCATTAATTAATTTCCAATTAAATTTTTCCACGATCACTGTCACAGTAGTTATATGTCCTAAGTCCACCTTTTTATATATTAAATACTTAATTGGTTTCTTGCATTAATTAATTTCCAATTAAATTTTTCCACGATCACTGTCACAGTAGTTAGATGTCGTTGGATTATGGTGCATGTTTCTATTTTTCCACTAAAAATATGGGTTGTTGGCGGTGTGCCGTTTTATATTTAACTTGTTATCGTTAATTTTTATTCAGAACTTTTAAAGTACACCGCCCCACGTTGGGCGCCAATTAAATTTGTTATTATTAAATATTTAAAAAAAATAATTTTTATTTCAATATATTTTAATATTTTTTTGGTGATACACTTTTTAACTTAAAATATTACAAGACACTGCGTTTTGGCTTTTTCCTAATTGGTAACCGTTCTCGATCTTATCCCGAATCCGACTGATCTCATAATTCTTAATACTAGTCCATTCAACCTCGGCCAGAAGCTTTTCTTTTAGAAACTTCTTTAACTTTCAATTATGTTATGTTATCTTATGTAATGTTATGTTAAAAGCTTTATGCTGAAATTGTTTTACTGCATTGTGAAATTCTAATTTCCACTCTTTGATCTTCAACCCCGACGGACGTGTTTCTAACAAAGCTCTAGTTAATATTGAAGTCTTAGTGCAAAATTCAAGCCCAAGTGAAACCATTATATAAAAGCGAAAAGACGCTAATACATATTTATATGTGTTCTTTTATGATGAATTTATTATATCGTGTTCTTCATGTGATGGTTCAATTAAGACTGATTTAATGTTTCTTTATGAGAGATGCTTACAAATATTTAGAGAAGTGTGACTTATACTTATACAATTCTGTAAGCGCAATGAAGGGTGCGTATAAGTGTGCGTTGCCAATTAGCAATATGTATATTTCTAACACTCCTTCTCAACGCAATTATACAAATTTTTGATCACCTGCATACCTAACATACATGTGAATTTCATATGCTTAACTTTACAAAGATTTTTAGTTAGGATATCAGCTATCATATTTTCAGTAGGTACTTAGTTAATTTCTACAAATTTATTCTTAACCATTTCCCGTACATGGTGATATTTGATGTCAATGTGTTTGCTGCGTGCATGGAATTTCGAGTCCTTAGCTAGACATTGTGCACTTTGATTATCGCTGTTGATTTGTGTTGCGAAGTCGTCACCAAATCCCAAATCACGCATCACCTTCCGTATGTACGTTGCTTCTTTTGCCGCCATCGATAGTGCGACATACTCCGCCTCAGTGCTGCTCAAGGCTACCACACCTTGTTTCTTGCTTTCCCATGAAAAGGCTGCCCCGGCTGCGATGAAGGTCCAGCCACTGAAAGATTTTCGGTCCATGCTGTCTCCAGCCCAATCAGCATCGACGAAGCAATATACAGGCTTTCCAGTCTTCTTATATTGTAGACATAATTCGGCAGTGCCCCTCAAGTACCTCAGTATTCTTTTAGCAGCTGCCTCGTGCTCCTGATGTGGATCTGCATTCTGCTGTGCAAGTTTTACGACTGAGTGTAGTATATCCGGCCGTGTTGTTATTGCCAAATACATTAAAGAGCCTATTGATGATTGATAGCTCGTTTGATCTACACGCTTGCAGTCGTCTTGATCGCATTTTACTTGAAATCCTGCTTCAAGAGGTATAGCATTAGATTTACAGTTTTGCATACCATACTCACGTAAGAGATTTTCAATATATTGCTTATGGCCAACATTTATGTTGCCAGTCTCGCCTTCACGATCTATTTCCATTCCAAGAAAATGGTTCAACTGACCGCCATCAGTGACGTCGAATTCGTCGGCAATCGACATCTTTATTCTTTTTAGGTCATCTTTGCTAGTACTGGCCACAATCATGTCATCTACATACACCACTATGATGCCTATTGTTTGACCTTGTCGCCGTATGTATAGACACGGCTCGCTGGCGCAGGGGTTGAAGTCCATCTTCACCAAAACAGAATTTAGCTTCGCATTCCACTCACGGCCACTCTGCTTTAAGCCGTACAAAGATTTGTTTAGTTTTAGCACACGCTCAGGGAACTTCTGGTCAACAAATCCCTCTGGTTGCCGCATGTACACCAAATCTCGCAGTTCACTGTTGAGATAAGCAGAAGAAACATCATTTGATGAACATACATACCATGCTCAACTGCCAGAGCAATCACCAGCCTGATCGTAGAATACCTCGCCACTGGTGAGAAAGTTTCACTGTAATTTATGCCAAAGCGCTGCGCACAGCCTTTAGCCACTAAACGGGCCTTGAATTTATCCACCTGGCCATTTTTGTCACGCTTGACTGCGAACACCCATCTGCTACCAATAGCCTTCTCTCCTTTTGGTAGGTCAGTCAACGTCCAGGTTTTGTTGGCTTGTAGACTTGCTATCTCCTTCTGCATCGATGCCTGCCAAAATTTGGCATGATGAGAATTCAAAGCTGCATCCACAGTTCCAGGCACTGATACATCATCAGTTTTCATAACATTCAGTATGTTATACTGCTTGCGAGGGCGTCCGGGTTGTCCAGTGTAGATAAGCTTTGGGCGTCCAGGTCCTCTCTTCCCGCAATCATCAGCTGTGTCGACTTCCAAATCTCCTTCTCCAATTTTATCTGCCTCTTGTTGCTGTTCTTGGTGATTCATACCGTCCAGTGCCACATCTTCAACATGGTCGTCTATGTTACACGCAGGATTAGACTCGTCCATCACCAGCGTGACTTCAGTACTGTTTGTTGAGCCCTGATCTCTCACACTGTCGTCTGTAAGGGAATCTTCAAGAAATATAACATCTCGTGCCTCTGTTACCTTCCTTGTTTTTGGGTCAAACAAACGATATGCCTTTGCTGTTGCAGAATAGCCAATCAACACTCGCTCCTCTCCTTTAGGTTGAAACTTCTTGAGTTGCGTCTTGTTAAGCACGATAGCTCTACTACCAAATATTCGTAGATGACTTACGCCTGGTTTCTTGCCATTCCATGACTCGTAAGGTGTCATATTGGTCAACGTCGAAGTCTCAGAGCGGTTGCGCAGATATGCAGCTGTATTTATGGCCTCTGCCCAAAAACTCTCGTCGAGATCAGCATGACTCAGCATGCTGCGTGCCATCTCCACCAACGTACGGTTTGCTCGTTCTGCCACCCCATTTTGCTGCGGTGTATGAGGCACAGTAAGCTGCCTCCTTATACCATTGCTGTTTAGCAATTGTTGAAATGCGCTACTTAAATACTCGCGCCCGTTGTCACTTCTCAGACACTTTATTTTCCTGCCAATTGATGTCTCCGCAATTTCTTTAAATTCTTTGAACTTATCGAGGATTTCGTTTCGCGTCTTCAAAAAACAAACGTAAACGTAACGCGATTTATCGTCAATGAAAGTTGCAAAGTAACGAGCACCGCCAACCGAACTCTTATGCATTGGTCCACAAATGTCCGTATGGATGAGATCTAATACGTCCTTTGCCCGATTATAAGAATGCTTAGGAAATTGCTTCTCACTTATTTTGCACTTTGCGCAAGTCTCACACACATAGTTTTTCATATTCATACATTGTTCGGATGTTAAGCCATGAACCATATGTTTTTTCATAATTTTTTCTATACTGGCAAAATTTAAATGGCCAAAGCGATAGTGCCATTTAATAAGTCCTTTATTATCCGTTTGTGCGTTGAAACATTTTTGTTCGCTCGTTTCAAACAAAAACAAATCGTTTTGCTTCTTGGCAACACAAACAACATCGCCCGTGCGATTTTTTATGCGTGCACAGCTATTCGAAATATTTACTGTGAATCCCTTGTTCACCACTTTCGCCACGGAAATAAAATTACATTGAATATTGTTAACCAGAAGTACATCGGTCAAATCGATTGTACTATGTTTCCACTGTAAACGCACTGTTCCGATACCGATCGCTTCAATATAATTTTTTCCGGCCAACACAATTCTTTCTCTGTGCTTTTTGATCTCTATAAAAAGCGATTTATCGTTACACAAATGTGCAGTCGCACCACTGTCCAAGCACCAAATATTCTTTGAAAAACTGTAGTTGTGATTCGCAGCAGAAAACACAGAATATGACTTCTTATTATCACTCTCTTCATTGTTTCTTTTTTCGTTTTTCTTTGCACTTCTACAGTTAACCGCAATGTGCCCTTGACGACCACAACACCAGCACACTCGCTGCTTAAAGTTTTTATTTTGCGAGACTGTACTTTTCTCACGTCGCGACGAGAACATTTTCTGCCCTCCGCTTTGTTCTGTGTCTATATTTCGGCGCTCACTCTCTTCGATTAACTTGATTTTTAGCGTAGTTAAAGTAGGTGACGAATCACGTGATTCAATGGCAACTACAAAATTGTCAAAAGATTCCGGCAAACTAGACAATAGTAATAGACACAGACACTCATCGGCCAATGAAAACTCAATTTCAGACAGTTTTTCAATTAAGTCTGAAAATTTTGCTATGTGCGATGCCATATTTTCTGAATCTATCAACTTTAGATACAACAATTGTCTCAGCAACTGAACGCGACGCGCGGGACCAGCGGGCATATGGATTTCTTTTAGTTTTTTCCAAGCACTTTCAGCAGTTACGCAATTTTTGACATTGTTTATTTGTGATGCCTTAATGCAGAGCATAATGCTCGCGAGTGCCTTCTCATCTTTGGCATCAAAATCCAATTTTTTCTCGGGACTATCACTTTCATTTTTCACTTTTAGTCCACACACGTAGCCCCACAACTCGGAATGTATGAGCACGCTTTTCATTTGCACGGCCCACGCACCATAATTATTGTCGTCCAATTTCTCTATCGAGTTTATAATTGAATTCATTGTCACAAACAAGAAAGTCCAGAATATTTGCTATTCACTTTCTTTACTAATTCGATATAATAACTTCGCGCACAATTGTATTTCTTGAGCTTCCTGGGCCATTAACCTGATGAATTTATTATATCGTGTTCTTCATGTGATGGTTCAATTAAGACTGATTTAATGTTTCTTTATGAGAGATGCTTACAAATATTTAGAGAAGTGTGACTTATACTTATACAATTCTGTAAGCGCAATGAAGGGTGCGTATAAGTGTGCGTTGCCAATTAGCAATATGTATATTTCTAACATTTTAAAAAACCCTATATACTCCTGTGAATAAATAAACAAAAAACAAGTGAAAACAATAAACTAAACAAAATATGAGCGCACCCGGCGCTCAAAATCAGAAGCGAGAGCTTCAAGCAAAACAAAACAAAGACAACTCCTACATCTCACTCACCCACATATCAAATCACACAAACAATTATCAAAACTTGCACCCGCAAAGTGATGAAAGAGCGCGATCTTGCTCCCCAGCATTGGAGAGACCCAACAATTACTCTCAGCAACGAAGACCAGAATGCGCGCCAAATTTACCCGCGCGTATACGAACAACAACTTCCGCCATACTAATGAACACACACTCAACTCTCCCGCTGACAGCAGTTACGCTCTCAGCTCTCCCACTCTCAACTCTTCGGCTTTCAACAACCTCAGACATAAATACCACAACTACAGCAACTATAGCAACAACAACTACAGTCTGCTATGCTTCAATGCCGATACGCTCTTCCTCAGCGAATATTAAAACACCCACAACCTCAATACCCGCTCCAACAACAATAAACAAAACTCAATCCTCTCTCCCAAAACAACAAAACTTAAAACGTCACCGAGAAAATCAGTCTCCAAACGGTTCCAAAGATCTTTTAAATGGCAACAAGAAACAGAAGAATAAACCTCAAACCGCTACTCAAAAAACTCTCAAAGAGTACTGGCTAGCCGAGCCAAACTCAAGCAACCGCTTTGAGTTACTAGCACAAGATGATGAAGACGAAAACCAAACTGACAATGGGACAAATGCAACTATAAATACGCAAATGCAAATTAAGCACAAAAAAGCCACTAACTACTGCTTTAAATTCATTGGAAGAAACACGATATGAACTTAATGCACTGTCAACAAATGAAATAAAAATACAGCCACTAGAAACTACTCACTATCACAACATATTAGGACTATTAAAAGATAAATCGACCAAATACTACACCTTCAGACCAAAAGACCAGAGAGGATTTAAGGTAATCCTTCGTAACGTCCATCATGCTACAGACAAAGACGATATTATAAATGAACTAGCTCAGCAAGGGCATGAAGTTATAAATTTACACAACATCCAGCGCTACGACTCCAAACAACCATTGGCTCTATTCTCTATTGAACTCAAAATGAAAGAAAATAATAAAGACATCTATAAAATTGAGCACCTTCTCCATTGCAAAGTAATTTTTGAGCCACCGCGACCAAAGCGAACACTTCCCCAATGTACAAACTGCCAAAAATATGGACATACCAAAAATTACTGCACCAAAGACCCAACTTGTGTAAAATGCGCTGAAAAACACAGCCCTACATCCTGTACTATTAAAACAAGATCGGACCGAACAAGTATTAAATGTGCACTATGCAGTGAAAACCACACTGCAAACTATAAAGGTTTTATGGTGTACAAAGCACTGCAAATCCAAAAATACCCAACTCTCCGGAAAAAAGAAATACCGGCAACAGAAACAAATCATCAAACGACACAATACAGTACAACAAATAACGTAGCAAGCTTAAAGACGCCAGATATATCCTATGCCGAAGTCTTAAATAGAAACCAAGTAACTAGCCATCAAACCAACTCAGCAATCCAAACTGCCAGTGTACCTAATATACAGCCTGCTCCAACTCAATTAAGCCAAACCGCACAAAATGATTTTGACGAACTAAAACAATTGATGAAACAATTAATAGCCCAAATGACAAATATGATGAACATTGTCACGATTCTAGTATCTAAACTTGACAAATAAACACCTAACAATCGCCATCTGGAATGCTAACGGACTTTCACGCCATTTACTTGAACTAAAAACATTCTTAAACGAAAAGCTAATTGACGTCATGCTCATTTCTGAAACACACTCAACTGAGAAAACCTATATAAACATACCTAACTATAATATATTCTCTACTAATCACCCGGACGGTAAGGCCCATGGTGGTACTGCAGTAATAATTAAAAAAAGCATAAAGTGCATAGAGCTTGATGGATTCAAAATGGACTACATACAGGAACTACTATATCGACCTCAGACACAACGGGTCCAATAAATATATCTGCAGTTTATTGCCCACCTAAATTTAACAATACAAAAGACCAATACCTCGATTTTCTAAAATCACTGGGAAATCGGTATTTGGCAGGAGGTGACTATAATGCCAAACACATAACATGGGGGTCCAGACTTACCACTGCAAAGGGAAGACAACTGTATGAAGCAATAAGAGGCAATAATAGCCGTGCCCTAAGCACAGGCGAGCCGACTTACTGGCCAACTGACACATACAAACTACCGGATTTAATTGACTTCTGCATTACAAGAAATATAAATTGCGATAACCTAACAATAAAATCATGCCTAGACCTCTCCTCCGACCATTCCCCAATATTAATTACGTTACATGGTGGGGTAGAAAAAAACAACAATGACCCCCCTTTATTTAACCACAAAACAAACTGGAATATGTTTCGCGAGATTTTGGAACAGAACATGGAAATAAATATCTCTCTAAAGACCAAACAACGAACTGGACTCCGCAATAGCATATTTAAATGACAACATCATATATGCAGCAACGCAATCGACACCATCTATAAAAATGATTCCATTAAAGAAAACTCCCGCCTTTATTAAAGACAAAATCAGGCACAAGCGTAACCTTAGGAAGATATGGCAAAGGACTAGGCCTCCAGAAGATAAAAACAAACTTAATAGAGCAACAGACGAACTCAAGAGAATTCTCAGGGCAGACAAAGATAACCGGCTACAATACTACCTTAGCAACCTCGGAACCTCCTTATCTACAAAATATTCTCTGTGGAAAGCGACCAAAAAATTGACGAACTCAACTATACACAAGCCGCCTATAAAAAGAGACAACAACACATGGGCGAGATCAAACAAAGAAAAAGCAGACACTTTTGCTGAACACTTTAAAACATCATTTACAAATGACATGGACAACGGCAACGCTGAGCTTCCAACACAAATCACCAACTCAAATTGTGCAATTAAAACTATAACAAAGGCAGAAAATAAATCTCACATAAAACAAATTAAAAACAAGAAAGCCCCCGGATATGACTCAATCGGAGGAAAAGGAATTCTTAAAGAACTACCAGACGCCATAATCACCTATATTAGAAACCTGTTTAACGGAATCCTTCGACTACAATACTTTCCCATAACTTGGAAGGTAGGCCAAATTAAAGCAATTCCAAAACCAAATAAAACCGCCAATACTGTAAGTTCGTACAGACCAATCACTTTATTACCTGTCCTCTCAAAAGTATTTGAAAAAGTCCTATTAAATAGAATCGATCCAACCCTAAAACAAAAAAAAATTTAACCTCCTCACCAATTCGGCTTTCGGAAGCAGCACTCGACTGTCCAACAGGTCCATCGAGTAATTAATAAAATAACAGAAGATTTTGACGAAAAGAAGTTTTGCTATGCCGTGTACTTGGACATTGCTAAAGCATTTGACAAAGTATGGCACAAAGGACTGCTGCATAAGCTAAGAAATATATTACCAGACAACCTGTATACCATCCTAAAAAGCTATATAACGGACAGATATTTCTATATCAAATATGACAATGAATGCTCAGATGTTATGCCAGTGTCAGCGGGTGTTCCCCAAGGCAGTGTGCTTGGGCCCATCTTATACCTGATTTACACCTCTGATATTCCAGCGCCAACTATCCCTGGATCAATGATTGCTACGTTCGCAGATGATACTGTGTTAATGTCGTCAAGCGCGTGCGAAAAAACAGCTGCAAGTACGCTACAACAAATCATGACACAAACAGTATCCTGGTTTGAGAGATGGGGTATCGAAATAAATAAAGACAAAACTCAACAAGTAATATACACAAAACGACAACCCAAAAACTTCGCAATTAAAATCAACAACAATCAAATATTGTTACGCCCATATGCCAAGTACCTTGGACTAACTATCGACGCAAAACTGACATGGAAGCAGCACATTCTAAATAAACGAAATTAAATAAAAAACAAATTTCGACAACTTAACTGGCTAATAGGAAAACACTCAAAACTAAAATTACATTACAAAATTGCAATATACAAGGCGATAATAAAACCAATATGGACGTATGGAATAGAAATCTGGGGAACTGCCAGTAAATCTCACTTACAGCTAATTCAGCGAACGCAATCGAAAATGCTCAGAACAATGACAAATGCCGAATGGTATATTAGAAATGAAGATATCCATAAAGATTTAAACATAGAGACAGTCAACGAAACTATTAAAAAAAGCAGCAAAAAACACAAAAATCAACTACTTAACCACCAAAACCCAAACCTGAGACAAATACCGATGAGAGAGCTGGAACCGAGAAGACTAAAACGCAAAACTCCAACAGAATTAAATTATTAGTAAACTATTAAAGTATTAGCGTATCCTTGCAATGGGAAGGGCCGCTACCTTTTTTCCTTTCTTCAACCATTACGTATTGTTATTCTTTAAAAAAAACAGAGTGTAATTTAAAGGAAATTAATAAAAAAAAAAAAAAAATATTAATTTGTTGACAGATGGAGTTTGATTGAAGCGCAATAAGTTTTGAAGCGTAATAGCAAAAACAAAGACAAAGCAAATGCCGCCGAGATTGTAAAAACTGAGTTAGAGTGTTTACGGGTTGGATAACTTGCATATACGGTACATGTTCCTTTAACATGTGTGACCCTCTCAAAGGCATTTGTTTTTGAAGGGATCTGTCACACCATGCATTGTTTATTATTGGTGCTTGGTCCGATCCCTTTTACATTTTTTTTATGTTTTTATATATAAACATTAATTAATGCTTGAACAGTCTATGAAAATATTTGTATCCATTCCTAACTTTGCTGAAAAGAACAACGTAACGGACTCCGATAATCAGATAGTGCCGATTAGGAACTGTAATGCCGGTCTTACAGCAACATTCTGTAGAGAACCAGAGAGCTAACGGATTGCGAAAATCAGCCTTTAAATTTATTAAATATAGACTATTTAAAAAATTATTTATTGAGAAAATTATAATAATTATTATAATTATAATAATAAAGGAAGAAGACAAGAAGTGTTCAAGCATTGAACATGTGTATTTAATTAAATATAAAGAGAATGTAATAGGGATCGGACCAAAAACCAATATTTTATACATGCATTTTATGACCGATCCCTTCAAAACAAACGCACACGTAAACACATGCGTAAGGTTAAACTGCCATGCACTTGAAAGGGTCACAAGCCACTTAGGCCGCCAGCGCACATACCAACTCATTGAAGTGGTTGGTGGCATAAGTTTAAAAGAACTCTTGTTAGTACATAAGAACCTAATTGTAAGATTTTTGTGTTTCTTCGGATGTTGAAGCATATATGTAAATAAAACAGTTTCTAAACCGAACTCATTGGAGTTAGACCTATTTTTGGAGCTCCTCTTAACATTTAGTCCTTCGAAACAACCTGACGTTTTCCCCTTGCGGTAAGAGATTCAGGTAGATGACTGCAGTTTCGCGTTAAAATCTCAATCCCCGGTAGCTTAAAAATAAGGCTTCGGGCTAGAAAACAAAAAAACCTAGTCCAAAAACGAAGTTCTTCATTTTCCCCCCAAATGAGAATAAACAAATGCCATTGTGTGTGAGCGTGTCCGTGGCTATACAACGGGCAAAAAAGTGAAAAAAAGAAACGAGCACCGGCGACCGAAAATATTAGCGGCGTCATCGGCGACAATACATCGGAGGCAACCGGCGACCAGAAACATCAGTTGACGCCGGCGGCAACACAGGAGGCATCGACAGCAACATCAGCGGCAGCATCAGCGGGTACATCGGCGGCGGCAGCGGCGGCAAGTTTTTTTAATTTTTCGTTTTTTGTTTATTTACTTTATAAGTAGACAGTGTTTATTAAAAAAAGAAAAATGTCATCAAAAGGAAAGGTAGGTAGCAATATTGCCAAAACTGAGCTAGATGACAGGCTTAAGTGTGCCATCGATCAAGTGGTGGAATACTTAAGGGGTTACATCCACCAAATTTTTTTTTCATTTTTTTATTGGCTTAAATCATGCTAAAACTATCCTTGAATCAAAATCTACAACTCTCAAGTACAAATCTAAACTCAAAATTCGTTTAACTAAATTTTTACCGAACCACTTTTAGACTCCTTGTATAGCATATAAAAACTTTATACGCGTTTTTCTCAAAACCATGTTTTCAAAATTGGCCTGCAGTAGAATTGAAAAAGTTCAACGGCTTAGTTCATTGACCTCAGTACAGGAAAAAATCCTTGTAGAAAAAGTTTTTAAAAATGACACCAAGAAAGTAAATTGTCCGTGTGGAAAATGCCCGGGATCAAATGATATATAGTCATAAATTTAAAGCAATGAGTTCCCAGGAAAGAGTGGACAAAGCTTGAAAATTAAGTTTACGTTTTAACTGTTTGAAGCGGCATTATCCGCACAAATGTACTAGTGAGTTATTATGCTCCTACTGCAATGGAAACCACCATAGCATATTACACATTGGAAAAGAATATGTAAATACATGCATGAATTAAAGAAAATCTCAGCCCGAAAAAATCCCCCGGCTACGACCTTATTACCCCGGAAATGATAATCGAGCTGCCACATTCTGCAATTCACTACCTAACGCAGCTCTTTAATGCCATCACAAAGCTTGGCTACCTCACACAACGTTGGAAGAGATCGATCATTATAATGATTTCGAAGCCTGGTAAGGACCACACAGTTCCCTTATTCTACAGACCAATAAGTTTACTCTCATGTATATCGAAACTATTCGAAAAATGCCTGCTAATCCGATTGAATCCACACCTGAGAGCCCACAATATAATCCCAGCCCATCATTTGGCTTTCGCGAAAGCCACTGAACCATTGAACAGGTGAATCGAACAACAGCGGAGATAAGAACTGCATTTGAAAATCGAGAATACTGTACAGCCGTATTTCTAGACGTATCCCAAGTATTCAATAGAGTCTGGCTAGACGGCCTAATGTTTAAAGTTAAAACAGATTTACTCGAAAGCACACACAAACTTTGTAGTGCAAAGTTTGCAGTGCGGTGCAACACTGCCACTTCCACTGACTACGAAATAAAGGCTGGAGTCCCCCAAGGCAGCGTTCTTGGGCCTACTTTATACCTCATCTATACTGCTGACATTCCTACAAATAGTCGCCTAACAGTGTCCACATTTGCCGACGATACAGCTATTCTTAGCCGTTTAAGGTTCCCAATCCAAGCTACAGCACAGCTGGCATTGCACCTCATTAACACTGAGAAGTGGCTCTCTGACTGGCGAATAAAAGTAAACGAGGAAAAATGCAAGCACGTGACATTTACGCTGAAAAGACAAGATTGCCCACCACTTTTGTTGAACAACATACCACTCCCGAAAGCAAATGAGGTAACGTACCTAGGAGTACACCTCGACAGAAGACTCACATGGCGCAGGCACATTGAAGCGAAAAAAACCCATCTTAAGCTCAAAGCCAACAACTTACACTGGCTCATCAACGCTGGCTCTCCGCTCAGCCTGGACCACAGGGTCTTACTCTATAATGCAGTATTGAAACCATCTGGACCTATAGCGCACAGCTATGGGGCAAAGCCAGCAACAGCAATATTGACATCATACAGCGAGCACAATCAAAGATTCTGTAAACCACCACTGGGGCACCGTGGTACGTTCGGAACGAAAACATCCAAAGAGACTTAAATATTCCACCAGTCATCAATGCAATCACAGAACTTATGGAAAAATATCATAGCAAGCTTTCCTCGCACCCCAACCACCTAGCGAGAAATCTAACCCAGCTCAGCAGCCGTTCCCGTCTCCGACGAAAGGACCTACCAACCCAGCGAAGAAATTTTTAGGGACGTTTAATCTCAGAACGTTTGGAAAAATAAAACAACTGTTTAGAAAAATTTGTAATACTTAAGATTTTTAAACTTATTGTTAGTTCTTATTCAAGAGGATTCAATAAGTAAAAGCAAAGTTAATAAAAAAAATAAAAAAATACATGCATTATTTATGAACAAGCCTATGTTCAAATAAAAGGAAAAGATGGGAAGTTTCAAATATAGAGCTTTGATTGATAATGAGTCACAAAGCACAATAATATCAGCAAAGGCGACACAAAAATTACAATTGCCTCACAAAAAAGAATTAAGGGGAAAAAGATTTTCCAAATATTATGGATGAGATAATCGTATTGATGGAAAAGCACTGTCATCCAAGAAGGTGGTCTTTGAAAAAGGTAAAAGAGTTCCTTCAAGGTAAAGACGATAAATTTAGAGAAGTCACACCAAGTTTAAAGGAAAATGTAGTGAAAAGATGTTATAATAAAAATTGTTCTCTAGCTGTTTTTAATGAACTTAATAAGTCACATAGAAGTAAAAATATATGCGCATTTTAAGTTATTAAAAGTGTATCGCTATTGTCAAATCTTAGTAGAAACAAGAAGTTATGGGATAGTCAATATTAAAAAAAACAAGAGATAAAAGAAATGCCGAAAATTGCTTGGACCCCTTAAAGCCTTTAAACTTTAATTATATGGCAGAAGTTGAGCTGGCAAACGAAATTAAATATTTGAAAACGCAAAACGTAAAGCTTCACAGCCTAAATGTTGATCATGTGTCTGGCCATAGCTCACCAATTTTAGGGATAATAATCACAATCATTCTAATCATAAATTATGTAAAAAAGTTAAAATCAAATAATCAACTGTTGGCTAAAACAATGCCTACATCTATACAGAACTTATGAAATAAAGTTAAAAAATATACATATATATATAAAAAAGTTATTTTCCACCAGGACAATGTGCACACATGTGCAGTTTCCATGGCAAAATTCCATGAAATGGGCTACGAATTGCTCCCTCATCCGGCCTATTCACCCGATCTAGCCCCGTGTGATTATTTCTTGTTCCCAAACTTGAAGAAATGGCTCGGCGGAAAGAGATTTGCCTCCAATGACGAAGTCATCTCACAAACAAATGCCTATTTTGAAGACCTCGACAAATCATATTTTTTGGAAGGGATAAAAAAATTGGAGAAACGTTGGGCTAAGTGTATAGAGCTCAAAGGAGACTACGTTGAAAAATAAAATAACTTTTTATTTAAAACCTGTGTTTCATTCAAATAGTCACGGACTTATTGACCCGCCCACGTAAAAAATGTATATTTACAATACATTAACTAAAATGTATAACCTTCCCGGCCCTCGCAGGATGTTCTAGCCCCTACTTGAACATGAGAAATTAATGTATACAATATAAGAATAAGATAAAGTTCTTTTAATAAGAAGAAGTAGTAAAAAAAATTGAACAAAAAAGAAAATACTTTAGAAATTGATTAAATACAGTCCGCTTTAAAATTGAAAAGTTATCGAAACTAAAATATAAAAAAAATGTATAACAATCCAAATTTTTGTGGCCCTTGACAGAATATTTAAGCATTGAACATGTGTATATAAAAAAATATAAAGAAAATGTAAAAGAGATCGGACCAAAAACCAATAAAATGCATGTATAATAGCATTTTATAACCGATCCCTTCAACACCTTTGCGATACCTTTGCAATCAAATAGCCCCCTCTACTGCTAAGTGATATAGCAAATATCGGATATAGTTGGCCATCCTCACAAGATCATCAGTATCAGTTCATAAAACGCATCTTGTTAGAATTCAAATCAGTCATATGGCAGCTATAGGATTTCTTCGGTTGATCCGTATGAAATTTTTAGATGGGCTCAAATCTCTATAAAAGAGGCTTTTAGCTACGTTTAACTTTTTATCAGAAAATGAATGCAAAGCTTCGAAAACATTAATTGCTTCCATCGTATCAGGAGGTGATCCTGATTAAGAATATACAGTTTGTCAAACAGCTTGCGCGCTGAACACAAATTGTATTTTCTGCCAAACATCAATCAGATAATGCCAAATGCATATATGCACAACTCCAGCTTCACATTTTACAGTGAACTATGTATGTATTTTGCCTCTGGCGAACAGCCAGCCAGCCTGGATCTTCTAAAGCTGAGTCTTACCACTCAAAAAGTTGATCCGCCAGAATCTCCCGGCAGGAATCTCCTACATGACCCTATACATGACAACTCTTTGACTTTCCAGTCAAGCAGCCAGCCTGTGGCTTCGTGAATACGCCTTCCTGCCGCCGCGCCAACACGGGGTAATATCACAAAAGTCACTAACGAGTTTGCCATCGGAAACGCGGTCTACAGGACTTAAGCTAAGAGCTGTTGCTCCCTGGAAATCTATTTTCGTATCACGTCTTATGCCTGATGCACCTGCAGATGACGTTAGGTGTCATCTTTCAAATTATCTCAATGTAGCTCCTTAATATTTGTGCCAAAATTCAACTTTAAACTCAGACGTAGCATATCTTTACTTTAAATAATTTTACCGGTTGCTTATCTTGTGAAATCTCTATATCCTGTAGCCTGGCCCGAGTACAGTAATAGGGTCTCCTCCTTTATCTATTTCTGAGGACTCACACCATTCAAAATTATTGGTTTTGCTGATTATCGACACTCCAGAAGTCCCCACCAGTAATAGCGAGCAATCTCGTCGGATGTGCTTACGGGAACCGACTATTGGGACCTAAGATAACACTTGGCCTATATCGAAATGAGATATCTTTAAAATTTCAGCAATATCGTTACTTCTACGGACTCTATTTATGAAGTAATTCAAACGCCTCAAATAAATCTGTAACTGAAATATTGACTCCATCAACATCAAAACCGCCCTTGTTTAAACAAGCATCCCTCTCTCCTAAAAAATAAGAATTCTAGAGAAGAATTCTAAAAAAAAAGTCTCTAAGGCCTACTTATCCGTAACCAGTTCGTTGACCTAAAAATGAACTATGTGTTTTTTTTTATAACTTTGCTGTATTTATTGGAACTTCTCAGGAATTATGAGACTAATAATAAGTTTTAAACCTTAATTATAAACAGTATTCAACAGTCTTTTTAACTGTGGTCTGGCAAAAAAGACCTATTGATCAGCACTGGGTGGGAAGGTCATTGCGGCGATGTCGGGATTAGTCGCAAACCCGAGATAAACTTCTCGCAAGGTGGTTAGGGTGTGACGTTAATTTGCCCATGTACTTTTGTTTTTGATGGGTTATTTCTTTTCTTAACGAATCTGATTATATCATTATATATTTTCATTTCGGATATTCCAGGGTGCTCCAGTGATTGTTCTCAGTATTTTTGATTGAGCCCTTTGCATGGTTTCAATGTAACTACCGCTGGCACTTCCCCATAATTAAGAGTCGTACGTTCAAATTGTTTTTAGTACGGAGTTGTAAAGTAGGTCCCTGTAGTCCAGACAGAGAGGTGACCGAGAGTTGATAAGCCAGTGGAGATTACTAGCCTTAAGCTTAAGATGTGTTCTTTTGGCTTTGATGTGTTTGCGCCAGGTGAGCCGTCGGTCAAGGTGCACTCCGAGATACGTCACTTCATTTGCTTTCGGTATTAAGGTGTTGTTTAAAGTGATTGAAGTACAGTCTTGCCGATTGAGTGTTAATTTTACATGCTTATATTTTTGTTCATTTATTTTGATTCGCCAGTCAGAAAGCCACTTCTCCACGGCCACTATGTGAGAAGAGAGTTGATTTGTTGGTTTTACCGGGCATTTGGATCGACTTAAAATTGCTGTGTCATCGGCAAACGTAGAATTTGTCAGTAGTCTGCTTCTGAGTATGGGTAACTCCAGCGTTTATAGCATGGTCGTCGGACATGTCAGAGTTGCATCTCACAGCAAAGGTTCTGTTGTAGAGATACGACTTCAGAAGTTTGTGGGTGTTTTGAGAAGCATTGTTTTAATTTTGAACATTAATCCATCTAGCCAGACCTTGTCGAAAGCCTGAGAGACATCCAGAAATATTGAAGTGCAATATTCCCGTTTTTCGAAAGCAGATCGTATTTCTGATGTTATTCGATTGAGTTGTTTAATGGTCCCACGTTTCTCTCGAAAACCGAACTGATGCGCTGGAATAAGATTGCGTATCCTCAGGTAGGGGATTTCGGGTCATCAGATTTTTTTTAAATAGTTTTGAGAGCCAAGACAATAGGCTTATAGGCCTGTACGATGAGGTAACTGTGTGGTCGTTGCCTGCCTTTGGAATCATTACTATGACCGATTTTTCCCATCTCTCTGGATAGTACCCGAGTTTTGTGATAGCGTTAAAAAGCGAGGAAATAGTGCATACAGCACAGTATGGAAGGCCGATAATCATCTTTGGAGCTATTAGATCACATCCTGGGGACTTTTTTGGATTAAGTTTATCCTTGATGATTTTAGATATTTCATTCGCTTGAAATTCGATAGGCTCATGTGGTGCTTGGTCGTCGCCTGTTACCGTGGGTAATACAAACAAGCTTGTAGCAGGGTTCGTGTGGAACACTCAATGAAGATGCGTTGCAAATATGGTAGCTCTATCTTTATCGCTGCGGGCCCAACCACCAGTTATACTCCTTAATGGTGATAAACTTTCTGCCGGTATGGTTAAACTGGGATGAACTTTCCATAATGAATTTGTGCTGCCTGAAATTGAAAGTTGCTCCATATACCGAAGTCCATATACGAGTTAAGCAAACCATTTGCGACTTGGAGCAGTCCGGGCCATAGAATTGCACGTCTTCGTGGATGCCAGTCAGGTAGCATTCGCGGCGGTGGCCTATTGGAGGGTCATATATGAAGACGAGAACGTGCTGGTGAGCTGCGTATGTGCAAAGAAGAAGTGCGCCACGATGAGAACAATGACGATCCCACGGCTGGAGCTGCAGGCAGCAGGTTTCGGAACCAGGCTGATGAACACTGTCAAGGAAGAGCACTGTGTGGCCATCACGGACCTGGTATTATGGACGGACTCAAAGACGGTGCTGAGATGGATCGACAGCACCCACCGCCGATATAAGCAGTTTGTTGGCAACCGAGTGGCGGAGATTCTGGAGTCGTCAAAGGTTTCTCAATGGAGATGGGTGCCTACAGCCGATAATGCGTCGGATGATGCGTCGCGGTCGCAGAGGGGACTAAGTGGCTACCTTATCCAGGATTCAAGGTGGCTAAGAGGTGCATTTTTGAGGTAGCCAGCAGGCCGGGGCCTGAGGAAAGAACTGAGCGTGTTCCAGATGCCCCTGATCAGGAAGAGATGCCCACTGAGTTTGCATTAGTCGTGGCAAACGATTTTGTTATTCATTTTCAGAGATTTTCGAGCTTCAATCGCCTGGTGAGGATCACAGCCTGGGTCCTACGGTTTGCGCGCGTGTGCCGCAAACAGAGAAGCGATCTCGAGGAATATGGCCTTACTGCAGCAGAATGTAAGGACGCGGAGAACCTATTGGCACAGTTGGAGTCGTTTCCCGACGATATGAAGTCGTTTGAAACTGGACAGAACGTTGCTAGCTCGAGCGACATTCGAGGGTTGGTACCCTACCTGGACAAGAACGAGATTCTGCGAGCTTACGACAGAATTGATGCCAGTATTACGGGCCTCCTCGCAATGTACGGCGTGCACAGTGCGAGGAGGCCCGTAATACTGTCACACAGGCACAGTCTGACAGAGCTGATTGTGCGACATTTCCACGACAGGATGAAGCATCAAAATGTGGATGCTACGATCGCTGAGATTCGGACGAGATTCTGGGTCACGAAGATGAGGCGAGTGAAGCGGAGAGTGATCTCATCGTGCAACGAGTGCAAGTTGCAGCAAGTGCGGCCGATGCCGCGTAGAGGGCCAGTACATAGACTGCGCAGCGACAACGGCAAGAACATCGTGGGAGCTGACAGGGAAGCTAGACGCTTTGGTGACGTGTTCGAGATGAAGAAGATTCAGAGTGAGTTGTCAAGCAAAAGCATAGAATGGGTTTTTAATTGCCAATGAACCCGTCTTAAGGCGGAGTATGGGAGCGTTTGGTGCAGTGCGTCAAGAGAGTACTGCGTAATACACTGAAGGAAGTTGTGCCGAAGGACCATATATTGGAGAGTCTCCTGATTGAGGCGGAGAATATTGTGAATTCGCGTCCGCTTACCCATTTGCCTGTGGATTCGGAACAGGAGGCGCCGTTGACGCCAAATGAATTACTCAAGGGAGTAGGCAATCTGCCGGATACGCCTTGATTGGATGCGGATTTGCCCATGGAGGGTTTCCTGCTTTCTTGTAGAAGCAGTGGAGGATTGCTCGCCTGCTGCGAGATCGTTTCTGGAGAAGGTGGGTCATGGAGTACCTGCCTACGCTTGTGCGCCGCGAGAAGTGGTGCCGAAGAACGGAGCCCATCCACCAGGGTGATATGGTCTTCGTCTGCGATCCCACCTTGCCCTGACGAGAGTGGTGCAAAGGCATCGTGGAGGAGGTCTACAGCAGAGCAGATGGAGTCGGCGGAGCATATACGAGAGTTTGGAGGGCACACTGCGGTGAGAATAAAATGAGCCTACTACCACGGATAAGTCTTTCCCTTTCCTTCGGAATCCAAGGTGGAGTAGCCGTTTAATGCAACTCCGTTCGCACGACGACAGGGAGGGAATAAAAAAAAAGAGCGCAAACTAAGAGAGAGTAAGGTTTTGCAATAATAAGAATTGCAGAAAATAAAAAGAAATAGGGAATAAAGATAGGGCACAGTACCTTACTTGGATAAATAAAGTAAAATTAAATTCTTACCAAATACGGTACCGTGCAGATGATGGTGGTGGGTGGTGTTGGATGGTGGTGAATGTTAAGATTACTTTGGCGCCAATTATGTAAAAGAATTTTCCATTCTATCTGTGAGTTGGGGCTTGGGGTGCGGATCTTGAATGCCGCACTCTTGCTCCGCCAAGCTGAATAAAAAGAAGTGGCTGCATCTGACAGCTGCAGATTTTAGAAGCCGGCCGTGTTCTAAATGCTCCGGCGATCCGAGGAGCGGGATGTTTTTAGGTATTGATACTAGACTTTTAACTATAAGACTTAGAACTTAACAGAGAGAATATATAGATGGGCAACTGCTCTGTATTGGACAGAATATCAAAAGTGCCTGAACTTAAAACTATCTATAGAGACTCGCAGCAGACGCATGTGTATCGTAGACGTATGTGTTCGCCGACTGCGTACATGTTTTTGGCCCAATGTTCATGGTTCAGTGGGTCAACTAACCTACTACGTTGGACCGTCTTAACTTATATATTTTTTTCCTTTTGGACTCCAGACGTTCCTTCATCCTATGCAGTTGTTTCTTTTATAATAAAAGGTGACCATGTGTTACCCTATTTATACTTCCCCTTTCATTGAAAGTTTTTTTTGAAAGGTATTCGGGTGGGGCTAAATTTGCTGGGTGTTTTTACCCCTATCGAATCGAGTTTTTCCCCTATGGTTATGGGTTTTCGGTCCTCTCATCGAGAATTGGAACCCACCGCTAAAGCCGCGCCATTACAACACTGAATATTATTTTTTCTTTAGATACAATTTTAGTGGAATTCAGCTGCGTATATCATTAATATGAAACGTACCCATTTCTTTCCCTACAATTTTTCTATATGAAAATCAACTATTTCCTATTATTTTTTCTACTAATTCCACATTTGACAAATATACGACCAAGTTTTGCGACAAAATTTTGCGAGAAATTGCTTTGCGCAAAACTGCGACAATACCGGCTTGGCGCCCAAATTATATTGGTATAAATTGCGTTTATAGATACGACGTATATTAAATTGCGCATTTCCTATCAGTGACAACTTGTCCGATGGAGATATGGCTATACTTGTCATCTCAAACAGAAACAAATCTTAAAACAGCTTGTATCGGATCCATGGGTAATCATATCCAGCGTCTCATCGATCGACGCTTGTGGCCGATTATTTGACCAAAAATCACATTTTAACAATCAACCACTCCCTGTATTCGCTTTATATAGCACCGTGCGACTTCTACCTCTTCGGAAAAATGCATTTGCCGATGAAAGAAAAACGTTATGCAGATGTGGAGGGCATTAAAAAGGCTGGCACCGGCATACTGGAGGCCATACCGGGCAACGAGCTAAAACACTCGTTCGACATTAGCAGCATTATTAGCATTATTAAAGCAGAAGGAGACTATTTTGAATAAAATTAATTAATTTTGCCAATAAAACCATTTGGTCTGTCTTTTTTTCAAAAGCCCTGCTTACTTTGGAACGCACATTGTAAGATCGCATGGCAGCCAGTAAGAAACGATTTACTCGCTCTGCAGTATTACTCTGCGGAGTGTAAAGGACTGTATAAACATGCTTTATGCCAAGCTCGGTAAGGAACGAAGTAAATTTGTTTAGTGGTTTACTGAAGTGTTATTTATAAATGATCAAGAGCTATTAATAGTCCCACATGACCTTGTTTACTTCGAGGATATGGGCTTAAATGATTGATGTATAGGCGTTGAAAAGGACGACAAAAAGGTACATGAGCTCTCATAGGTGGACGCAGACTGTAGTTTGGTGTATACGCAGACTCTTTGGTACCAATAATTTCCATGAAAGTTCTTCCTGATGCTTCTCTCCCTCAGCGTGTTTCGTTCAAAAATATAAATTTTTATCGACGATCTTTTTATGTGGAAATGGTGCCTGGTTTTCTGGGTACTTACCCATTAAACCCATATACGAGTCTTCGGCAAATATTTCGGATTGAAGATTAATAGCTGGATGCATGTTTAACTCAGCAATTAAGGTTTCATACAATCTCGATATTGTATGCGAACACGTGAACTAAAATTGTTGCAATCGGAAAATCCAGCGAGAGAGTCTACCTGCAACATTTTGTTGGCGCATGAGCCAGAGCAGACTGGAATGATCTGTGACAACCTCAAATTCTTGCAGTTCGCTAGTGACCGCTTAGCATTCTCACTGTGACGTTTTGCTAGCTGCATTAATACTGCCCCAATTCCAAAGTCGCTTGCATCGCAATGAAGATAGAACTTCTTACTAAAATCAGGATTAGTAAGAATTGGTGCTGATGTCCAAAATTGTTTAAGTTTATCCATTGCCACCTGAGAGCTCATCGTTTATTTAAACTTTATCTTTTCCGATAACAAATCCGTACTCAGACATTTGAGATCAGAGAAATTCGGAATGAATCGACGATACTCCTAAAAAGTCATAAAAATCTGCGAGTCTACTTAAGGTTCTTTGGCGGAAGCCAATAAACAATGCAAGAAATTTTAGCGGTGTCCGTGCAAATACCACCGCTACTTATAACGTAGCCTAGATAATTAATGCGCGTGACACAAAACTGAATTTTCTTTAAATTCAGAGTAATATTAGTATTACGAAATTGCCCTGCAAATCTTAGGAAAATTGCAAGATGAGTGACAAAGTCTTTCGACACGACACACAAATCATCCATGTATCCGAACACACAATACCGCAAATCGGGAGGTATTATGTGATTCATCAACCGGCACATGGTGGACGGAGCGTTGCATAGTCAAAATGGCATTACCTTGAACTGAGGCTGTGAGAGGCTTATACCTCTTGATAGGTTGGATTTGCCAATAGGCTTCTTTGAGATTTAGCTCGGAAATTATGTTGGCTTTTGGTAATCGAGAAAATATATCATCGATTCTTGGTAACAAATAAGCAATCTTTTTGGTTGCCTCATTAAGCTTACGAGCGTCAAGGCAGTGACGTACTTTTTTGGTTTTACAACCATGGGCTCCTAGAAGGCTCAATCGCTTCTAATTGAAGCATGCGATCTATTTTTTGGTAAAGCAGTTTCACCACTGCTGGGCTGACTGGATAAAACCGTTGCTTACATGGTTTGCGACTCCCACATCAACATGATGTTCAAGGAAGTGCGACCTAGCGTTACCGTCACTTTCGGAAAAAGTTCTTTAAATAAAGCTAATTGTTGTAGTTCACTAGCACTCAACAAGTATTAATTTTCCATTGTTGATTCGTTAGCTAAAATTGATGACTCTATAGAACTATAAACATAAAGAGCGATTTGAAATATTTTCTTAAAATCGTTCCCTAATATCAATGTCTGCTTAATGCTTGGAATTATATACTACTTGATCCAACTTGTATTGTTTTTATAACGCATTTTTACCATCCGAAAACCTATAATTCGCTGAGTTTCTCCACCCACAATTTTCGCACTGGTTCTTATAGCTATATATGTATTTAGGATAGTCCGACAAAATGTTAAGTCAACACAAAACATTTCACTTTCATAGCGAACGGTCGTGTTTTTTTTTGGCGCTCATCAATTTATCTATTATTGCCTTGCGAAAAACGGTACCATATTTGGTGAGATTACAATATTACATTATTTATCCAAGTAAGGTACTGTGCCGTACATCTATTGCCTATTTCTTCCATATTCTGCAATTCTTATTATTGCAAAAACTCACTCCTAGTTTACGCTCTTTTTTTCATTTCCTCCTCCTTCTATCCAGCTCTTGTTAATCAAGTACAGTGGTTTAAGGCTACTAGTTTGTGTAAAAATAATTATTTAGTGTCAATATATTTTTATATATTTTAAATTTCTTGTTTATTATCATAAAAAAATGGTATAATGGAATTTTATAGTATCTGCTCTATAAAATCGTGCAATAAGCCAATTTCCGCGTCCCAGCCTAGAATCCCCTGTTGTCTGTATGAACACGTAGTACATACTAAATGTACCGGTTTCACCGCCTCAGTTTCAGATGCAATTTCAAGACATGCTGGCTTCCACTTTTGCAGCAGTGGATGTCGCGCGGTTCAAAAAAAGATGCAAATGTTCATGCAGCAAACTAAGAAGATCGGAGCACCTTATGAGGATGCAGCTAGGTACATAGTCTGGGCCTGGGGAAAATGACATTTTGATTGATGAAAGAGCCGTAAACACATCGTGACAGTGGAATTCAGAAAGATGTATGTTATTTATATAGGGTAAGCGATACGGATAATAAGAGGAGGGATCAAATGAATCAGATGAGTACGATGATTGGCAAAATGAGGCAAAAAGATTAGCAATACCGAGATGTGATGAGTCGAAATTATTATTATATGAGAGGGAAGGGGGAAAAAGATTTGATTTACGTTAAAAGTTTACAACAGAATAATAAGAGCTTGGATCCTTTTGAAAATTGAGTTTGCATTTTTTAATGTAATTTTTATATAGTTGATTGTTGGTCAACAAACTGGTTGCGGATGAGTAGGTAGTTTGAAAGATGTAACAACGCTCGAGACCTTAACGACTTTTTGTAAGCTCTAGATTTCTCATTTTTAAGGAGAGAGAGTTTCTTATTAAACCATGGAGGTTGTGACGTAGATGGCGTCCATATTTCAAGGACAGATTTACTTAGGGCGTTATGAATTACTTCATAAAAAGAGTCAGTAGCAGTATCGATATTGCTGAAATTTTAAAGATAACTCCAATCAATATTGGCCAAGTAATTTCTTATGTCACAACAGTCGTTTTTATACCCTTGAAAAAGAGTATTATAATTTTGTCCAGAAATGTGTAACGCATTAAAGGAAGCATCTCCGACCCCACAAAGTATATATATTCTTGATCAGCATCAACAGCCGAGTCGATATAGCCATGTCCGTCTGTCCGTCTGTCCCTCTGTCCGTCTGTCCGTCTGTCCGTCTGTTTCTATGCAAAAAATCGACAGTAGTTTTAAAGCTAGCATTTTGAAATTTTTACCAGATCATTATTTTTGTTGCACGCAGATCAAGTTTAAAAATCGGTCGGATCGGACCACTATATCATATAGCTGCCATACAAACGACCGATATGAAAACAAGTCTTTGTATGGAAACCTTTTTTGTTTTCTAAGCTATTACAACCGAATTCAACATTTATTAATTTGACATAGCCATACACGATTTGTGAAAGTTTCGTCCGGATCGGATCACTATCTCATATAGCTGCCATACAAACGACCGATATGAAAACAAGTTTTTGTATGGAAACCTTTTTTGTTTTCTAAGCTATTGAAACCAAATTCAACACTTATTTTTTTGACATAGCCATACACGATTTGGGAAAGTTTGGTTCGGAACGGATCACTAAACCATATAGCTGCCATACAAACGACCGATATGAAAACAAGTCTTTGTATGGAAACCTTTTTTGTTTTCTAAGCTATTACAACTGAATTCAACATTTATTCATTTGACATAGCCATACACGATTTGTGAAAGTTTCGTCCGGATCGGATCACTATCTCATTTAGCTGCCATACAAACGACCGATATGAAAACAACAGTGGGTTTCTCGGGGTGAATCGGCGCCAAAGAAGGCAAAGGTGGGTTTGTCAGCCAATAAAGTCATGGCGACTGTTTTTTGGGATGCACGCGGTATTGTCCACATTGACTACCTTCAAAAAGGAAAAACAATCAATGGTGAATATTACAGCAACTTATTGGGTCGATTCGATGAGGCATTGAAAAAAAAGCGACCGCACTTGGCCAAGAAAGAAGTTCTTTTCAACCAGGACAATGCACGGGTGCACACATGTGCAGTTTCCATGGCAAAATTCCATGAAATGGGCAACGAATTGCTCCCTCATCCGGCCTATTCACCCGATCTAGCCCCGTGTGACTATTTCTTGTTCTCAAACTTGAAGAAATGGCTCGGCGGAAAGAGATTTGCCTCCAATGACGAAGTCATCTCACAAACAAATGCCTATTTTGAAGACCTCGACAAATCATATTTTTTGGAAGGGATAAAAAAATTGGAGAAACGTTGGGCTAAGTGTATAGAGCTCAAAGGGGACTACGTTGAAAAATAAAATAAGTTTTTATCTAAAAACCTGTGTTTCATTCAAATAGTCACGGACTTATTGACCCGCCCTCGTAGCTATGCAATACCACGGTAGTTCTCAATGGCAGGCTTAGAACCTTTTTTATGAATTGGTATGCCATATACCATATGATTCATTTCATAACTTATGCAGGGATGCAAGATCCAAGAATTGGTAAAATAGCGTAGTGAGAGTTAAGCTTATAAAAATAGAGCAGTGTCTGAAACTGCAGCTTGGTACATTATCAGAACCTGATCTGATAAACATTTTGATTGATGAAATGCCCGAAAAAACTTCGTGACATTGAAATACTTAAAGATATATGTTATTTATGTACGGTAAACGATAGGAATAATTAGAGGAGAAAAAAATTAAATGATCTAATGAATTAATGAGTGGGTCAATTAAAAAAAATGAGGCAGAGATTAGAATAGAAAGAACTTGAATTCTTAAGAAAATGTTATTTACATTTGGAGATATCATTATTATATAGTCGATTGTTAAGGTCAAAGGTTACGAAAATGTAGATAATTTGAAATACATATGTAACAAGGAACCATAGCTTAAAGACTTTTTGTAACCTCTTGGTTTCATGTTAAGGCGAGAGAGATGCTTATTTAACCAGGGCGGTTTGATGGTGCCAATGTTTTAGGGACCAATTTGTTTAAAGCGTTTTGAATCATATCGTTAAAAGAGTCTGTAGCAGCAATATTACTAAAAATTAATATTCCAGTCAATATTGAAAAAATTATTTCTTTGGGCACAATAGTCAGTTCTTTTTAAACACCACTGTCCAGACTGTGTCCTGATACTGGTGTCTTGAGGAGTCTTGAGTCTTGAGGAGAGTCGATAATCAGCGAAACTAACAGTGTTGGATAGCGTGAGTCCTCAGGAGTAGATAAGGGATGCGAACTTTTTATTGTGGCAGAGGAGATTAAATTTGTAAGGTTAAGCGATCTACCATAAGAGATCTTAATAGGGTAAAGTTGGAAAACGGTAGAATCAGTTAAGCCATCACGAAAATCGGTTTGGATAGTGGGTAATAGCTAGTCTATGTTTATGGACTTCTGCTACTTGGCCATTCGGTTCTGGAAAGGGTCGTGGACGGAATCCTCTAGTGCTTGAGCTCTTCGGCGTGGGGTAGGTTTTTGTTGCCTTTCCTAATCACATCTACATAACTTTAATTGTTTAGGGTTCCTACAGAAAGTATTATGAAAGTAATGAAATAAAATTTAAAAAAGAATTAGGACAAATGTATAACCAAACGGACTTCAGATATCATCTTCCGGACTTCAGCAATATCAAATTTTATATTTATATTTTCTTTTGGCTTAGTGTCTAAATTACAATATTTAATTAAATTTTTGTTTCTATTTGGATTTTTGAGTAAGAGAGATAAGGGTATCTTAAGGGGAGTTTAAGTTAATGCATTATTTAAAATTGGTGCATGTTTCTAAGTAAAAAAAATGTTAAAAATGTTAAAAAATGTATCCCCTCAATAAGGACCGTGGTCACTAGGTCTCCTTGTATGGCTTTTGCATTCTTTCTGGCCTTTTGTGAGTTTTGGGCACTTCTAAATAATTCAGTGATCCATACTTTTGCGTCTTCCGTGTATTCTTGTATCACATCGACTGCTCTCATTGTTGAATTTGATTGATTTGTTATATCTGGTGGTGGCTAACAAGATTATTCCCACAGTATCACTTATAGTCTTGTCTATTGCTATTAACGAAAAGCCCTTAATGAAGCGTCTGTACTAGCTCACAAGGCGTAGGTATGATTTAACTTTGGTTCCGGAAATTCCTTTATGACCCTGACCTTTTCTGGGTCGGTGGTAGTGCCATCGACGGTAACTATGAACACAAGACAGTTTACACTTTTCTTAAAAAAAAGGACTTTTTCATCGAGATTCTCATGATTGCTTCGCATATGGCCTTTAAAACCCAATCAACGTGCCTAATCCGAGCATTGTCACCTTCTGAGAATAATATTACGTCGTCGACGTAAAAGAAATGAAACTTGCCGGTTCTGTTGAAGATGCTGGCAGCATTTGCCAAGCCTAAGGGAAGGGGCCTAAATTCATATTTTTCTCCGTTTTTCAAGAAGGAAATTTTTTCGCGGTCCCGTTCCGCAACGACAATTTGGTGGTACTCTGATTTGAGATCAATATTATGGCGATATCTGGATAATAAAGCGATATGGAAAATTTTTGCGAGATTGTGGTCGCGTCATAAATTGAATGAATCTTGAATGGGTTGACACTCTTTTGGTCTTTGTGAGGTCGGATAAATTTGTTGGACGCGCCGGTGTTAAGAGGGAAATTCATTGGAACTGTCTCTACTTTTCGTTTGCTTACGGGTAAGAAGGAGTTTCCTCTAAGAAATTGACAGTTTGTATAGTTTGGCACTGCGTCATTCAGGAAGAACCTGAGAGCATAGCGTCATCATCATTCGGGCAGATATTCAGCGGAGTCTAAAATCACGTTCCACTGAGTACTATTAATTATATCTATAGGTTTATAAACTCTAATTTCGGGAGTCACAGCCGGGATGGACGCAAGTTTTTTTTTTCGCGCGGCTCCCGCTGTATAACGTACAGCTCACCTCCCGCGGAACCGACCGAGGGGCACTGCCGTTTATCGAATGGCTCGGATCGCGGATAGATTCGAGAGAATAAATTATAGAAAGGATTACGAAGAAGAAGTGGAGTGCGATTGTTCATTTGAAAGGATTTTTTTTTGTTTTTTATACCCTTGAAAAAGGGTATTATAATTTTGTCCAGAAATGTGTAACGCATTAAAGGAAGCATCTCCGACCCCACAAAGTATATATATTCTTGATCAGCATCAACAGCCGAGTCGATATAGCCATGTCCGTCTGTCCGTCTGTCCCTCTGCCCGTCTGTCCGTCTGTTTCTATGCAAAAAATCGACAGTAGTTTTAAAGCTAGCATTTTGGAATTTTTACCAGATCATTATTTTTGTTGCACGCAGATCAAGTTTAAAAATTGGTCGGATCGGACCACTATATCATATAGCTGCCATACAAACGACCGATATGAAAACAAGTCTTTGTATGGAAACCTTTTTTGTTTTCCAAGCTATTGCAACCGAATTTAACATTTATTTATTTGACATAGCCATACACGATTTGTGAAAGTTTGGTTAGGATCAAACCACTATATCATATAGCTGCCATACAAACGACCGATATGAAAACAAGTCTTTGTATGGAAACCTTTTTTGTTTTCTAAGCTATTGCAACCGAATTCAACACTTATTTATTTGACATAGCCATATACGATTTGTGAAAGTTTGGTCCGGAACGAATCACTATACCTTATAGCTGCCATACAAACGACCGATAAAAAAACAAGTCTTTGTATGGAAACCTTTTTTGTTTTCTAAGCTATTACAACCGAATTCTTTATTTATTTATTTGACATAGCCATACACGATTTGTAAAAGTTTCGTCCGGATCGGAACACTATCTCATATAGCTGCCATACAAACGACCGATATGAAAACAAGTCTTTGTATGGAAACGTTTTATGATTTCCAAGCTATTGCAACCGAATTCAACATTTATTCTTTTGACATAGCCATACACGATTTGTGAAAGATTGGTCCGGAACGGATCACTATACCATATACCTGCCATACAAACCACCGATATGAAAACAAGTCTTTGTATGGAAACCTTTTTTGTTTTCTAAGCTATTACAACCGAATTCTTTATTTATTTATTTGACATAGCCATACACGATTTGTAAAAGTTTCGTCCGGATCGGAACACTATCTCATATAGCTGCCATACAAACGACCGATATGAAAACAAGTCTTTGTATGGAAACGTTTTATGATTTCCAAGCTGTTGCGACCGAATTCAACATTTATTCATTTGACATAGTCATACACGATTTTTGAAAGTTTGGTCCGGATCGGACCACTATATCATATAGCTGATATACAAACGACCGATATGAAAACAAGTCTTTTTTGTTTTCTAAGCTATTGCAACCGAATTCAACATTTATGCATTTGACATAGCCATACACGATTTGTGAAAGTTTGGTCCGGATCGGATCACTATATCATGTAGCTGCCATACAAACGATTAATATGAAAACAAGTCTTTGTATGGAAACCTTTTTATACCCTTGAAAAAGGGTATTATGATTTTGTCCAGAAATGTGTAACGCATAAAAGGAAGCATCTCTGACCCCACAAAGTATATATATTCATGATCAGCATCAACTGCCGAGTCGATATAGCCATGTCCGTCTGTCCGTCTGTTTCCATGCAAAAAATAGACAGTAGTTTTAAAGCTAGCATTTTGAAATTTTTACCAGATCATTATTTTAGTTGCACGCAGATCAAGTTTAAGAATCGGTCGGATCGGACCACTATATCATATAGCTGCTATACAAACGACCGATATGAAAACAAGTCTTTGCATTGGAAACTTTTTTGTTTTCCAACCTATTGCAACCGAATTCAACATTTATTCATTTGATATAGCCATACATGATTTTTAAAAGTTTGATCCGGAGCGGATCACTATATCATATAGCTGCCATACAAACGACCGATATGAAAACAAGTCTTTGTATGGAAAACTTTTTTGTTTTCAAGGGTATACCATCTTCGGCAAGCCGAAGATAACTTTTCTGACTTGTTTTAAATACTTTTAACAAGACTATTGGGGTATAGGAGAATCGATAATCAGCGAAACCAAGAGTTTGGGATGTTGTGAGCCCTAGGGAGTAGTTAAGGGAGGAAACCTTATTATTGTGGCAGCGGAGGTAGTATTTGAGAAAATAAGGTCACGCGACCTGCCACGGGAGTTCCTAATAGGGTTAAGTTGGAAAACGGCAGAGTTGGCTTAGCCATCAAGGAAGTCATTTTGGTAGTGGGCAACAGCGAGTTATCATCGTCAGAGTTGATCCATGAAATAAGGGGCAAATTGAAATCACCCATAACTAGTATAAGATCAGAATCATTTAGCAGAGACAAGACGGATTTAATGGCAGTTAGGTGGTGCATATAAATGATTGCATCACACAGGGGAGGAATGTAGGAACAAAAAACGGAAAGGTTAAAGAACTCAGAATGAATTTTAATGGCTTAAAATTGAATTCCGAGAAAATTAATGATAGTGATACGTTCCACTGAGTAAATGTTGTTTACGGCAATGACAATGGCACCTCCAAAGGTTGGGAGATCTTCCCGAAAGATAGTGCACTTCGGTACAAAAATTTCATTGTCTATGACAGAGGAGTTTAGCCAGGTTTCTGTTAGCAACATAGCATCAAAGTCACGGGAAGCACTGTTGTAAAGAATATGTTCAGTTAACCAAGAATACTTCGAACGTTTTGGTAGCAACAAGAAAAAATCAGAGTGTTTAGTTTTTTGAAACAGCTACAGGACTGGAACCTTGAGAATCTCTTGCTAAGAGTTCATGAACAATACTTGCTTGGGCCAGGTTGGAGGGTCTAAAGCTTTAGCAAGGCAATCATCTGGTAAAGTTATTTTGAATAAAGATATGCTACGTTTATGTTTAAAATTAAATTTGGTCACAAAAAATTCTGACGGAGCTATGTTAAGACTATATGGAAGATAACACCTAACGTCATCTGGAGTGGCGTAAGGCATAAGACACGATACAAAAATAGATTTGCTGGGAGCGACAGCTCTTAGCGTAAGTGCAGAACATGCTTACATGCTTCGTTTATTTCTATTCGCCAATCAGATAGCGAGTTTTATATTCTGTTAGCTTTAAGTCAAAAATAAGTTGTACAATCTTCAGTTATGATTTTATATTGCAAGCGAGCGGTCCTCCTTGCAAATAAATAAATATAAAACTAATTCATCAGACTTTTTCTGCGAAGCCCCGCTTCTGAATAAAATACACAAAAATAATAAAACATATCTCTATCTTCTAAATAGCTGGTAGAAATATTTATGAGTTAATATTTTATACTTGTAAATTGTGCCTTTATACTTTTCGACGGTTCATTCATTGTTGAAAAGTGACTTGCCTCTAATATCCATATTAGTCTGCCATGATCACAAATTTTGACCAAAGAATTTGATATAGTCACTCTATACAGAAAAGGTAATCTTCAGAAAGGAAAATTGGAAAACACATTTAAAACAAACAAAAATGTAGAGCAAATGGATTATGATCATTATAAAATCACATACTTTTAAAAAACACAGTTTAAAAAAAGAAAAAGTTTATTGAAGCCCCCATTTTACAGGACCATTCTGTCACACAGTGATGTTGTCGCTTTAATAAATTGCCAACGCCTACACCCAACAAATTCAAACAAACAATTTTAAGCAAAGTATTGAGACCAATGATGGCTATAATTTTTTTTAAGTGAATACAGAGACAGATTCCGTCAGCATTAAAACAAAATTGCCTAAACATAAGTTAAACCGAAATTATGATTTGTAAGACTTACAAAAAATTTTCAAATCTTCATTTTAAACGATATTCGACAGTCGTTTTAACTGAGGTCTGGAAAAAAGTACCTAATGATCAGCGCTGGGTCGGAATGTCGTTGCAGGGAAGTCAGAATCGGTCGAACCTGAGTTCAACTTCTAGCAAGTGTTATTTAATGGGTTATTTCTTTTTTGACGGATCTGATATTAAAGTCTCTTTGTATAATTTTATTTTGGATATTCCAGGGTACTCCAGGGATTGTTCTTAGTATCGTGGATTGGGCCCGTGGCATTATATCAATATTACTACTGCTGGCACTTCCCCATAATTAAGAGTCGTACGTTCAAATTGGTTTTAGTACGAAGGTGTAGAGTAGAACCCTGTAGCCCAGACAGAGGGGTGACCGGGAGTTGATAAGCCAGTGGAGATTACTAGCCTTAAGCTTAAGGTGTGTTTTTTTGGCTTTGATGTGTTTGCGCCAGGTGAGCCGTCGGTTAAGGTTCACTACGAAATACGTCACTTCATTTGCTTTTGGGAGTACGGTGTTATTTGTGGTGACTGAGGGACAGTCTTGCCGATTGAGTGTGAACGTTGCATGCTTAAAAATTTTGTTCGTTTATTATGATTCGCCAGTCAGATAGCCACTTATCCACGGCCACTAGGTGAGAAGAGAGTTGATTTGTGGTTTGTACCGGGAATTTTGATTGACTTAAAATTGCTGTGTCATCGGCAAACGTAGAAGTTTTTAGTAGTCTGCTTGTGGGTATTTCTGCTGTATAAAAGGACGTACAGCGTTGGTCCAAGTACGCTACCTTGGGGAACTCCAGCGTTTATAGCGTGGTCGTCGGACATATCAGAGTTACATCTCACAGCGAAGGTTATGTTGTAAAGATACGACTTCAGGAGTCTGTGGGTGTTTTGCGAAAGCATTGTTTTTGAACATTAATCTACTTAGCCATATCTTGTCAAAAGTCTGAGAGACATCCAAAAATATTGCAGTGCAATATTCCCGTTTTTCGAAAGCAGTTCGTATTTCTGATGTTATTCGATTGGCTTTTTAATGGTTCCATGTTTCTGTCGAAAACCGGACTTATGCGCTGGAATAAGATTGCCAGTTCTCAGGTTTGGAGTTATTCGGGTCATCAGACAATGTTTCGAGAAACAAGACAATAGGCTTATAGGCCTGTACGATGAGGAAACTGCATGGTTCTTGCCTGTATGCCTGCCTGTGCATACACTATAGAAGCTCAATAATCACCTTTGGAGTTATTAGATCACATCCTGGGGACTTTTTTGGATTTAGTTTATCCCTTAGGATTTTAGATATTTCACTCGCTTGAAATTCGATTGGCGCTTGTGGTGATTATAGCAAGGTTCGGCTGGAACACACGCCATGCAAGTAGTGGTGTTTGATGCGGTTCCAAATTAGGTTACCGGTTCCGCCATGTGCTTTTCTGTAAGTCCCGATTTTAGGAAGTTTGCAAAGGAAGGTGGTCGCAGGAAAATGATAACCCTTTGCCGTTGCGAAAAAGACTTCTGGGAATGTTTTCGATGGTATATGCCGTATTCTGTGCGTTATAGAGGCGTGCCGACGTCACTCGGTGATTAATCCGGCTTTTGAGGTCTTTGTATATTGGACAGCTTCTATAGTTTGCTGTGCGTTTAACCCCATAATTTCCGCACTTTTTGATGCTGGGATCTCTTTTGTTGGTCGTGCAATGAGCCGAATCATGAAGCTCTCCACAAACGACACAAACTGAACGCAATGTGCAGTGTGCTCTTGTATGGCCATATTCTTGGGAATTAGTTTATTGGGCGGGGCCTTTGCGCTTGTGTGGTTCTTTTACAGCAATTCTACGATGCAGAAAAAACTGTAGCTTGTAAATAAGATGCACTTAATTTTTCCTGATAGCCTTAGTGTCTGGTTCTAGCTCGACTTAAAAAATTGGATGCGGTTCCCTGTTTTTGCTTAGGATGTTAAAGACAATTTTTTCCTTGAAACACTTATAGTTTAATGCCTGCGTAATCTCTGAGGATATTACGTCAGGCTCTATACTCTTGAGAACGACCTGGTGGCCCTTTGCGCTAAAGTTTTCTTCGGCTTTTATTTGGATCCTGGTTTCGTATATGTAAGGTAGTTGGCATGTCAATGAATAGCGGGTGGGAATCTCTGGAGTCAGCAGTCAGTGGTGAACGGTCGAGTCGTAAAGAAGTCAGAGAGAAGTCGAGTCGTTTAAAAGTCAAGAAGGAAGTGCGTCGCGACTCAGCCGGCATCTACGTACGCAGAAGTTAAGCAGTTCCTATCCGCAGTGTTGAAGTTACTCATAATTGTACGCTGTCTAACATACACATATTCTAATTTAAACACCTATAATTATACCCAAACTATTAATAATAAAATATTACATATATATATTATATTAAATAAAATATATATATATATATATATATAAATAATATTCCTTGGAAATTGTCTTTTATTTCCTGCCGCAGAATTTTGTGGGCTCAATTTTCTTTTAATTTGGATGCAGCGATCCAACCCAGTTTGCATTGTTTTTGGCATTGTTACTGATGCAGCAGAAACGAGGTTACAGTATTTATTGTTGTTGCTAATGCAGTGGAAGATCGAAGTTTTGGTTGCCGTGGGAGATGTCAGTTCTCTTTGGCACATCAATTAGATTGCCGGTAAGCAAGAATGCACTCTCTCGTTCATTGTTGGTATTAGTTCATGTGTCGGGTTGGGGTTGATTGACCGTGGCCGATCGACGTTTGCATTTATTTTTATTTGATGAAAGACAACGTTTGTCTTGCTCTTGTTGACGTTGAGCACGAATGTCGTTTTGACTCATTGTGAAACTTCGTGGCTTCGTTTTTTTTGTTAATTTTCTATGAAATATAATAGCTGTTTAAAAGACGGGAGTTTGCACAACTATTTTAATAAGAAATTATACAGTGCAATGAGCGTCTTTTGGCTAAATTTTTGTGGCGAATTATTGGTAATTATTCAATTTTCACTTGGAGTATTTTGTACACAGAGCACAGACAATGCGCTCACCGATTTCCACAATCAATGACCTTGGTGTCCTTTTTGATCATAGTCTTAAGTTTAATGACACAGAGATGTGTGACAATGAATAAATCTAGAGGAATGTTTGCCTTTATTAAGCGTAAAAAGATTTTAACGATCCCTTCACCACCACTTCCTTATATTTCACCCTAGACTGTCCAATCCTTGAATACTGCTCGTGTGTTTGGAGTCCACAATACTTTTCGCACCAAAATAGGATCGAATCTTTCCAAAAGCAGCCACTTAATTAAATACACAACTTTGTTGAACTATATTAAAAATTTAATAGTAGAAACAAAAAATCATGAAAGCACAAACATCAGCCCAATCGCAACTCCCGGTAGCGGGATCTGTAGTAGACGACATACACAGGGGTCCACCAGGTGCAGTACACTTATCATTAAGTAAAGTAAGTTAATGAATAACTCAACGAACCAAAAAAAATCACAGAATTTATCTGAAGTGTTGAAACGAATTTGAACAAGAAAACTTAACATAACATAAGTGTAGTAAAAAGTGTTAAGCGATCTAAGAATAAATAACTTTGTTCAAGATAGAAGATAAAGATAAAAAGATAAAGATAAAAAAACGGAAAAAATTATCATTAAAGAGCATTGCAAATAATAGTATAACAAAATACAATCCTGTAAATCCTGCCCATAGAAACCTAAAGGATAGAAGTAAGACCCCTTGATTTTATGTAAAACATAATAAACAAATAAAGTTAACATCTTTATATGAAATTATACTGAAAACTTATGCTAACAATTAAATACCATAAGTTTTATCTACCAAGTAAATTCGCATAATTGCCAAACATAAGAATAAACAGAAACAAAAAATGTTTTAAATTTAAATAATTTTTTTAAATAAAAAAAAATAAATTTTTATTCCGATTAAATAATATATACAATATTTTAGGTAATATAATGAATTAATACTCGTACATTACATATTTTCCCATTTTCTCAACAAATTATTAAAATATTTCGGGCAGTTAAAATGTTTTAATGTCGAATGGCCAACCCTGATAGCTTAATCAGACCACCACTGTTAAGCACGGAGCAAATGTTATCAGCGGTTTGTTGCCACAGCATAAAGTAATAAAAAGACAAGAAGCTCATCAACAAAATAGAACTATGTTACAAATTGAAATAGAAAAAACTGTCAGACAGATATTTTCCACAGGGAATGTATGAAGCTTAGGAATATACTAGTGGCACATTTAAATTTTTAAGTACATTACACACAATTCGCAACAAAATTATCGGTAATGCCGTTCTCTCCTTAGAATCCTATAATGATCTTTTAACTTGGAAGCTATCTCCAAATGTCTTATTCACCACTTCGCAGATAAAAGAGTTATTATTAGTACCGCCCTATATTAATACCTATTCATTTGAATTTTTAGGCTAGAATACCTGTCATATTTGATATGGCCCCACAGCTACCCCCATTTTTAATTCCCAGACAAAATTATACTAGTTTTAGACACTTTCAACTAAGGCCATTCTTTACGATTGCAGAACAGTTCAGGCTTGATCCTATCGCTCAATTACGACAATATCAACTACCATGACTTGTAACGGCCAAATCGTTACCACGACCAAAACCGTAGACGTCGGGATTGCATAACCTGAAAGTTCAATTCTATAAATGGATAAAATAAGTTCCCCCTATCTTAATAGTATTGCAACACAATGCAGGTCAAAGGCAGAGAAATTTTACTTTTTAGACCGATACAACTTCAAGTAAGGACGAGGAATAGAAGGTGAAAAAAGCGTCACCAGAAGAAGAATGGCATCGTACGGACACATTGTGGAAACTTAAGAACAGACAGATTACTTATATATAGATTATTCTATACAGCTGAACAGACTATTTAAGATGTGTCCCAAAAAAAAGGTCTTACTCCAATGAGTCCCGATAAGAAACCGTTTCATTTATATGATTTTAGATTCGAAGATACATACAAAAATCCTACAATTATGTAATTATTATACATCACTAGAGTTATTTGCCCCTAGCCACTTTAATGTATTGGTATGTGCGCTGGCCACCTAAGTAGTTTGTGACCCTTTCATTTGCATGGCGGTGTTCCGTTACGCCTGCGTTTACATGTGCCTTTAATGGATCAGTTATAAATACATTATTTATTATCTAGTTATTAGATATAGTTCCTAATACATTCTTTCTATAAGGGAGACAAAATAATCTAGAGAGACTCAAACTGAGACAACAACAAGACTTGGAAAACCATAAAAAAGTAAGAAAAAAAAATTAAGTCATATGTTCCAGGGCAAGAAATCTTTCCAAAATTTCTTTTCTAAATCGTTTTAAAATCGAAATAGTAAAGGAAAATAGGAGCAAAACCATTATTACAAAAGCAGGTCGAGTCGTCCATAAAAGTAACATTAAAAGCACTTAAGTCCGATTCATATTAAAAAAAATAACAAACAAAAATGAGCAAATACCTTATCTATCTATAAAAGAGTAGAAAAATTACAAATTGGAACCAGCAAATAAGTACACTTAATAGATCTGCAAAAAATAGATAACGACCTCATAACAATTCCACAACATACATGAATGAATTAAAAAACAGCTAGCTTTTTTACACATTTTCCCGCTCGAGACAGTTCAAACTTTGGCTTCATTAAGTACCCTTACATATAAAGATCGATATCCTAGATGAATCAATTGGATTGATTCTGCCTGGAAATATGTTGCCGAAAGACCATGATTATTTATTGATGATGGAAGACCATCTTAATAATATAATTTTCAATAATTTTGACCAGATAATAATAAATAGATAGTTGCAGAATAGAATAAATAACTTAACCGCGATTTCAAATATGCTTCATAATTAAACAAAAATTATCTATATCGTAAAATTTCCGGAATAAGAAGAAACTGTTTACAAAAATATATAAATAAAACCATTTATTAGAAATAAATCCATCTTTCATTTAGGAAGTAATGAACTACAAGTATTTGTATCCCAAAAGTGGCGCTATTCCTCTTAGTTATTGCAAAACCAATAATCAAATTAATTGGTTGACCGAAAAGGAACCGGTGATTTTGCATACAAACGGTTTGTGACTCTGTAATGGCATTCTTTCATTTGTTAGTTATTAGATGTCACATTCAGCTTGCTTTACAAAAAAAGCGCATCATTTTGTTTGTATTTCTTTGTTTGGCGTCAATTTAAATATGGAGCCCACAAAAGAGCATTTTCGTCATATTTTACATTAATATTTCCGTAAAGAAAAATATGCAGCTCAGGTTGCTACAAAGTTGCGTGATGTGTATGGTGACAAAGCCTGTCTAAGTTAGCTTGTCAAATTTCGTTCGGGAGCTCGGATCGTCATGCAACTGAGCGTGAGACCGGGCAAAGTTAAATATATCACAATCAACTATAAATGATTATATGCGACATCCTGGACTGGTAAAAAATTGTAGATTTGGGTAAAAGATATTCATTTAATTATTCTATTCATTATTCATAAAAAGCTTCAATGTGATATGCATCTTACACGCAATGAATATGATCTATTTTTGAAGCAAATCATAACTGGAGATGAAAAATGGATTGTTTACAATAACGTTAATTGAAAACGATAGAAGCTACTTCTTCCGATTTCTTAACCACATCAGAGGCCGGAAGCCAATAACAGAATTCCATACATCACAAGAAAAATAGAAGGTAGTGAATACCTTTATCGACCCACATTCAGATTATCAAGCTGGTAATCGAGTAAACCTTTTATTGACCAGAAAACATTCACTCATGGCGGATCTACATGCTAGCTTATCTTCAATATTTTGCTACAACAATAGTGGAGTTTTTGAGATATAAATATGCGAAAAACTGCGTTTCGTTGCAAGATATGTTTTCTACTATTAAGGGCAAGTAATACAAAAAAATGGGACAATTTCCAACTTCACAGGTACAACCGATTTGCTGAGGACTCCAAGAGTAGGTAAGGACTGGTTTTCTGTTTTTATTTGCCTAGCCACCACTCCAAGTTCGCAATCCACATCGAGGTGGCTTGAGATCCGGCGATTTAAACTAAGATAGACTCCCTTCAACGATTCATATCATGACACTCATAGCTGACCGAGCTCTACTCGGACGAAGGAACTATATCCATATAACATTCAACGCGTAATGCTAGGCCAAGGCAAAGGTCAGGACTTGGCCACCTTCTTCAGCAACGAAAATATTAATTGACAGTTAATAACTCCATCTGTACAGAACTAGGAAATTCCATATGCGTCGCATCGTAAGAACCAAAAATTTTATCTTCGAAGAGCTGAATACACTGCATGAATAGAGTAAGGTGATTCTCAACTCCCGTTAACCATGTTCATATGGGAATCAATCGTTGGATCCCCCTACTCCATCACATTTTGTGATGGTTGTTGATTCCCTTAAACCCTTAGGATCGATGAAATCAATTACATGCCATGGTGTAAGTGTTTTGAAAAATTGGCACATGGGTGCCATTGCAAGAAATCACCAAACACCCAAGGAGATGGAAAACTTAAAGGTGGACAGTACTTAAGAAGTTCCAAATGTTCTAATCATAATAGATTTATGGACGAGTTAACAATTAAACCCTAGAAAGGGACTCAAAAAGCGGCCGACCACGGATCACGTGAGCGGGGCAGTGGTTTGTTGGGAAACACCCATTTTTGTATGGTGACACCCATAATTAAGCTTACATATAGATTCAGTATTCATTATAATTCATTTTCATATGTGAAAATTTTCATGCAGCTTACCCCATAACGAATAATCTTAAAGCTTATTATTGTATTTGAAAATGGTTTCTGAAATAGAAAATGAAAATAATTCTATCCTTACAACAAGAACCACTAAAAACACTAAATAACAGAATAAAAAATAAAAATTTCGCTAGCCACTTTATCCAGCCTGAATTTTATCACATACCATATTTCTAAAGCCTACTTGAGGAAAAGTAGGAAAATATAAGGAGGAGGTACATTAAACTTTGTTGAACTATGTTGAAAGTTCAATAGCAGAAACCAAATTCCATAAAAGCATAAACAATCGCCCGATCACAACTGCTGAGATAAAGGTCTGAGTTCAATAATTCCAATAAATGACTATACCAACATGTCAATTTAGCAGTTCTGTCGATACTTCTGCCGCGCATGCCAACGTCGACTGCGTCGAGAGTGCTATTGACCCACATCTAGTTTTGCCAAGAGTTATGTTTCTAAAATGAGTCCAAAAAGTGATCCACGATACAGATCATCAAAACACGAAACCACTTTGTTTAATAAGCCGCAACAGGGGCAATTTATCTTATATGCAGTTATTTAACTTATTTAACACGTATATTATATGTATATATACACTGCGCGTCATCGGGTTAGCGCCCCCCTTATACTCACCGTCAATGTTCAATAATGTCTAAACCATTTGACCTGCAGCTTTTTTTTTCTTTTATACTACAACCAATTTTCTTTAAAATAAAACATCAATGGTTGCTGTAAAACTAAGGAATATTTTTTAATTAATGTTTTAGGAAAACTTACAAAAAAGGGTAACAAAAAATTGGTCATCAGGTTAGCGCCCCCTGCGGTAAATTCAATTAAATCAAGATGAGGGGAAGGGAAAAGATAATAAAATCGCAGACTTTCTAAGTAGCAAACGGTCGTGTTTTTTTCGCGCGCTTCTCGATTAATTAATTATTGCCTTAGGTAAAACAAACCGGTGTTAATAAGATAATAATTATTTAAATCTAATACTTATCTCGATTCCCTTCGAACGCGCGTCTCCACGGCCCCATATTTGGTAAGATTACAATATTACTTTATTTATCCAAGTAAGGTACTGTGCCTCCTAGTTTACGCTCTTTTTTTCATTCCCTCTCCCTTCTATCCAGCTCTTACTAAACAAGTACAGTGGTTTAAGGCTACTAGTTTGTGTAAAATGAATTATTTAGTGTCAATATATTTTTATATATTTTAAATTTTTGTTTTTTTATCATACAAAAAGTTTTAATAATGGAATTTTATAGTATCTGCGCTATAAAATCGTGCAATAAGATTTCCGCGTCCCAGCCTAGAATCCCCTGTTGGCTGTGTGAAAACGTAGTACATACTAAATGTGGCGATTTCTCTGCCTCAGTTTTGGATGCAATTTCAAGAAATGCTGGTTTACATTTTTGCAGAAGTGGATGTCGCGCGGTTCAAAAAGAGATACAAACGTTCATGGGGCAAACTACAAACGGTTTCAAAGAGTTGCTCGGTGGTTTCCGTAAAATCAACGACCAACTGTCTGCGCTTGATTCTCAATTAAGCAGCCTCCAGCTGTTCAAAGCGTAAAAAAACCGCTATTAGGGACTTCGTGTGCACTAATATCGCTTTTCAGCCTTATCAGCCGACGACCATGCAGCCGCTCATAACTCTTACTACCCCAAGAACAGGATTGTAAACACAAATTCGGTTCCTGAATTTGACTCCATAATCGAGCATAACTCGTCTGAATTACCTTCCAGGGCATCACTCCAGGTGATTCCTCTGGCACGAGTACGAGGGGGGTTGACTACCTAAAATCCACTGTTAAGGGTAAACCACCACCGTCCGGACTGGAGGTACGGACTGATTTTGCGGTGATTCTTTCCCCTAAATATATCCCCTAAACATATTTATTTCACGGTGGGCCCCTGATACCTCAGAGATGGATATCTTGGCTTACATCCAAGCCAAATCTAAGGCCGTTATTAGAGTGGAGGACATTAGGAAGTTTAAATATACTTTCTCGAGGATTACGTCATCTTTTAAGATACGTGTACCTTTGCCGATGTTCGACACGATTTGTTCGCCCAGCTTTTGGCCGGAGAACACATTCGTACAAGAACATCAGCCCAGTACAGCTAAAAAAAGTTAATAAGCATGTGAGAGTTGACTTCCCATAGCCTAAAAACCCTGACCGTCTTCTGTACGGAAACCTTTTCCTCAAAGAACTAACAACATCTATTAATCTTACCTATAAAAATACTAGGGGGCTTGGGAGTAGGCTCCCTAACAGATTATAGTTATCACAGAAACCTGGTTAAAGCCGGAGATTTTTAGCTCCGAAGTTTTTCCAGATAGGTACACCACCTACAATATTCGAGACACGTACACCACCTGCAAATGGGACCGACCACTACGAAGAGGAGGAGGAGTCCTAATCTCTGTGGGCTCCGACTTCGCTTCTGGTTAAGTTACCGAATCTTGGTGATCTAGAAATCCTATGAGTGAAAATCACTATGTCGCTTCAATTACTGTTCATCACATGCTCATATTTACCACCTTCTTCAGAACTGCCTACATACTGGCACCGCTTATCTGCCGTTCAGCTGGTTTCTAATCGCATGTCCGACAGTGACCTGCTTGTGACCCCAGGAGACTTCAATTTACCTGAACTTATCTGGTCAAGTATGGAGAATTCACCACCTTTATCACTTTCAACACACCATGATAAGCCTGACTTTCAGAGACTAAGCAATTTAATTTATATATTTGATTGCACTGATATTAATATCGCTTTAGAAACATTCTACAAAACGCTTAACGCTTTCTTCGACTCTTGCGTGGCTTGGAAGTATCCATCCGCCTCGACTGACCCTCCTTTGTTTACAAGGAGCCTTAAAAACTTAAAATCCATACATTAAAAACAGACTCCTTTAAAGATATAAGAAAACTGGCTGCGATGTAACTTTCTCAAGATACTTAGTAGCTCGGTCAAACTTCACCGTGCATAACACTGAGTGTTATGAGAATTATATATACCGGTGTCGGATCCAGTTTACACAGGATCCAAAGCAGTTTTATAATTTTGTTAACACTAAGCGTAAGCATGTATCTTCTCTATTTTCCAACTGTAAATTTCAATAAATGGGTTTAAAATATTAATGTTGCCAAAAGTAAGTTCTGAATTGTTGGATTTTATGTAATCTGATATTTCCAGAATCTTAAAGTGGTTTGTGGTTATGTTATGTATGTGGTTACTCAAGTATTTTGTTTTCTAAATTGGTTTTTTTTTTTTTTTTTTTATAACATTCTTAATTTGTATTTAAAATCTGTCCAAGTGGACAATCATTAAATGGTTTGGGGGGGACCTTGACTTAAGAGAGGTACATGGAATGTATATCCTCTGAGGTTGACTTAGGTGTCTATTGGTTGGGGAACACCCGCTTGTGTTTCCATTTCAGGCGTCTTGGGGATTGCCTATTATCTAGGATGTTGATGGCCAGGTGGTTGTCCTTTTTTTTTATGTATCTTTCGCTGAGATGGGTGCTCTCGTCTGCTACACATCTAATTCCAAGCTCTTTATGGATTATTGAGTTTTCGTGGTACGGATGGGCGTTCGAATGGAATGTCATAAGTTTGCATGTGGAGCAGTTTAGGAATAGAAGATTGCTTGAGCACCACGTATAGAGTTCATCTAACATAGGTCTAGTTGCAGATGCCTGCGCAGGAATTGTTCCGAGAAGAAATGGTATAACTTGACATCACCAGAATTCATAAGCGTAGAGGCATAACTAATCACATTAGAAAGACCGTTAACAAAGAGTATCAAAAAACAGTGTTCCTAGATGACTACCCTGTGGGACACCCGATAAAACATGGATGACCTTCGACTTGGTAGACTTAAATAGGACACGCTGGGTTCGATCTGAAAGGTAGGAAGCAACCCACATCAGTATATTTGGTGGAAAACCAATAATCGAGAGTTTCCGTAGCAAGAGCTGATGATTAACTGAATCAAATGCTTTGCTGAAGTCAGTATAAATTACATCAGTTTGCAAGCGATGTTGAAAACCACCGAGGTTTTATCGACGAAAATTCAAGTAGATTAGTTGTTGTCGAGCGAAGCTTGACAAAGCTATGCTGTGCAGGTGAGATTATGCTCTTGCATGCATGTTGCAGCTGTGATGTGATGAGTTTCTCAAGAAGAATCGCAGAAAGCTTAGCAATGCCGCGGTTGTTCTCAATGGAAGCCTTAGAGCGTTTTTTATGAATTGGTATAAGGTATGATTCATTCCATAATTTAGGTATGGAAGTTTGCTCCAAGGATAGGTTAAATAGTATAGTAAGAGCAGATCGGAGCATCTTCTGAGGATGCAGCTAGGTACGTTGTCTGGGCCTGGTGAAAATGAGATTTTAATTGATGAAAGAGCCGTAAACACATCATGACAGTGGAATTTAGAAAGGGAAATGTTATTTATGTAGGGTATATTATATGGATAGTTAGGGGAAGGACCAAATGAATGAGATGAGTAGGTTGATTGAAAAAATGACACAAAAAGATTAGCAATGCCGAGATGCGAAGAGTCGGAAATATTATTATATGTGAGGGAAGGGGGAAAAGATTGGATTTGCGTTTAGAGTTTAAAAAAGAGTAAAAAGAGCTTGGATCGTTGCGAAAATTGAATTTGCATTTAAAAATATACTTTTTATATTGTTGATTGTTAAGGTCAACAAACTGGTTACGGATTAGAAGGTAATTGGAAAGATGTAACAACATTGGAGACTTTAATAACTTTTTGTAAGCTCTAGATTTCCTATTTTTAAGGAGAGAGAGTGCTTATTAAACCATGGGGGTTTAGACGTTGATGGAGTTAATGTTTTAGGGACAAATTTATTTATGGCGATATGAATTACTTTATAAAAAGAGTCTGTAGCTTCCTCGATATTGCTGAAAGTAGAAAGATAACTCTAGTCAATATTAGTCAGGTGATTTCTTAGGTCACAATAGTTGGTCTTTTTAAAGCATTTTTGACGAGGCTACTCGCTATTACTGGGGGGACTTCAGGAGAGTCAATAATTAGCGAGACTAAGAGTGTTGGGTGGTGAGAGTCCTCAGGAGTAGATAAGGGAGGAGACCTTGCTATAGTGGCAGAGGAGGTAGTATTAGAGAAAATTAGGTCAAGCGACCTGCCACGGGAGTTCCTTATAGGGTTAAGTTGGAAAACGGCAGAGTCGGCTAAGCCATCAAGGAAGTCATTTTGGTTGGTGGGTAAAAGCGAGTTATCCTCGTCCGAGTTGATCCATGAAATGAGAGGCAGATTGAAATCCCCCATAACTAGAATAAGATTAGCATCATTTAGCTGAGACAAAACTGATTTTTTGGCAGGTAAGTGGTGCATATAAATGATTGCATCACTCAGAGGAGGTATATAGGAACAGGTGATGAAAAGGTTAAGGGAATCAGAATGAATTTTAACGGCTTAAAATTTAATTCCGAAAGGATTAGTAATAGGAATACGTTCAACTGATTAGATGTTGTTTACGGCAATCAGAACGCCACCTCCAAAGGTTGGGCGATCTTCCCGAATGACAATGTACTTCGATACCAAAATTTCATTGTCTATCCCAGTGGAGTTTAGCCAGGTTTCTGTTAGCACAATAGCATCGAAGTCAAAGGAAGAAATGTTTGTATATAGTTAGTTCAGTTTTCCAAGAATACTGCGAACGTTTTGGTAGCAACAAGAAAAAATCTTGTTGCTTAGTTTTTTTGAAATATTAATTGGACTGGAACCTTGAGAATCTCTGGTCAAGAATTCATGGACCATACTGTGCTCGGGCCAGGTAGCAGGATCCAAAGATTTAGCAAGGGAAGCTTATGGTAAAGTTATTTTGAATGAGGATGCTTACGTTTATGCTTAAAATTAAATTTGGTCACAAAAAAATTATGAGGGAGCTATATTTAGATTGTTTGCAAGGTGAAACCTAACGTCATCTGCAGAGGCATCAGGCATAAGCCGCGATGCAACGATGGATTTGCGGGGAGCCACCGCTCTCAGCGTCAGTCCAGAAAATCGCGTTTCCGTTGGACACCTGTCAATGGCTTTGGTGATTTTACAACGGGTAGGCGGGTAGGTGCGGCGGCAGGCAGGCGTAGTGATGGAGCAGCAGGCTGGCTTGATGATATGACTACTGAAGATTTTTCAAGCATGGGACCAGGTGGGAGATTCCTACTGACAGGTTCCGGCGTATCAACTTTTGCAGTGGGAGGACCGGGTTTCTGAATAGCTAGGATGGATGGCTGTTCGCCAGGAGCATCAACCATAACATTTCTTACTGGCAAATGTGTGGCTGGAGTGGCACATATATTCATATTATTATTAGGAATTTTCCGGCGTGGTGATTCGCTTAATAGTTTAAGGCCCAGAAATAGAGATTTTAGGTTTAGAAACTGCTCATTTAATGTGGCAAATTGTTTCCGAACCTCCCGGAAACCGTTTCGAGTTTGCCGCATAAACATACGCATCTCGCCTTCAATCTCTCGACAGGCCAAACAGGACCATGTGGAACCGATGCCTTTGCCCAGGAAATCACCAAGTCGGCCATAATGATCGACACCAGCGTATATCATGTGCGAGCAATTGTCGCATAGCCAGCAAGTTAGATAGGAGTCGCCGGTAATAGCTCCTCCAAATTCGCATCTCTTTAAGGTACAAACCAAAGACATTTTGGGTAATGAAAGAGAGAATGCGCTCAAAAACAGAATGGTCCAGCGAATGTACGATGAAGAGAGTGATCCAGCGACGATAGCGTGGGAGCGATTTCGGCGAACAGCAGGAGCAGCGTCAATCCAGGAGATGATGAAGCTCCACAAAAGGGAGAGTGCGACAGAGAGCGGTGAGCAGCTTGTTATAACAAAACAAAGCAACGGTTATTAGTTACGTGCACGTGCATAAAGTTCAACGTTGAGCTGGGGTATACAAGGATAATATATCTAAATTTTATTATTAATGTAGTAATCAAACACAAAAAAATTAAAATTAATAATATAAATGAAATTGATATTTTCCAACTGTAAATTTCAATAAATGGGTTTAAAATATTACTGCGGAATCGTACCCTAAGGCAGATAACCAACTGTCCTTGGTATGTACGGAATTCAACTTTACACCGAGACCTCAATCTGCATACTGTGGAGGAGCAGATCAATAGACACACCAGCAGGTACAGAGACAGACTCACCACCCATCGCAGCGAACTAGCCAGGAATTTACTTCCCGCCAGGCCGCTTAGAAGGCTAAAAAGACAAGGCTTCGTGAAGACGCTTCCCCCTCCACGAACATAAATCCCCGTTTCACCTCCATTATCATAAATCCCCGTGCTAAGCGCTCGGCGATGGGCTTATTAAAAATAATTTTTTGCTTGTATTGTTAAGGTGCAAAATTGTAGCACGGATTCATTACTTAAATAATAAACAAAAAAATGTATAAAAAAAAAAAAAAAAAAATATTTATGTTGTCAAAAGTAAGTTCTGAATTGTTGGATTTTATATAATTTGATATTTCCAGATTCTTAAAGTGGTTTGTGGTTATGTACTCTAGTATTTTGTTTTCTAAATTGGTGTATGAAATATTATTTATTGTAGTTGTGCCGTTGAATGTTATTAAATAAAATTATGACCCGTTTAAATGAGAATTATTTACAATATTATTTCCATTTATTAGAATGGCACCTTCATGAATGATATCTATATTCTTATTTTTTGTCGTATGTTAGAGCAAATTGATTTCTCTCTATTTAGTAAGCAGGTAAAACAAGTTTTATCCTTACTTATAATACCATAGTTATTAAAAAGTTCCTTCTTAAAATTAGATATTTCATAAAAAGTATTTTCGCATTTTGCGACCTGATTATAAGTAATTTTCCACTATTTTGTGAAATGGATCTGGCATAATAAATTACGCATCTATTTGTTATTACAGGGTATATTATATATATTATTAAGAGTTCTTTATGTAGTACAATTTTGAATACGGAGATATTCATTAAATCTGCAATAATTACACGCTTTTATTGGTAATTTAATATTTCTTTAATGTCTTCATTATTTAACATTTTTCATTATTTAACATCAATTTTTGCTAGTCTAATAGTATCAATTATGTTTTGCAAGTCGAATGTTAATAATCGTAAGCGATGTTTTCGTAACGGCAATTCTTGATCAATAAAAATGTTTTTAAAATGATCGGAAAATGATTTTATCTCGCTAAACAATTTGGAATTGATAATAAATTGTTGTTTATTGTTTTTAATTAAGTCATTTATTTTATTCTGTATTTTATTGAAATCATCGTGATCCGGAGTTCCAGCTAACCATTTCCAAACAGTGCCTAACTCATTTATTCCCCTTACTGATCTAGTTGATATCAGCTGTGACAAAATTAATTCGATTATTTGTAGTTCGTAAGTAATTTCCAATTGTGACCCATTATTTGTATCCTTTTTTATATATCCTGATTCTAGATCTATTATTTCTTTATAAAAACTTAAATTAGTTACGTGGAATAAGTCGGCATATGATTCATAAGTAAGAACATCCTTTTTGTCCTTGTACATGAAAAATTCGTGATTGGAGTAATCAATTATTTCTGAAGTGGCTATCATTACGAATGGTATTAGAAGTTATAAGAAATGCATTTTATGTAGTTTTAAAAGAAATATAATATTTGTTAAATCTTAATATTGTCTTTGTGAATAATTCTGTTTCTACTATTGATTATTATTTTATTAGGTAAGTTTTCCTTAACAACCTGTTTCTTATATCTTGTTTTTAGCTTATTTCTTTTTCCATGTTTCTTTTCATAAACAACCCTTTTTCCTTACGACCTTCATTATGTGTTTCTAACATTTTTTCTTGAGTGTTCTTTAAAATTTTTGAAATGTTTTCGTGTTCAATTTTATTGTATTATAGAGAATATCAAAAGGTTTTTGATTTGTTGTAGAATGAATGCTCTGATTAAATTCTTTTGCGGCTCTAATAAATATTTCTGAATAGTCAATGAGATTAAATTCTTCCTTCATGCAACGAGCTAATTCTGTTAATGTTGAATGTGCCCTTTCAACTTGTCCGTTCGAGGTACTGTGTCTGGGGTCTGCGAAATGTAGAGTTAAACCACATCTTTGCGCAAAGGATTTAAATTGAGCAAAGGTGGAGCTTGGTTCATTATCGGTCATAATTACTTTGGCGTGGGGAAATTGTTGAAGTAATTCCATTACTTTATTCTCGATGTTTAGTTTATTTTGAATTTCTTTTACTACTAAGAATTTTGAATACGCGTCAATTAAGAAAATAAGATTTTGCGCGTAATAAATATCGATGTGTAAATTTTCTCCTTCTTTAGTTGGAATAGCAGCTTCCCCAATGGGAATTTTGATTGATGCCTGTTATATTTATTTTCTTTGTAAATTTTACAATTTTTTATGTATTCCTTTAATTTGATAAATACATTTGACCAATAATATAATTTTGAAACTTTCTATGAAAAAATACCATCATTTCATTTCTACGTTCGGGTTTTTATCTGAGATTGTAAAAGATAAGGATTAATGGTCTGTTTGCATTTCTATACCAATTACTCCACATAAATAATTTCTGAGATTTTTAAGAGCCCAAAATATGGCTAACAATTGTTTTTTTATGTGTGGCGTAAAGTTGTTCAGTTTTATTTAAAGTTTTAGATATGAAAGTAATTGGTTTATTATCCTGTAATAAAACCGCTCCGATAGTTACATCTGATGCGTCTGTTGTCAAAGTGAATTTTTTTTATAATCTGGTTGAACTAATTTAACTTATGCCATTAAATTATCTTTATGTTTGTTAAAAGCTTTTACAGCTGGGTCATCTAACTGTATTGTAATTTTTGTAGAAATTCTCCTAGAAATTTTACCATTATCTCCTCCTAAGTATTTGGTTAAAGGTTTGGCAATTTTTGCATAATTTCGGACAAATTTTCGATAATAGCCAGTGAGGACTAAAAAACTTCGAAGCACTCTAATGTTTTGTGGAATCGGATACTTCATAATTGTGGAAATTTTTTCAGGATCTGTTTTAATTACATTGTGAGAAACAATATTACCAAGAAATGCTGTTTCTTATTTAAAGAATTTAGATTTTTCTAGAGTGATTGAAAAGATTATTATATCATCCATATAAACATGACAAGTTTTTCCGACTTGTTCTCTTAATATATCATCCATTGCTCTTTGAAATATTCTAGGAGCGTTTGTTAACCCAAATGGCATACGTAGGAATTCAAATTTCCCATTATTAATAGAAAAGGCTGTTTTTTCAATATCTGATACTTTCATTAAAATTTGGTGGAATCCTGATTCCATCAATTGTTGAGAAATATTTTTACTTTCCTAAGTTAGATAATATTACAGACGGGACTTGCATCGGGTATCTGTCCGGTATTGTGCTTTCGTTTAATTTTTTATAGTCAATAACTAGTCGATGATTAAGAGTTCCATCTTCGTTTTGACCCTTTATTCATAATCTTATTTTCGAAATCTTTTACTTGATTTGAATTTATTATTAGATTATGAATTTTTTTTTTGTCGGCAAATTCAACGACGGCGTGTTCAGGATTTGTGGATCCCAAACTATTTGTTTTTTTGTTGACGGATAATTCAACGTCGGCGTGCTCAGGATTCTTTGATCTAAAGCTATAAGTTTCTTTGTTGACGGATAATGCAACGTCGGCATGCTAAGGATTCTTTGATCCCAAGCTATATAAACTTCCTTCAACAAATACCGTGTCGGTTTTAAATACTCTTTGTTCATCAAAGTATTTTTTTATCAAATATTCTTTTAATGGAAGAGCATTTTTTCCCCAATTAAACACAAATCGTTTTCTTCTTCATTGTCATAATATTCGAGTTTTTCTTTTTTTCCATTATATTCCATAATACCCTTTGCTACATCTATTTTAGCTTCAATTTTCCTTAATAGATTGTACCCAATCAATAAGTCAGATTCTAAACCTTCTATTTTATAAAATAGATGTTTTGATTCAAATATTGTCAATATATGGTAACATTTTATAATTGAGTATCCATGAACTGTAGATACTTTCTTGTAAGTTGGTAATTCTTTTTTATTTTCATAAATTCCCTTTTTGATATAGCCTGTGTCAACTAATATTTTTAGTTGTTTTTTTGTATTTCTGTCTATTCTTGTTATATGAGGCATTCCCCTGTGGGGTTCTGATGTAAAAAATGATCTTCATCAATGTTATTTATTCCTATACCTTTCTGGGCTGGTTGAATTACGGTCCCAGTTGCTTCCCTTTTTAATGAGATTCGCAGTTCAGTTTCTTGTGCTTGGTATTGATTAAAATTATTTCTTTGCGTAAAATTATTATAATTCTGTCTGTTATTATTATACGCCCTTTTAAAATTATTGCTCTGACGATAGTAATTATTATTTGGACGATTTTGATACCTTATGGTACTATCTACCTGCATTGGTTCTGGTGGGGGTTGTTCCTTAGAATTGTTATTTGAATTCCAATTATTATTTCGTCCAAAGTTCCCGTTTTGCGGCCAATTATTATTCTGATTATTATTCCAATTATTCTTCATTCTATTTGATGTATTATTATTCTGTCTGGAATCTACTGAATTAAATCTTAGGTTGTTTCCCTGATTTTTATTTTCATTTCTACTTGATCCATAATACCTATTTGCAAATTGGGCTCGAAGGTTATTAGACTCTAATTCCTGACACTTTGCCAGAGCATTTGGCAAGTCTGGTGGGTTTAGAGAAAAGAGTGTTTCTGAGATTGAACCGTTCAATCCAGGAATAAAAATTCTAAGAGCGTTGCTCCTAATTGTTTTATTCGTTTCTTTGGTTATTTAGCTGTTTTTTCCATATGTCATTATAGTTTTATTTATGAGTAATGTCATTTTCTTGTTTACTTCGTCGTAGAAATCTGTAATGCTTAAGCGTCCCTGTCTAAGGATGCTTAATTCTGATTCGAGAATATGGATTGGTCTTTTATCGTTATAAATAAAATCCAATCTGGAAAGAATTGCTTGAAAGTTTAAAACTGTACCATGGTTAGTTAGAGCATCATGTGCTGCTCCCATGATTTTATTACGTAGAATTGTTAAAGCGATAAAATATTGTTCGCTTTGAATTTTATATAGACTCATGGCACTTTCTGCCGCTTCTCTCCAGCCTACATATTGAGTTATGTCACCTGTGAACTTTGGTAAACATTTAACTACCTCTAGGGTCGTTTCGCATTTTATAGCTGGGTCAATTGTTTGGATTTTATAATCTTCCACTTCATTTCTGCTAGCGTTTAACTGCCCTTCTATCCCTTTGATTTTTCTGGTCACTTCACCCAATTGTAAATTTATTAATCGGTTAACTAATTCCATTGTCAGATTGGTGGCGCTGGATATCCCGCCCTCTGAAAAGGTTGGTGCTTAACCTCCGGTTGCCATTGTTAAATTTAAATCTTTAAAACTATTTATTAAAAACTATATATTATTAACTATTTTAACATATTTTCCTTTAATTAATTGTTAAAATTGATTTTGTAATGTTTAGATTTTCCCTGTATTCCCTATATCTTGCTCTTATTTTATTAATTTATTTTAAAGACTTAATATTAATTTCTGCTCACGATACTTTCCGTTGGGGTGTTCCTTCCGTTTAGTTCAACGACATCTAACTACTGTGACAGTGATCGTGGAAAAACTTAATTGGAAATTAATTAATACAATAATCCAATTAAGAATTTAATATTTAAAAAGGTGAACTGAATACTTAATACAAATTACAAGAACACAAGAATAATAAAAATCAGACTCAACAACAAACACAATTAAAACCAAACCAAAAACTACATATAACCAAAATATTCCAAAAATAAAAAAAATCAGGACAACTTAACTGAAGGAAGGCCCCAACAGAAAGTAATCAGGACACTTTCTGTTGGGGCCTTCCTTCAGCTAAGTTGTCCTGATTTTTTTTATTTTTGGAATATTTTGGTTATATGTAGTTTTTGGTTTGGTTTTACTTGTGTTTGTTGTTGAGTCTGATTTTTATTATTCTTGTGTTCTTGTAATTTGTATTAAGTATTCAGTTCACCTTTTTAAATATTAAATTCTTAATTGGATTATTGTATTAATTAATTTCCAATTAAGTTTTTCCACGATCACTGTCACAGTAGTTAGATGTCGTTGGATTAATATGGATGTTTTGGATGTTTACTTAACACACTATTACAAGACACTAATTTTTTACTTATCCCTAATTGGAAACCGTTCTCAATCTTGTCCCGAATCAGACTGATCTTATAATTCTTAATCCTAATCCAATCAACCTCGGACAGAAGTTTTTCTTTAGAAACTTCTTGAACTTTCAATTATGTTTAGAATAGGCCCGAAGCTTTTCTTTCGAAACTTTTTGAACTTTCAATTATATTTTGAATAAAAGCTTTATGCTGAAATTATTTTACTGCATTGTGGAATTGAAATTTGCTGACTGATGCAGTTTGATTGAAGCGCAATAAGTTGATCATGGCTTGGTCTCCAAGCGGAAGCTGTGTTTACTTGAAATTTGGTTTTTTATCTTATCGGGTAGCTAAGTGCTGGCAAAGGCAATGACAAAAACAAAGACAAAGGAAATGCCGCCGAGATTGGAATTTGAAATTTGTTTATAAACTGGGGTAGAGTGCAATGTTTACGGGTTGGATAACTTACATGATTGATTTTGTCTATTACGTCCAAGTGTTCAATTATGTTTTTTTTCCACTGTCCATTAGTCCAAAAATCCATTTGTATACTGTCTCTGCACAATCCACCATTCCTCGCTGTTATTAGTATACGGTGTGATTGATTTTATTTTTGCTCTGATTAAGTTAATTTCGTCCATGACTAATTCTCTTTCTGCTATTTACACATTTTTTTTTATTATTTTCTACCTTATCAATAATGTTAGTTATCTGATTAACATCTATAATGTGCCAAATAATTATCGTACAATATTTACAACTTCCGTTGTATACATACAATGTGTCGGCACACATCCTGCTTCTTCCTGTATTGGAATCACCTGCCCATGCTTATTAACTTTTTTTTAACTGTACTGGGCTGATGTCCTTGTACGAATGTGTTCTCCGGCCAAAAGCTGGGCAAACAAATCGTGTCGAACATCGGCAAAGGTACACGTATCTTAAAAGATGACGTAATCCTCGAGAAAGTATATTTAAACTTCCTAATGTCCTCCACTCTAATAACGGCCTTAGATTTGGCTTGGATGTAAGCCACGATATCCATCTCAGAGGTATCAGGGGCCCGCCGTGAAATAAATATGTGTTTAGAGGGGAGAATCACCTGTAAGGGTTTTGGTGTTACGGATTGTAAGACCGCGACATCAGTCCGTACCTCCGGTCCGGACGGTGGATTACCCTTAACAGTGGATTTTAGGGTGGTTTACTCTACTCGTGCCGGACGAATCACCTGAAGTGATGCCCTGGAAGGTAATTCGGACAAGTTATGCTCGATTATGGAGTCGAATTCAGGAACCGAATTTATGTTTACAATCCTGCTCTTGGGGTAGTAAGAGTTATGAGCGGCTGCATGGTCGTCGTCTGATAAGGCTGACAAACGATATCAGTGCATACGGAGTCCCTAAAAGCGGTTTTTTTACGCTTTGAACAGCTGGAGGCTGCTAAATTGAGAATCAAGCGCAGACAGTTGGTCGTTGATTTTACGGAAACCACCGAGCAACTCTTTGAAACCGTTTTTAGTTTGCCCCATGAACGTTTGTATCTCTTTTTGAACCGCGCGACATCCACTTCTGCAAAAATGTAAACCAGCATTTCTTGAAATTGCATCCAAAACTGAGGCAGAGAAACCGGCACATTTAGTATGTACTACGTTTTCACACAGCCAACAGGGGATTCTAGGCTGGGACGCGGAAATCTTATTGCACGATTTTATAGCGCAGATACTATAAAATTCCATTATGAAAACTTTTTGTATGATAAAAAAACAAAAAATTTAAAATATATAAAAATATATTGACACTAAATAATTATTTTTACACAAACTAGTAGCCTTAAACCACTGTACTTGTTTAGTAAGAGCTGGATAGAAGGGAGAGGGAATGAAAAAAAGAGCGTAAACTAGGAGGCACAGTACCTTGCTTGGATAAATAATATAATATTGTAATCTTACCAAATATGGGGCCGTGGAGACGCGCGTTCGAAGGGAATCGAGATAAGTATTAGATTTAAATAATTATTATCTTATTAACACCGGTTTGTTTTACCTAAGGCAATAATTAATTAATCGAGAAGCGCACGAAAAAAACAAGATCGTTTGCTACTTAGAAAGTCTGCGATTTTATTGTCTTTTCCCTTCAAATATTAAATGTCGCAGTCAAATTCATGAAGTTTCAAAATCCATCTTTTGTGTTTGTCTTTAATATCTTTTTTTTTATATTTTCTGCTTAAATGGCTTATCGGCTGATGGTCTGTTAATATTTGGAATCGTAAACCAAACAAATAGTCCCGAAAGAAGTACATTGCAAAAACAACGTCCAGGAACTCCTTATCTGTTGCACTGTAAAATTTGTCGTGTTTATTTAAAGTTGTTAATACAAACGCAATTGGTTGGCGCTGCTGTGACAAAACTGCCCTGATGGCAAAATTACTGGCATCTGTTGTCCCACTAAATCGTGTGTCGAATTCTGGCACCTTTAACACTGGGTTTGATCAAAATATCAATCAAAATATTCTGGATAGTTTTGTTTAATTGGATTTCCTTTTTTTAATTATTTAATCATTAGGTAAAAAATTTCGAGTAGTCTTTAATGAATTTTCTGTAGGGCATGTTCTCATGCCCAAGAATCCCTTGAATTGTTTTTCTGTTCTTGGTAAAGGTATGGCTCGAATATCTTGTATTTTTCTCGGGTTTGGCTTTATGCCTTCTTTTGTAAAATCATGTTGCAAAAATTAAGTATCTTGTTTCATAAATGAATATTTGCTTACCTGTATTTTTAAATTTTGCTCCTCGAGCTTCCTAAATATATACTCTAAAGCATTTTTATGCTCACTTAAAGTTTTTGTAAAAATCAATATATCACAACGTACACTACACAGATTTTGTTTGTGTATTTCCTCAGTTTCTTAATCCGATTGGCATTCTAACGTATTTAAATAGTCCCATTGGTGAATCGAATGCAGTCTTTTCTATATCCTCTTTAGCCATCAAAATCTGATGATAGCCTTTTGCTAAGACAATTGTATTAAAATATTGGGCCCTACAAAGCTTATCCAATATTATCAATGGTAATGGATATTTGTTAGGGATTGTCACATGATTCAAGAGATGGAAGTCTAAACAGAGTGTGTACTTTTGTACTCCCGATTTGTCAATGTTTTTGGGGCCAAACTATGGGTGAACTGTACTTACTTCTGCTTTTTCTTGTTATCCCGTTTTTTCCGTCTCAATTATTTGTCTTTTAATTTGTTCTTCACGTTTTGGGGAACACCTATAAATTCTAGAATTTATTGATTGGTCTGTTAACGTTGTTATACTATGCACCACAGGCCGTGTGTTTGTCAACTGATCTCCTTCTTTATAGAATATTTTTTAAAATTACAAAAGCCTCACTTCTGGGGCTTTAGACAAGAATGGAATTTTAACACTATTTACCACCTTTTATGTTTTTTCTCCATGTTTATACTTTTTACGTTTTTTTAGACGAAGTCTATGCCCGATAGGACCATAAGATTTGGCTAGGGGCAGAGCCACCCATCTTGAACGTACATTTATTGGATTTTGAAGTTCACCTGGTGCTTCTGTCATTACCAAGATGTTGTTGGTTTCAAATTTTGATTTAATAGTACAAATAGAAATTTTTGGATACTTGCTTATTTTTTTATAAAGATTTTCTTCTACCCTGCCTGTGTTTACTTGCTAATTGTGGACCCTGTATTTACTTGAAATAAAAATCTGCGGCCTTTATAGTTCCTCCTGTATATTTTATGTTCGCCCAAGGCTACTGGATAAAAAAATGGTTAAGTTCCACCTCCGCTTCTTCATTATTTTCTTTTGACAAGTTCACACTCATGGCTTGTGGGGGTTGTCATTTCTTATATTTTGACTTTGCTTCCTGTTTTTTTGGTTATTATTTGAGGTTCGAGGCTGTTGGTAATTATTGGAATATCCCTGATTCTGTTGCTGGTTGTTGTAATTTTGATTTCGTCGTCCGGTATTAGTTTGTCTTGAATTCTGGCTTCGTTGTCTGTTATTGTCTCTGTAGTTATTTCTTGTAACTGTCTGTTGTTTGTTTCCGTTATGGTGTTCAGTATTATTGTTTAGATTATTGTTGTCCATGTTTCTTCTGATTAATAATTTTTTGCTTAAATTAAAAAAAAAATAACGCCTACGTATTTCGCTATCTGGTTCTTAATTGATTGTACTGTCGTTGGTGGTATTAGCGAGACTGCCATTGACCCTGCCGCCGACTCCTTAACTCTTTGTATTAGTAAAGACATTAAAGTATTGACAAGGTTTTCGTTGTTTTCGAATATCGCTAAATCAGTTATTTCTTTTACAATATATCTTACTTTTATGTCCAGATCTCTGATGCTATTGACGCTCAAGTTGTTGGTCTTCCTTGTTAGTCCCATTTGGTCTAGTCTAGGGCGATAATGATGTCTCAGGTTCTCCTTCATTGGTCCCAAGTTTGTGGTGTGTTCAAGTTAAGAATTGTTCTGGATTGGCCTTGTATTTTTGTGTTGAACACAACACTGAGGACTTGGTCTGCGTCGTTCCCATATTCTCTCATCACCTGGTCCACCGATGCTATGAATCCATGAAGTTATTTCCTCCTGCCCCGTAAAGGTAGGGAGGTAACGGGTTTCTTTCTCAATGTTGTTATTACTTCTCCTCATCATAGGATTGCTGTTATCTCTCTCCGCTTGCTGATTTGCCACTATTTGGGTGAGTGCTTGAATGCACAACTAAAGTCGGTTTTCTGTTTTCCATTTTTGTTTCCCATTTTTTTTTAAAAGGTGTTATATAAAAAGTGTTATTTTTCCGACTATTATGACGACTTTAATTATGTGTTAATGAATACCCTGTTTAATTGTCTTACTACAGTATACACAATTTATAGTCCGGAACGGCTTGTGACAATATTATGATTATATCTGTTTTATGTCACAATAAAAGTTTATTACATCAGGTAAATTTTGGTTTCCCTTTATCGCTTAGCTTAGTTTTCCGCTTCCGACTTCGCTACTTAGGTGTTCAGAGTCACCTGTTTTATTAAAAGACAGATACAACACCGAATCTGAATAAAAAACGAATCCAAGTGGTTGCATCTTGATGGAGCTTTATTTTAAAATTATTCTGGGTTGGATATTTTCTAAGGCGATCAATCGCTCTGTTTGGTTAATTCTTATTCTCTTTTTTAACTTAAACATATTTTCTGAATGATATGGGTGCTGTTTGAGTTGCCAATGTGTTTTGGTCCGTTTGCTTATTGATACTCTTTTATTTTCTTTACATTAAAGTGACTTGCTGTGAAAGCAATTGTGATTGTGTTGCTTTGAAGTATAGGGGGAGGGGGGTATGAGGAAGCAGTTGTATAACTCGCGCGCCGCGATCTTGAAATTCGAAGAAATCGCTCTACATAAAATATTGCAGACGTAATGGTCGGCACTTTTGCAATGAAGTAAGTCGTTTCACCGTCCGATATGTTAACTTGGCGTTGCAACTTACACGTGTACATTGGATTTTAATGAAAATTAAATTAAATTAGAAATACTATGGGCTTATGTACTAACATTTATTCTTGTTTCGTTTCATTGTTTCTTTAATTCAAAGCTAAAATCTATTGTTGCTAAGCTTGAAGAGGAAATTACACGGAAAAATTTCCAACTGCTTTTAATTAAACATAAAAAAGGAACTTTTAAAAATGAACATCAGTGCTTTGATCATTGAATACTATAGTTTAGTTTTGATTTTATTGTGTGGACAGTCGCATCTAGTACGGTATGTAACATTTCCTTAAATATTAATATAAATATATCTATTTTATATTTTATTTTATTAAAAAGTTAAAAATGAGCAGCTATGTATAAGTTAACTAAGTCCGTTCATAAGTACCGGTCAAATTGCTGACCAAGCATTTGACCGGAAGCTCATACATAGCCGGCAAAGCTCTGCACTTTGGCAGGGGCCTCTATGAAGCTTTTTCTTTGTTAGCTTTTAAGCAGTTCGTTTTGGACAATCGAGTAATAAAGAGCACAAGCTCATAAAACCAACTCCGGCAATCTGTCGTTATCATTATAAACTATTATAGCTATCTGAGTCCCTAGGCCAGAAGCCAATAGGAAGACAGTCATCTTCCCAGCATAATCACCATAAATCTTCAAGTGGAATCCACTACCCCCGCCTTCGTACGAAGGACATCAGGAGATCATCGGCCAACCGGCAATTTACCAGTGACTGCGGCGAGGGATCCCCCCCATGTAGCACCTGAAACATCGTTAATTGGCACACAACTACAGGAAACCGAACCCACAAAACTACACACAAATTATGTAAGTGAGCTTCTGTTCCCACAAAAACTTCAAACTGCATTTAGAACTCTAAAATATTTAAATATTTTAGCGGTTTAAATAAAATAACAAATAACAAAAATTTGCATTTCCAAAACTATGCAAGCATCCCTATGTTTTGCGAATTAAATTTACATATTATTATTACAAAATTCAATTATTGAACTTTAAATTTTGATTGACCGTGCGGGATATATTTTTCCACCCCTAGTGTATTACTTGGACACTGTCGCACTGTCGCAAAGACTTTGCAATTTATATTTTATTGTGTGCATTTCATTCCACTTTTGTGCATCATCGGGACATTGTCATTTCATTTAAACTTGAATTCGCTGCGTTAACTTCACAGCCGTCTCGAACTTTGTTGTTGTTACCCCACTCTACTTTGCTACCCGATACCGGCGCATGCATTGCTGTGGCAACTTTGTTGCCTTTTATATATCTCTTTGTCTTTGCTGTCACGTTTTTTGTCATTTATGTATATATTTTTTTGGCTCAGCGGATGGTCGTTCCCCGCGAGCCCCTTACCTTGTCGTTGCTGGACGTAGCAACGGCTCCGCTCCACGAGCCCTCGGCCAATGTTATTAGAACGCCGACTCAGCCCCCGCGACCCCTCGCCATACTAGTATACCCTATGGACAAGTCAACTTGAGTGTTTATATACTCAATTCCTCATGAGCAAGTCATTCCGACAGTATAGGAATTCGAGACAATACGCCAGTGAATCAGAATCCGAAGGCGAAGGGCCGACAACAAATTCTGCACTGAGAAGTGCTTATGTTAATACACCCACAATCAATAAAATGTCTTTCGATGCAAAATAAATAAAAAGCGTTATTCAGGCGCTGCAAGAACAAGCTACAGAAAGCCGTCCAGGGAAGCAGAACTACGCCAAACTATTGAAGAGCCGTCCAACCGAATCACGGTGGTACAAGTTAACCCCGTCTAGGTAGCAGCACCTCCGATTAGGGTTTACCAACCGGTAGATATCACCGGACAAGTCCGTTGCGATGAAACATTGCACGCCGTGAAATGTCTTCCCGACTTTATGGGGACACAGGAGACATACGTCTCCTGGCGGCAGGCGGCGAAAGCCGCTTATCATATGTTCAGAAACTATGAGAATAGTTCGCGACACTATCGGGCTGTAGTTATCATTAGGAGCAAGGTTAAAGGCCCTGCTGATGCAGTTCTGTCATCCTTCGGAACTGTGCTAAATTTCGATGCGATTATAAATCGCCTCGATTTTACGTACAGCGACAAACGCCCGATACACGTTATCGAGCAGGAGCTAGGCACCCTCAGACAGGAAAGCCTGACGCTCCTTCAGTATTATGACGAGGTTGAGAAAAAACTCACCTTGCTCACCAACAAGGCAACCATGTCCTATGAAGCGTCAGCAGCAACGGTGCTGTGCGAAAAGTTCCGGGATGATGCTTTGCGAGTTTTCATCTCGGGACTCAGGCGCAACCTCACGGACGTGTTATTCGCGGCAAAGCCGAAAGACATGCCGTCAGCGCTCGCCCTGGCACAAGAGGTGGAGTCCAATCACAAGAGGTGGAGTCCAATCTTCGCAACTTCGTTTACAAGAAGCCAAGAAGATAGGGACCGTAGACAATATCCCAAAGTGCAGGAGCGCCAACAGGCCCCTCCACAAGCTAACTCGCAGGGAAGTGCCGGGAAGAACCCGCACTTTACTAAACAGCACAGAGCACAGGTGCACTCTGCTTCACGTAGCGACCGGATGGCTAGAGGGAACACACCGGAACCTATGGACATCGACCCGTCGTTGTCGAGAATGCGACAATCTCACGCCCCGGCTTACCCGAATTCGAAGCCGGCAACGTCTGGCCGCTCGGTCCCGCCGAAAAGGCAAAGGGTCAACCATGTTGCCCAAGCCTCAGGCAACTCGGACATGGCTTATGCCACCGCAGCCTCTAGTGCAGCGAATGAAGTCGACGATGATTCCATACTAGAGTATGACTCTGATGCCATTAATTTTTTAGGGGAAAATCCCTGCTACCCGTCATCAGACGAAGAGTAGCGGGGATCGACATGAAACTGCTGGTTGACACGTGCGCGTCAAAAAATTTCATCCGACCATTTAAGGGGTTAAAAGGCGTCTGCCCGGTGGAGTCCCCATTTGCAATCTATTCGATTCATGGTGTGACTACAATCACTAAAAAATGTTTTGTGTCCATTTTTAACCTTAAAGCTACATTTTTTTTTACTACCAGATTTGACCTCATTCGACGCGATCGTTGGCCTAGACCTGTTAAAACAGGCTGGAGGGTCGCTTTGCCTAGTCTCCGGCCAGCTCAAATGGGGCTCCGAAGCAGAGCAAATTGATTTTTACACTTGCCCCGATGTCAATTTTACCAAAGTAGATTGCCCTTAGCTAAGGGCATTTTTTTAAAAATGCTCGGGAATAGGAAAAAAGCTTTTGCTGATCCTAATGAGGCTCTTCCTTACAATACGTTGGTGGTAGCCACCATCCGGACGATTGACGAGGAGCCCATTTATGCCAAATTATACCCATACCCCATGGAAGCGGCTGACTTCGTCAACGGCGAAATTCAGGAACTGCTTAAGAATGGCATAATCCAAAAGTCGAAGTCCCCCTACAATAACCCAATATGGTTCGTAGACAAAAAGGGCACCGACGAAGCGGGCAATAAAAAAATGCGTTTGGTACTGGACTTTCGCAAACTAAATGAAATAACGGTCCCAGACAGATACCCCATGCCAAATATCTCAATGATATTGGGGAATCTCGGAAAGGCCAAATACTTCACGACACTCGATCTGAAATCTGGCTACCACCAAATCACGCTCGCTGAACGCGACCGTGAGAAGACATCATTCTCAGTAAACGGAGGAAAGTATGAGTTCCGAAGACTACCGTTCGGACTCAGGAATGCTGCAAGCATCTTCCAGAGAACAATTGACGATATTCTGCGAGAGCAGATCGGCAAGTTCTGCTACGTTTACGTCGATGACGTCATCATCTTTTCAGAAGATGAAAATGCACATGTTAAGCACGTAGATTGGGTTCTGAAAAGCCTATACGATGCTAACATGAGAATATCGGCAGAAAAGTCACGTTTTTTTAAGAAAAGCGTGAGCTTCCTGGGGTTCATCGTCACCAACAATGGTGCGGCGACTGACCCAGAAAAGGCTAGGGCCATAAAAGAATTTCCAGAACCCAAAAACGTATTTGAGGTAAGGTCATTCTTGGGCTTGGCCAGCTATTATCGGTGCTTCATCAAAGATTTCGTATCAATAGCGAGACCCATTTCAGACATACTGAAGGGCGAGAACGGGAGTGTTAGCCGACACAGGTCCAGGAGTATTCAGGTACAATTTTCCGAAGCGCAGCAACGTGCCTTCAAGAAACTGCGTAATATCCTGGCATCTGAAGATGTCATCCTCAGATACCCTGACTATAAAAAAGCGTTTGATCTAACGACAGATGCTTCGGCCTACGGCATTGGCGCAGTGCTGTCCCAGGAGGGACGTCCGATTACAATGATCTCTAGGACATTGAGCGACAGAGAGGTTAACTATGCTACCAACGAAAGGGAGCTGTTAGCCATAGTCTGGGCACTAGCCAAGTTGCGGCACTACCTGTATGCGGTCAAAGAAATAAACATTTTTACCGACAACCAACCCTTGACATTTGCGTTATCGGAATCCAATCCGAACGCCAAGATCAAGAGGTGGAAAGCACGCATCGATGAGTCCCAAGATGACTAAATTGGCGAGCGAGATAGCCGCCAATTGCAAAAACCTGCGCCAATGCGAAATATGATAGACATCCAAAGAAACAAGAGCTCGTTGAAACACCGATTCCGGACCATGTAGGAGAGATATTGCACGTCGATATCTTCTCAACGGATAGGAAATACTTCCTCACCTGAGTGGACAAGTTTTTGAAATTCGCCATGGTTCAGCCGATCCCGTCTAGAACCATAGAGGATCTAAAACCACCCCTACTACAACTCATGAATGTTTTCCCCAAAGCCAAAGCCATCTGCTGCGACAATGAGCCCTCATTGAAATCGCACACAATAGTGGCCATGCTGTAAAACCATTTCGGCGTTAGCATCTCGAATGCACCGCCCCTCCATAGCGTCTCCAACGGACAGGTGGAACGCTTCCACAGCACGTTGACTGAACTTGCTAGATGCCTGAAAATCGACAAAGGCATAAATGACACAGTGGAGTTGATTTTGCTGGCCACTGCCAGGTATAACAAATCCATCCACTCTATCATTGACACAAAAAAAACCGGCCGCGGTCATGCGGGCAAGTCCAGACAATCCACAATATGATGTCCAGGAAAAAATTAAAAACGCCCAAAATACGACCAGGAACCGAGAAAACGCTACTCGGCGGAACAGAGTGTTCCAGGTCGGCGATAAAGTCCTAGTAAAGTCAAACAGACGGCTAGGCAACAAACTCACTCACAGACTCCTTATGTGAGGAGAGGACCATCGAGGCGGACTTAGGGACCACAGTCCTAATTAAAGGGAGGGTGGTCCACAAAGACAACCTCAAGTAACCCGAGCAGGACCCCAGTTGCGGTTCGCTCGGAGCCTTTTTACATTTTTTATTCCTAGCCCCGCGGCATAATTTTTAATTTTATTATTTATAGTCACTTGGCATAGGTTTTCATTATTTTTCATTATAGCCACTTGGCTTAATCTTTTTTATATTCTTCATTTTTCACTATTCATAGCCACTCGGCATAATTTTTTAACATTTCTTAGTATAATTTAGTTTGCATTCTATATTTACCATAATTGGTGGTGAGCAACTCCAGTCCGAATATTTCTTTATCAGTCACACAAATTACAGGTCATTTCCACCGCTTCTGCTCTGTCTTCTGGCCGTGACATCGGCCCATATCACGGACTATTCCCAAGCGAATTATATTGCCGTCATCGACGGTCAAGTCTTAGTCTGGGAGGAATATTCCTACGTTAGACACTCAGCTAATCTCTCTGAGTATAGGCGAGTGGTTGATGAAACCGAAAACATGCTCGATTTATTCCCCCAGTCCCACATAAAAAGCTTCTGAGCATTGACATCGCTCATCTCCATGACATGCTTAACTCGTTGAGCGTGCATCACAGAGTTGCCAGGAGCCTAGACTTCTTGGGAACTGCGTTAAATGTTGTCGCTGAGACACCTGACGCCGAAGATTTTGAAAAGATAAAGTTCACTGAAGCACGACTAGTTGATGCACACAATAGTCAAATTGAAATTAATACTAAAACACAAGTTCGCATCAATGAACTCACTACCACCGTCAATCAAATCTTGAAATTCTCAAAGCGTGCACAAGTTGATTCAGGCCATCTATACGAGATGTTATTAACTCGTAATAGAATCATCGTTATGGAACTACAGAATTTGATGCTAACAATCACACTCGCAAAAATTAACATAGTTAGCCCAACCATCTTGGACCATGCAGATTTGAAAAATGTTTGGGTCGAGGAGCCCACCGACACCCCCATAAGGGAAATTTTGTCCGTTGCGTCCGTCAAAGTCTTACAATCTCCTAATATTGCATTTCATAATAAAGTTCCCCAAGATTAAGATAACCTGCAAAAAGATCACCATTCTTCCTGTGGCACACCACGATACGGTGTTAAGGCTAGAGGATAACGTGGTGGCGGAATGTAAGGGAGAAGTCCGCGCCGTCAAGAGCTGCTCCACATCACCCGGGGCAACGTTCTGTCAATTATCTTCGGTGAGCTCGTGCGCCCAAGAACTCCACGCTGGGGTCGTGGCGCATTGCGATACACAGCAGAACGATCTTCATCCGGTCACCTATGTCGACGAAGGAATTATCGTCAACTATGATAGACCAGCACTTGTGCGTGTGGATAATGGAACGAACATCCGCATTAAAGGTACGCACCTGATAACATTTACTGAGAGTGCTATGGTTAATGAGACCGTCTTTATAAACCACGACATGGTCCAGAAAAGGGCACCGGGAGTAGCTAACTCTCCTGTCCTGAATATCTCGATGAAACACGAGATCCTGAGCCTCCCATATCTTCACCGCCTGAGTGAACGCAATCTGGAGCAAATCAGGAAATTCGAAGAAGACGTCGACGGATACTGACTAAGCCAGATAGCGCTTTTTGTGGGAGCAATTTTCTGCGCTCTTATCTGTGTCGGCCTAACCTATCAGCGAGCTACAAGGGCCAGAAAATCCGCAGCCCAGTTGAAGGAAGTTATCGCCCAAATAGGGTCAGCCGAGGGCGGCCTCAATCTTGAAGAGGGAGTAGCTAACTAAGTTTACCGGATCGATCGTCCGTTCATAAGTACCGGTCAAATTGCTGACCAAGCATTTGACCGGAAGCTCATACATAGCCGGCAAAGCTCTGCACTTTGGCAGGGGCCGCTATGAAGCTTTTTCTTTGTTAGCTTTTAAGCAGTTCGTTTTGGACAATCGAGTAATAAAGAGCACAAGCTCATAAAACCAACTCAGGCAATCTGTCGTTATCATTATAAACTATCATAGCTATATGAGTCCCTAGGCCAGAAGCCAAAAGGAAGACAGTCATCTTCCCAGCATAATCACCATAAATCTTCAAGTGGAATCCACTACCCCCGCCCTCGTACGAAGGACACAAGGAGATCATCAGCCAACCGGCAATTAACCAGTGACTGCGGCGAGGGATCCCCCCCCCCCCCCTGCAGCACCTGAACCATCGTTAATTTATATATAATAGGTAACTATTCTTAGAAGAACTCAAAAATTTTAGATTTTGTTACAATATGGAAGAGTTTTAGGGAATAATATATGGGATAAGTGCTTCTAGTTTTTACACATACCACGAAAAGGATCATGTTCAGAATGATTGGATCTGCGGATAGGTAACCATAGAGGTGGGAAGGACTTAGTTATTTTATAGGAGACAGCAAAAACTTGTTGGCCAAAATGGTATTTTGACTAACTTAACCAGGACAGGTTCGGCGTTTCTTTAGGGGAGGTAGGTTTAACAATTTAAGCCAGCAATAGGAACAGCTGTGACACAGAGTCAATACAATTTTATGTATAGAGTATTGTGGACTCCAAGCGCAAGATCTTTATTCGAGGATCGGACAAACTAGGGTAATATATAAAGTGCCGGTGATGAAAGGATCGTCAAACTCTTCTTACCAAGGATTAATAGAGGCTAACATTCATCTAATTTTATTCGCTTTAACAGAGATGTAAATATTAAACATAAGTTTATGATAAAAATGGACTTCACATCAGGGGCCCTAGGGGGCTACCCAGTGGGATATCCGATAAAACGTGTATAACCTGTGACTTGTTGCTTTTGAATAAGTCACGCTGAGTTGGATTTGAAAAGTTAGAAGTAATCAATTTTAGTGTATTCTGCGAAAACCCAATGAGCTTAAGTTTTCGTATACTTCCGGTATAAATTACGTCTGTTTGCAAAAGGTTCTGAAACGGTGAATGATCGAAAAAATTCTAGTAAGATTGTTGTTGTCTGGCAATGCTTGACAAAACCATGTTGTGAGGTGGTTTATAGCTGCTATATATTGAGTTTCCCAAGTAGCTTGGGAATCAGAGATACGAGGGCGGGTCAATAAGTCCGTGACTTTTTGAATTTTCCGCCTCTAAATTGAAATGGTAACACTGCTCCCGTCAACAGTCATCTGTCAGTTGACTCTTGTCAAAAATTGAACAAACTGCGACATTTAGTTTGTTTTTGACAGCCGTTAATATCAGACTACCGCGTTGACTGAAAAGAAAATGGAAAAAAGTGAATTTCGTGTGCTCATTAAGCATTATTTTTTGAGGAAAAAATCCATTACGCAAACCAAGGCCAAGCTTGATAAATATTATGGAGACTTTGCACCATCTATTTCCATGGTAAACAAGTCAGAAAAGTTTTCTTAGGCTTGCCGAAGACGGTATACCCTTGAAAACAAAAAAGTTTTCCATACAAAGACTTGTTTTCATATCGGTCGTTTGTATGGGAGCTATATGATATAGTGATCCGATCCGAATCAAACTTTAAAAAATCATGTATGGCTATATCAAATGAATAAATGTTGAATTCGGTTGCAATAGGTTGGAAAACAAAAAAGTTTCCAATGCAAAGACTTGTTTTCATATCGGTCGTTTGTATGGCAGGTATATGGTATAGTGATCCGATCCGACCGATTCTTAAACTTGATCTGCGTGCAACTAAAATAATGATCTGGTAAAAATTTCAAAATGCTACCTTTAAAACTACTGTCGATTTTTTGCATAGAAACAGACGGACAGACGGGCAGAGGGACAGACGGACAGACGGACATACGGACATGGCTATATCGACTCGGCTGTTGATGCTGATCAAGAATATATATACTTTGTGGGGTCGGAGATGCTTCCTTTAATGCGTTACACATTTCTGGACAAAATTATAATACCCATTTTCAAGGGTATAAAAAGTGGTTTACTGAATTCCGATGTGGCCGTACAAGCACGGAAGATGCCGAACGTTCTGGACGCCCAGTTGAGGTTTCCACATCCGAAACAATTGAAAAAATCCACGATATGGTTTTAGCCGATCGGCGATTAAAAGTGAGAGAGATTGTGGAAGCCGTAGGCATTTCACATGGCTCAGTGGTTTCAATTTTGAATGATCATTTGGGTATGAGAAAGCTTTCCGCAAGATGGGTGCCGCGTTTGCTCACAATCGACCACAAATGCAACCGTGTTACAATTTCGCAGGAATGTTTAGCGTTGTTCAATCGCAATACGAACGAGTTTTTGCGCCATTTTGTAACCGTGGACGAAACGTGGATCCACCACAACACACCGGAGACCAAACAGCAGTCAAAACAGTGGGTTTCTCGGGGTGAATCGGCGCCAAAGAAGGCAAAGGTGGGTTTGTCAGCCAATAAAGTCATGGCGACTGTTTTTTGGGATGCACGCGGTATTGTCCACGTTGACTACCTTCAAAAAGGAAAAACAATCAATGGTGAATATTACAGCAACTTATTGGGTCGATTCGATGAGGCATTGAAAAAAAAGCGACCGCACTTGGCCAAGAAAGAAGTTCTTTTCAACCAGGACAATGCACGGGTGCACACATGTGCAGTTTCCATGGCAAAATTCCATGAAATGGGCAACGAATTGCTCCCTCATCCGGCCTATTCACCCGATCTAGCCCCGTGTGACTATTTCTTGTTCTCAAACTTGAAGAAATGGCTCGGCGGAAAGAGATTTGCCTCCAATGACGAAGTCATCTCACAAACAAATGCCTATTTTGAAGACCTCGACAAATCATATTTTTTGGAAGGGATAAAAAAATTGGAGAAACGTTGGGCTAAGTGTATAGAGCTCAAAGGGGACTACGTTGAAAAATAAAATAAGTTTTTATCTAAAAACCTGTGTTTCATTCAAATAGTCACGGACTTATTGACCCGCCCTCGTAGCTATGCAATACCACGGTAGTTCTCAATGGCAGGCTTAGAACCTTTTTTATGAATTGGTATGCCATATGCCATATGATTCATTTCATAACTTATGCAGGGATGCAAGATCCAAGAATTGGTAAAATAGCGTAGTGAGAGTTAAGCTTATAAAAATAGAGCAGTGTCTGAAACTGCAGCTTGGTACATTATCAGAACCTGATCTGATAAACATTTTGATTGATGAAATGCCCGAAAAAACTTCGTGACATTGAAATACTTAAAGATATATGTTATTTATGTACGGTAAACGATAGGAATAATTAGAGGAGAAAAAAATTAAATGATCTAATGAATTAATGAGTGGGTCAATTAAAAAAAATGAGGCAGAGATTAGAATAGAAAGAACTTGAATTCTTAAGAAAATGTTATTTACATTTGGAGATATCATTATTATATAGTCGATTGTTAAGGTCAAAGGTTACGAAAATGTAGATAATTTGAAATACATATGTAACAAGGAACCATAGCTTAAAGACTTTTTGTAACCTCTTGGTTTCATGTTAAGGCGAGAGAGATGCTTATTTAACCAGGGCGGTTTGATGGTGCCAATGTTTTAGGGACCAATTTGTTTAAAGCGTTTTGAATCATATCGTTAAAAGAGTCTGTAGTAGCAATATTACTAAAAATTAATATTCCAGTCAATATTGAAAAAATTATTTTTTGGGCACAATAGTCAGTTCTTTTTAAACACCACTGTCCAGACTGTGTCCTGATACTGGTGTCTTGAGGAGTCTTGAGTCTTGAGGAGAGTCGATAATCAGCGAAACTAACAGTGTTGGATAGCGTGAGTCCTCAGGAGTAGATAAGGGATGCGAACTTTTTATTGTGGCAGAGGAGATTAAATTTGTAAGGTTAAGCGATCTACCATAAGAGATCTTAATAGGGTAAAGTTGGAAAACGGTAGAATCAGTTAAGCCATCACGAAAATCGGTTTGGATAGTGGGTAATAGCTAGTCTATGTTTATGGACTTCTGCTACTTGGCCATTCGGTTCTGGAAAGGGTCGTGGACGGAATCCTCTAGTGCTTGAGCTCTTCGGCGTGGGGTAGGTTTTTGTTGCCTTTCCTAATCACATCTACATAACTTTAATTGTTTAGGGTTCCTACAGAAAGTATTATGAAAGTAATGAAATAAAATTTAAAAAAGAATTAGGACAAATGTATAACCAAACGGACTTCAGATATCATCTTCCGGACTTCAGCAATATCAAATTTTATATTTATATTTTCTTTTGGCTTAGTGTCTAAATTACAATATTTAATTAAATTTTTGTTTTTATTTGGATTTTTGAGTAAGAGAGATAAGGGTATCTTGAGGGGAGTTTAAGTTAATGCATTATTTAAAATTGGTGCATGTTTCTAAGTAAAAAAAATGTTAAAAATGTTAAAAAATGTATCCCCTCAATAAGGACCGTGGTCACTAGGTCTCCTTGTATGGCTTTTGCATTCTTTCTGGCCTTTTGTGAGTTTTGGGCACTTCTAAATAATTCAGTGATCCATACTTTTGCGTCTTCCGTGTATTCTTGTATCACATCGACTGCTCTCATTGTTGAATTTGATTGATTTGTTATATCTGGTGGTGGCTAACAAGATTATTCCCACAGTATCACTTATAGTCTTGTCTATTGCTATTAACGAAAAGCCCTTAATGAAGCGTCTGTACTAGCTCACGAGGCGTAGGTATGATTTAACTTTGGTTCCGGAAATTCCTTTATGACCCTGACCTTTTCTGGGTCGGTGGTAGTGCCATCGACGGTAACTATGAACACAAGACAGTTTACACTTTTCTTAAAAAAAAAGGACTTTTTCATCGAGATTCTCATGTTTGCTTCGCATATGGCCTTTAAAACCCAATCAACGTGCCTAATCCGAGCATTGTCACCTTCTGAGAATAATATTACGTCGTCGACGTAAAAGAAATGAAACTTGCCGGTTCTGTTGAAGATGCTGGCAGCATTTGCCAAGCCTAAGGGAAGGGGCCTAAATTCATATTTTTCTCCGTTTTTCAAGAAGGAAATTTTTTCGCGGTCCCGTTCCGCAACGACAATTTGGTGGTACTCTGATTTGAGATCAATATTATGGCGATATCTGGATAATAAAGCGATATGGAAAATTTTTGCGAGATTGTGGTCGCGTCATAAATTGAATGAATCTTGAATGGGTTGACACTCTTTTGGTCTTTGTGAGGTCGGATAAATTTGTTGGACGCGCCGGTGTTAAGAGGGAAATTCATTGGAACTGTCTCTACTTTTCGTTTGCTTACGGGTAAGAAGGAGTTTCCTCTAAGAAATTGACAGTTTGTATAGTTTGGCACTGCGTCATTCAGGAAGAACCTGAGAGCATAGCGTCATCATCATTCGGGCAGATATTCAGCGGAGTCTAAAATCACGTTCCACTGAGTACTATTAATTATATCTATAGGTTTATAAACTCTAATTTCGGGAGTCACAGCCGGGATGGACGCAAGTTTTTTTTTTCGCGCGGCTCCCGCTGTATAACGTACAGCTCACCTCCCGCGGAACCGACCGAGGGGCACTGCCGTTTATCGAATGGCTCGGATCGCGGATAGATTCGAGAGAATAAATTATAGAAAGGATTACGAAGAAGAAGTGGAGTGCGATTGTTCATTTGAAAGGATTTTTTTTTGTTTTTTATACCCTTGAAAAAGGGTATTATAATTTTGTCCAGAAATGTGTAACGCATTAAAGGAAGCATCTCCGACCCCACAAAGTATATATATTCTTGATCAGCATCAACAGCCGAGTCGATATAGCCATGTCCGTCTGTCCGTCTGTCCCTCTGCCCGTCTGTCCGTCTGTTTCTATGCAAAAAATCGACAGTAGTTTTAAAGCTAGCATTTTGGAATTTTTACCAGATCATTATTTTTGTTGCACGCAGATCAAGTTTAAAAATTGGTCGGATCGGACCACTATATCATATAGCTGCCATACAAACGACCGATATGAAAACAAGTCTTTGTATGGAAACCTTTTTTGTTTTCCAAGCTATTGCAACCGAATTTAACATTTATTTATTTGACATAGCCATACACGATTTGTGAAAGTTTGGTTAGGATCAAACCACTATATCATATAGCTGCCATACAAACGACCGATATGAAAACAAGTCTTTTGTATGGAAACCTTTTTTGTTTTCTAAGCTATTGCAACCGAATTCAACACTTATTTTTTTGACATAGCCATACACGATTTGTAAAAGTTTCGTCCGGATCGGAACACTATCTCATATAGCTGCCATACAAACGACCGATATGAAAACAAGTCTTTGTATGGAAACGTTTTATGATTTCCAAGCTATTGCAACCGAATTCAACATTTATTCTTTTGACATAGCCATACACGATTTGTGAAAGATTGGTCCGGAACGGATCACTATACCATATACCTGCCATACAAACCACCGATATGAAAACAAGTCTTTGTATGGAAACCTTTTTGTTTTCTAAGCTATTACAACCGAATTCTTTATTTATTTATTTGACATAGCCATACACGATTTGTAAAAGTTTCGTCCGGATCGGAACACTATCTCATATAGCTGCCATACAAACGACCGATATGAAAACAAGTCTTTGTATGGAAACGTTTTATGATTTCCAAGCTGTTGCGACCGAATTCAACATTTATTCATTTGACATAGTCATACACGATTTTTGAAAGTTTGGTCCGGATCGGACCACTATATCATATAGCTGATATACAAACGACCGATATGAAAACAAGTCTTTTTTGTTTTCTAAGCTATTGCAACCGAATTCAACATTTATGCATTTGACATAGCCATACACGATTTGTGAAAGTTTGGTCCGGATTGGATCACTATATCATGTAGCTGCCATACAAACGATTAATATGAAAACAAGTCTTTGTATGGAAACCTTTTTATACCCTTGAAAAAGGGTATTATGATTTTGTCCAGAAATGTGTAACGCATAAAAGGAAGCATCTCTGACCCCACAAAGTATATATATTCATGATCAGCATCAACAGCCGAGTCGATATAGCCATGTCCGTCTGTCCGTCTGTTTCCATGCAAAAAATAGACAGTAGTTTTAAAGCTAGCATTTTGAAATTTTTACCAGATCATTATTTTAGTTGCACGCAGATCAAGTTTAAGAATCGGTCGGATCGGACCACTATATCATATAGCTGCTATACAAACGACCGATATGAAAACAAGTCTTTGCATTGGAAACTTTTTTGTTTTCCAACCTATTGCAACCGAAATCAACATTTATTCATTTGATATAGCCATACATGATTTTTAAAAGTTTGATCCGGAGCGGATCACTATATCATATAGCTGCCATACAAACGACCGATATGAAAATAAGTCTTTGTATGGAAAACTTTTTGTTTTCAAGGGTATACCATCTTCGGCAAGCCGAAGATAACTTTTCTGACTTGTTTTTTTATAACATTCTTAATTTGTATTTAAAATCTATCCGAGTGGACAATCATTAAATGGTTTGGGGAAGACCTTGACGTAAGGGAGGTACGTTGAATGCATATCTTATGAGGTTGAATTAGGTGTCTATTGGTTGGGGAACACCCGCTTGTGTTTCCATTTCAGGCGTCTTGGGGATTGCCTATTATCTAGGATGTTGATGGCCAGGTGGTTGTCCTTTTTTTTTATGTATTTTTCGCTGAGATGGGTGCTCTCGTCTGCTACACATCTAATTCCAAGCTCTTTATGGATAATTGAGTTTTCGTGGTACGGATGGGCGTTCGAAAATTTTCTGAAACCGCTGGATTCTGATGCGGTTAGAACAGCTTGCCGTGCCCCACAACCGTATCCCATATGTCCAAATTGGCTTCAGCATTACTTAGTACATAAGCAGTTTGAATTTTTCTTTAAGCTTGGACCTTCTCCCCAGGAGCCAGTGCAGTTGCTTAAGGCCTAGGTTGGCCAGGTTGCGCTTGTTGATTAGGTGTGGACGCCATGTGAGCCTGCGGTCCAGGGTCAGCCCTAGATATTTGGGAGTGTTATTCGTTGGGATGGTTTCCCCGATGCGTGTGATGGGGGGCATTCTCCCCTGCGTAGTGCGAAGGTTGTTTGTAAAGATTTCTCAGCGTTAACCACGATGTTCCATCGTTTCAGCCATGGACCGAGGGCATTCAGTTGCCTCTGGATGATGGCTGATGCTTCCAGAGGATCTGTGGCGGAGGCTAGGAAGGCGGTGTCATCGGCATAAGTGGCTACTGTGAGGTTCCGGGAGGGGGTGATGGGGAGGTCCGTTGTGTAGAGGTGTGTATAAGATGGGTCCAAGAACACTGCCTTGTAGTACTCCTGCTCTTATGGGCCTAGGGGTGCTGATTGATGATCCGCATCTCACTCTGAATTCTCTTCCCTCTGTGTATGACTTGAGGAAGGCGAAATGGGAACTTGGGAGGTGGGATTTAATTTTGAAAAGTAGTCCAGGGTGCCAGACTCTGTCAAACGCCTGTTTGACATCCAGCATAACGGCGCAGCAGTACTTCTTCTTTCCGAAGGCCTCAAGTATGCTCTCAACAATCCGGTGGCATTGCTCAGGTGTTCCATGAAGGCGTCTGAAGCCAAACTGGTGATCAGGGATCAGTCCGGCCTCATCCAGTACTGGCAGTACTCTACAAAAAAATACTCTTTCAAGTATTTTGAGAGGATTGCCAGCAAACTAATCGGACGATACGAGGCTGGATTGGCTTCAGGTTTTCCAGGCTTGAGGAGGACAATAGCTTCAGCGCGATTTCACTCTTTAGGGAAGAACCCAGGACGGAGGCAGCTGTTGAAGATGTTAGCTAGCGTTTGGGAACAAAGAAAGGGAAATATTTTCAGTGCTGTTGCATCGATACGGTCAGGACCCGGTGACTTGCCATTTTTAGGGAGGCGATCTCCTGTGCAATCTCCTTTAGTTCGACGGGCTGTATTGGCGGGCCAGGAGCACTTGGGCTGTCTACGAACCTTATGGTTGCAGCTCTCTCTTTGCCAGTGCATCTGTCAAAAGGTTAGAATGCACTGTGTAGATGGTCAGCAAAGGCTTCTGCTCTTTCAAACTCAGACCGAGACCAGGAACCGTCCACTTTTCGCGGTGATATCTTCTTCGCAGGACTTTTTATGTGCCTCGTGACATTCCACAGGTTGTGCTGCGAGTCTCCAGGTTCCAGCTTCTCAAGGAATCTATAAAACGAGTCCTGTCGTTGGATGGATAGCTTGTCCTTCAGTTCCTTGGTGGCACGATTAAGTGCTCTCTTGTCCCTGGGGTTGCGCGAGGAAAACCAGACTCTTCTGAGGCGCCTTTTTTCGGCCACGAGGGCCACGATTTCCGGAGACCACAAGTGCACGTCTCTTTTAGGTATTCTCGGAGTAGTCGGAGGAGGTGGATTCGCCAACTCAGCGGCATTGTGCACCTCTTTGGTTAGTTCTTCGATGGCCGCATCTATGTTGCTTGGTGTGGAAAGAGGGGGATCTGGGTACAGGGAGGAAAGCATCCAAAACGTAAACTTGCGGGCATTGCGGTGAGTCTTCTAGGTGGGGTTTTTCTGAGGACGGGAATGTTTAGGAGCAAGTTGACTGCGCTGTGGTCGGATAGCAGTTTATCATAGCTTGACCATGTCTTAGAGTGTCCTATGCCCTTGGAGACGGCGAAGTCCAGCAGATCCGGCTGCAGCAAAAGTGGTATTCCGAAACTAGAAGAACATCGATATCGTCTGTTTTGATGAGATGCTCTACTTCGGCTTTGCTCTTCTGCAGGCCGTTGGCGTTCCAAAAAAACTATGTTAAGGCTAATTTTAAGGCTAAATTTGAACTCAGAACTTCAACCCCGACGGACGTGTTTCTAACAAAGCTCCAGTTAATATTGAAATCTAAGTGCAAAATTCAAGCCCAAGTGAAACCATTATTTGAAAGCGAAAAGACGCTAATACATAGTTATATGTGCTTTAAAAACTCTATATATTCCTGTGAATAAAATAAACAAAAAACAAGTGAAAACAATAAACGAAACAAAATATGAGCGTACCCGGCGCTCAAAATCAGAAGCGAGAGCTTCAAGCAAAACAAAACAAAAACAACTCCTACATCTCACTCACCCACATATCAAATCACACAAACAATTATCAAAACTTGCACCCGCAAAGTGATGAAAGAGCGCGATCTTGCTCTCCAGCATTGGAGAGACCCAACAGTTACTCTCAGCAACAAAGACCAGAATGCGCGCCAAATTTACCCGCGCGTATACCAACAACAACTTGTGTGAACACACACTCAACTCTCCCGCTCACAGCAGTTACGCTCTCAGCTCTCCCACTCTCAACTCTTCCGCTCTCAGCAACATCAGAGACAAATACCACAACTGCAGCAACTATAGCAACAACAACTACAGTTTGCTATGCTTCAATGTCGATACGCTCTTCTTCAGCGAATGTTAAAACACCCACAACCTCAATACCCGCTCCAACAACAATAAACAAAACTCAATCCTCTCTCCCAAACCAACAAAACTTAAAACGTCAACGAGACAATCAGTCGCCAAACGGTTCCAAAGATCTTTTAAATGGCAACAAGAAACAGAAGAATAAAGCTCAAACCGCTACTCAAGAAACACTCAAAGAGTACTGGCTAGCCGAGCCAAACTCAAGCAACCGCTTTGAGTTACTAGCACAAGATGATGAAGACGAAAACCAAACTGACAATGGGACAAATGCAACTATAAATACGCAAATGCAAATTGAGCACAAAAAAGTAAAACCCCCCCCAAATATGTTCAAAATGTTGAAAACATAGACGCACTAACTACTGCCTTAAATTCATTGGAAGAAATACAATATGAACTAAAAGCATTGTCAACTAATGAAATAAAAAATACAGCCACTAGAAACTACTCACTATCACAATATATTATTACTATTAAAAGATAAATCGAAATACTACACCTTCAGACCAAAAGACCAGAGAGGGTTTAAGGTAATCCTTCGTAACGTCCATCATGCTACAGACAAAGACGATATTATAAATTAACTAGCTCAGCAAGGACATGAAGTTATAAATTTACACAACATCCAGCGCTACGACTCCAAAACAACAATTGCCTCTATTCTCTATTGAACTCAAAATGAAAGAAAATAATAAAGACATCTATAAAATTGAGCACCTTCTTCATTGCAAAGTAATTTTTGAGCCACCGCGACCAAAGCGAACACTTCCCCAATGTACAAACTGCCAAAAATATGGACATACCAAAAATTACTGCACCAAAGACCCAACTTGTGTAAAATGCGCTGAAAAACACAGCCCTACATCCTGTACTATTAAAACAAGATCGGACCGAACAAGTATTAAATGTGCACTATGCAGTGAAAACCACACTGCAAACTATAAAGGTTGTATGGTGTACAAAGCACTGCAAATCCAAAAATACCTTACTCTCCGGAAAAAGAAATACAGGTAACAGAAACAAATCATCAAACGACACAATACAGTACAACAAATAACGTAGCAAGCTTAAAGACACCAGCTATATCCTATGCCGAAGTCTTAAATAGAAACCAAGTAACTAGCCATCAAACCAACTCATCAATCCAAACTGCCAGTGTACCTGATATACAGCCTGCTCCAACTCAATTAAGCCAAACCGCACAAAATGATTTTGACGAACTAAAACAATTGATGAAACAATTAATAGCCCAAATGACAAATATGATGAACATTGTCACGATTCTAGTATCTAAACTTGACAAATAAACACCTAACAATCGCCATCTGGAATGCTAACGGACTTTCACGCCATTTACTTGAACTAAAAACATTCTTAAACGAAAAGCTAATTGACGTCATGCTCATTTCTGAAACACACTCAACTGAGAAAACCTATATAAACATACCTAACTATAATATTTTCTCTACTAATCACCCTGACGGTAAGGCCCATTGTGGTACTGCAGTAATAATTAAAAAAAACATAAAGTGCATAGAGCTCGATGGATTCAAAAAGGACTACATACAGGTACTACTATATCGACCTCAGACACAACGGGTCCAATAAATATATCTGCAGTTTATTGCCCACCTAAATTTAACAATACAAAAGACCAATACGTCGATTTTCTAAAATCACTGGGAAATCGGTATTTGGCAGGAGGTGACTATAATGCCAAACACATAACATGGGGGTCCAGACTTACCACTGCAAAGGGAAGACAACTGTATGAAGCAATAAGAAGCAATAATAGCCGTGCCTTACTGACCAACTGACACTAACAAACTACCGGATTTAATTGACTTCTGCATTACAAGAAATATAATTTGCGATAACCTAACAATAAAATCATGCCTAGACCTCTCCTCCGACCATTCCCCAATATTAATTACGTTACATGGTGGGGTAGAAAAAAACAACAATGACCCCCCTTTATTTAACCACAAAACAAACTGGAATATGTTTCGCGAGATTTTGGAACAGAACATGGAAATAAATATCTCTCTAAAGACAAACAACGAACTGGACTCCGCAATAGCATATTTAAATGACAACATCATATATGCAGCAACGCAATCGACACCATCTATAAAAATGATTGCATTAAAGAAAACTCCCGCCTTTATTAAAGACAAAATCAGGCAAAAGCGTAAACTAAGGAAGATATGGCAAAGGACTAGGCCTCCAGAAGATAAAAACAAACTTAATAGAGCAACAGACGAACTCAAGAGAATTCTCAGGGCAGACAAAGATAACCGGCTACAATACTACCTTAGCAACCTTCGAACTTCCTTATCTACAAATTATTCTCTGTGGAAAGCGACCAAAAAATTGACGAACTCAACTATACACAAGCCGCCTATAAAAAGAAACAACAACACATGGGCGAGATCAAACAAAGAAAAAGTAGACACTCCTGCTGAACACTTTAAAACATCATTTACCAATGACATGGACAGCGGCAACGCTGAGCTTCCAAGACAAATCACCAACTCAAATTGTGCAATTAAAACTATAACAAAGGCAGAAATTAAATCTCACATAAAACAAATTAAAAACAAGTGTGAAAAGTTAGCTTCGGCTTGCCGAAGATGGTATACCCTTGAAAACAAAAAAGTTTTCCATACAAAGACTTGTTTTCTTATCGGTCGTTTTAATGGCAGCTATATGATATAGTGGTCCGATCCGGACAAAACTTTCACAAATCGTGTATGCCTATATCAAATAAATAAATGTTGAATTCGGTTGCAATAGGTTAGAAAACAAAAAAATTTTTTATACAAAAACTTGTTTTCATATCGGTATTGTATGGCAGCTATATGATATAGTGATTCGATCCGGATCAAACTTTCAAAAATCATGTATGCCTATGTCAAACGAATAAATTTTGAATTCAGTTGCAATAGCTTGGAAAACAAAAAAATTTTCCATACAAAGACTTGTTTTCATATCGGTCGTTTGTATGGCAGCTATATGACATAGTGGTTCGATCCGGACCTAAGCTTTACCCTTTTTCAAGGGTATAACAAGAAAGCCCCCGGATATGACCTAATCGGAGGAAAAGTTCTTAAAGAACTACCAGACGCCATAATCACCTATATTAGAAACCTGTTTAACGGAATCCTTCGATTGCAATACTTTCCCATAACTTGGAAGGTAGGCCAAATTAAAGCAATTCCAAAACCAAATAAAAACGCCAATACTGTAAGTTCGTACAGACCAATCACTATTACCTGTCCTCTCAAAAGTATTTGAAAATTCCTATTAAATAGAATCGAGCCAACCCTAAAACAAAAAAATATAATACCTCCTCACCAATTCGGCTTTCGGAAGCAGCACTCGACTGTCCAACAGGTCCATCGAGTAATTAACAAAATAACAGACGATTTCGACAAAAAGAAGTTTTGCTATGCTGTGTACTTGGACATTGCTAAAGCATTTGACAAAGTATGGCACAAAGGACTGCTGCATAAGCTAAGAAATATACTACCAGATAACCTATATGCCATCCTACAAAGCTATATAGCGGACATTATATATAGCGGACATATATATAGCGGAAATTGCTATATCAAATATGACAATGAATGCTCAGATGTTATGCCAGTGTCAGCGGGTGTTCCCCAAGGTAGTGTGCTTGGGCCCATCTTATACCTGATTTACACCTCCGATATTCCAGCGCCAACTATCCCTGGATCAATGATTGCTACGTTCGCAGATGATACTGTGTTAATGTCGTCAAGCGCGTGTGAAAAAAGCAGCTGCAAGTACACTACAGCAAATCATGACACAAACAGTATCCTGGTTTGAGAGATGGGGTATCGAGATAAATAAAGACAAAACTCAACAAGTAATATACACAAAACGACAACCCAAAAACTTCGCAATTAAAATCAACGACAATCAAATATTATTACGCCCATATGCCAAGTACCTTGGACTAACTATTGACTCGAAACTGACATGGAAGCAGCACATTCTAAATAAACGAAATGAAATAAAAAACAAATTTCGACAACTTAACTGGCTAATAGGAAAACACTCAAAACTAGAATTACATTATAAAATTGCAATATAGAAGGCGTTAATAAAACCAATATGGACGTATGGAGTAGAAATCTGGGGAACTGCCAGTAAATCTCACTTACAGCTAATTCAGCGAACGCAATCGAAAATGCTCATGACAATCACAAATGCCGAATGGTATATTAGAAACGAAGATATCCATAAAGATTTAAACATAGAGACAGTCAACGAAACTATTAAAAACAGCAGCAAAAAACACACAAATCAACTATTTAGCCACCAAAACTCAAACTTGAGACAAATACCGATGAGAGAGTTGGAACCGAGAAGATTAAAACGCAGAACTCCAACAGAATTAAATTATTAATAAATTATTAACGTATTAGCGTATCCTTGCAATGGGAAGGGCCGCTACCTTTTTTCCTTTTTTCAAAACTAGTCAACCATTACTCATTGTTATTTTAAAAAAAAAACAGAATGTAATTTAAAGAAAAAAAAAAACAAAGGCTAATTTGCATTATTTTCTGTTGAGGATGGGAGCTATAAACTGCATCATCTGCGAGAACATCTGCGATAACATCTGCGAGATTAACTTTTCCATCATCCTCTCAATCGATCCTTCCATGCGGGCAAGCATCGTTTCAAGTGGTTGGGTTGTGGGGCTTCGGGAGTGGTTTGAGGCGTTTGTTGGGGGATTCGAGAGCGCTGCCGTTTATCGTACGGCTCGGATCGCGGGGATAGACCCGAGAGAAAAAAGTTTAGAAAAGATTACGAGGAAAAAGTAGAGTTCGTTTGTTGCTCTGAAAGGTAGGTCAAAATTGAGGATTTGGTAGAAGTGGACGTACAGAGTGAAGTAAAAGAGTATAGGTCGCTGTAGTCAGAACAAAAAACCCTAAAAGGCTCATGATTGGCATATGTTGATCTACAAAAACTAAAGGAACAGAGAACTAAAATTTCTATTTCGTCTATTTGAAATGTTAAATTCAAGGCGTGTTAGATACTGGCTGTCTACATTACCATTACCAAGGTTATGTAGGAAAACGACCCCCAGCATCTTTCTACGATTGGTTAAGGAAGGTAATTTGATTAGAGGGAGTCTGTTAAAATAAGATGGGAGGTGAAGATTTGTATCTCAGTTGAGTCCTCTAAGAGCAAACATATTTAATTTCTTTTGAAAGGATTCAACGCGATCTTGATGAACCCCATTCTGAGGGCTCCAGACGCATGACCCGTACTCCAGTATTGGACGTACTAAAGATACGTATAAACTTTTCGTTATATAAGGGTCATCGAATTATTCCAGAGACAAGGATAAAAGTTTTAGAAGAGGTCTGCACAATGACCTAGCACAGTTTTTCAGTACACAAACAGGAGCACCATCACGATCTGGCGAATAGACTGGTTTTACCTTTAGAAAATCCGATAACACACTACTTTCGAAGAAAGTTGGTCTGAAAATAAGATTGGCTGATTGAATATTGTATAAATAAGGCTGATCCATAATTGTAGGAAATGAGTACGTTGTTTGAAAGAAAGTTGCGAATAGATCGGCAATACCCTGCGATCAGTAGTCGCAGATAAATTTTCAAACGAAATTAGGTCGGAAAAGATACATGCTTACGCTTAGTTTTCACAAAATGGTAAAAACTGTTTCGGTAGCGGTATACATAATTCTTATAAAACTAAGCATTATGCACGGTGAAGCTTGAGCTAGCTACTAAATATCTTCAGAAAGTTGCATTGCAGCCAGTTTTCTTATATCCCTTAAGGAGTCTTTTTTTGAAGTATTTTAAGTTTTTAAGGCTCCTTGTAAACCAAGGAGGGTCCGTCGAGGCGGATGGATACTTTCATGGCATGCAAGAGTCAAAGAAAACGTTAAGCATTTTATAGAATGTTTCTAAAGCGAAATTAATATCGGTGCATTCCAGATATCCGACCAATCAAATATATAAATTAAATAGCTTAGTCTCTGAAAGTCAGCCTTACGAAAGCAGCGAGTTTTATAAACTCCATTGCGAGACTGAAGGCTGCTAGCAGTAAGCGTTTCAATCGACACCTCAAGCGTTGGGTGGAAAGGATCTTCTGGGGTCGAAAGTGGCATGGCTCTGGAAAGGGTTGTTCCATCTAGATCAGAAACGAAACATAGATCTAGAAGCCGGCCTAAAGAATTCCTTACGTAGTTAATTTGAACAAGGAGTATGTCGAACATACCCTCAGTAAAATCATGGCGTGTTGAAAGTGATAAAGGTGGTGAATTCTCTATGTTTGACCAGATAAGTTCAGGTAAATTGAAGTCTCCTAATGTCACTAGCAGGTCACTGTCGGACATGCGATTAGAAACCAGCTGAACGACAGATAAGCGGTTCCAGTATGTAGGCGGTTCTGAAGAAGGTGGTAAGTATGAGCATGTGATGAACAGTAATTAAAGCGACATAGTGATTTTCACACAAAGGAATTCTAGATCACCCAGATCCGGTAACTTAACCTCTTTAGAAGCAAAGTCGGAGTCTACAGAGATTAGGACTCCTCCTCCCCTTCGTAGTGATCGGTCCCGTCTGTAAGTGGTGTTCGTGTCTGGAAAAAGTTTGGAGCTAAAAATCTCCGGCTTTAACCAGGTTTCTGTAAAAGACTATGTTCTCCGGCCAAAAGCTGGGCGAACAAATTATGTCGAACATCGGCAAAGGTACACGTATCTTAAAAGATGACGTAAGCCTCGAGTAAGTATATTTAAACTTCCTAATGTCCTCCTCTCTAACAACGGCCTTAGATTTGGCTTGGATGTAAGCCGATATATCAATATCTGAGGTATCAGGGGCCAGCCGTAAAATAAAAATGTGTTTATAGGGGATAATCACCTGCAAGGGTTTTGGTGTTACGGTTGGTAAGACCGACATCAGTTCGTACCGGGGGTCCGGGGTCGACTCTACTCGTGCCGGAGGAATCACCTGAAGTGATGCCCTGGAAGGTAATTCAGACGAGTTATGGAGTCCAATTTAGGAACCGAATTCGTATTTGCAACTCTTGCTCTTGATGTAGTAGCGGTCTGAGCGGCTGCATGGTCGTCGGCTGATCCGGCTGAAAAGTGATATCAGAGCATACGGAGTCCCTAATAGCGGTTTTTTTATGCTTTGAACAGCTGGAGGCTGCTAAATTGAGAATCAAGCGCAGAGAGTTGGTGGTTGATTTTACGGAAACCACCGAGCAACTCTTTGAAACCGTTTCTAGTTTGCCGCATGAACGTCCGCATTTCTTTTTGAACCGCGCGACATCCACTGCTGCAAAAGTGGAAGCCAGAATTGCATCCGAAACTTAGGCTGTGAAACCGACACATTCAGTATGCCACGTTTTCACACAGCCAACAGGGGATGCTAGGCTGGGACGCGTAAATCGGCATATTACATAATTTCATAGGAGTCGCGCCGAGCGTCGGTACGACCTGGTCGCGGACGAGAAGACGAAGTGGAGCGTCATTTGAGGAGATCACAGACAGCGGTCACGAGGCGCAAGGAGCGCCAAGCATCGACGGCCGCAGCCAGCGGCCACAAGGTGTTGGAGCGCGCACAGGCGCCGCCATATTGAAGCTGGGAAAGATGCTGCATTCCCCCAGGAAGAGTGCCCGGCTGAATGGAGGCGAAGCCACCCCTATAACGAGAGCTGATCAGAAGCCAGTGAGTAGTGGAGCAGGAACCCGGCCGCGGGTGAATATCACGGTGCCGACGATTTCTTGCCCGGCCACTACGGTGACTACAGTAGCTTTCCAACCTAGAAGTACTGCCGTCACAGCTGCGAGCTCAGCGCCGGAGATGAACCAGCTTCTCACGTTGGATCTCATCGAGAGAGAATCGCAGCGTTGGAGAAGGAGCTGGAGAAAGTTAAAGCCCTGGAAAGTGTGAGCACCACCAATTGCGCGCCAATCGCAGTTGGCCCAAGCGCAGTTGGCGCCAACAGGGAAGCGTCGGGTCGGCCGCCATTTTGGAGCGGCCCGCCATTACCCACATCTAACGGAGAGGCCTTACATAACGGGGTCGGTGCCCTATAACGGTGACGGTGCGAGCGGTGCGGCCTGCACGCTGCCGCCATCTTGAAGGGGACCGCCATTGCTAATAACTAGCAACCAGTTTGTAGAGCCACTGTGTGCAACAAGCACTGCGAAGCCAGCGCATGGATTCGTGCTACCCGGCGTGAGCGTCCACAATGTGGCAACAGCATCGCCACTTGTTGGATCCTACGCCGCGATGACGCCGAATGGAACCCAGGAAGCATATGAACCAAGGAAGCTTCTGGACTTGCCTGTATTTGGAGGGCACGCCGAGGAGTGGCCAATCTTCAGCTGTGCGTTCGTGGAGAAGACCCGAGCGTCCAATTGCACGGATCTGGAGAACAACCAGAGATTACTGAAGGCGCTGAAAGATGAAGCCCGTGAGACAGTGAAGGCGCTACTAATTCATACAGGGAATCTCAGCGCCGTGATGGAGCAGCTGCGCTTTAGGTTCGGCCGACCGGAGCAGCTTATACGCAGCCAGCTGAACAGCGTGCGAGAGGTGCAGCCAATTTCGGAGCACAATTTGGCGAAGATCATTCCTTTCGCTACCCGAGTGAGTAACCTCGTGGCCTTCTTGCAGCCAGCGAAGGCGGAGCAGCACCTGGGGAACCCAACCCTCATGGAGCTTGTGGCCAAGCTTCCTACGAGCAAGCGAGTGGACTGGACCAGGCATGCTGCAACGATTGTGGTGTGCACGGTTTTGGATGTCGTGGGAAAGGAGCCGAGGCGTCGAGTTCTGCATACGAGCATCGACCATAACGAATGCAATCAACAGGATGATCATGGAGGTTGTCCCATCTGTGGAGGACAACATGGAATCACGAGTTGTAGAGAATTCATTAGAGCTTCGCCGCCGGGAAGGTGGAGGATTGTGAAGAGCCACCGATTCTGCTTCACATGCCTACAAAGCGGGCACATAGCTAGACTCAGCTATAAGCAAGGTGAGTGCCAGATGAATGGATGCCGAAAGAATCATCACCGTCTGCTACTTGGTGCGGACGAGGAGCGAAGGCCGCAGCAGCGATGTAGTTTCAGACGCCACGGAGGGAACCAGCAGCCAGCAGTTTCAGACGTAGCCCGGCCAGGATGCCTTCGCTACGAGATGGTCACAGGGACCAAGAGGGGAACCAGAGCCAGCCATTCCCAGAAACAGCCTGCAGAGAGGAGCTCTGCGTGAAGCGGGAGCGCCTATGCAGAAGAATTTGAGCTTCGTCGACGCCGAAGGAGGCCGCCTACTGTTCCGTATACTGTCAGTTACGCTGTACGAAACTGGGCGGAAAGTGGATACGTATGCGCTCCTAGATGATGGATCCTCCGTCACGATGATCGATGACGAGCTGTGAAGAGATTTTGGAGTGCAAGGAGAGCGTCGTCAGCTAAATATCCAATGGTTTGCCATTTACACGGTTATCCGAGTATGCCATTTCGAGTCTGAGTCTGCCGATGCAGACATTGAATCGACAGGATGTCCAAGGCGTGAATAGGGATGCGCGTCTGCCGATGAAGCCTTACAGCAACTTGGTTCCAAAGCTGCTCATCGGCCTGGGTCACGGACATCTCGGATTGCCACTTAGAACGAGGTGGTTCGCTAGAGAGGGACCGAAAAAGGAATATTTGATCCTGGTGATGTCAACGTTTGATCCCCTGGAATTCCTGTGCTGCCTCATGATTAAAGCGAAGCTGCTGCTGCGAGAGATTTGGAGGCAGAAGATCTAGTGGGACGAACCACTACCGGAGGAGTTAAGCAAAGCATTTGCGAATTGGAGCAGTCCGGGCCATAGAATTGCACGTCTTCGTGGATGCCAGTCAGGCAGCATTCGCGGCGGTGGCCTATTGGAGGGTCATATATGAAGACGAGAACGTGCTGGTGAGCTGCGTATGTGCAAAGAAGAAGTGCGCCACGATGAGAACAATGACGATCCCACGGCTGGAGCTGCAGGCAGCAGGTTTCGGAACCAGGCTGATGAACACTGTCAAGGAAGAGCACTGTGTGGCCATCACGGACCTGGTATTATGGACGGACTCAAAGACGGTGCTGAGATGGATCGACAGCACCCACCGCCGATATAAGCAGTTTGTTGGCAACCGAGTGGCGGAGATTCTGGAGTCGTCAAAGGTTTCTCAATGGAGATGGGTGCCTACAGCCGATAATGCGTCGGATGATGCGTCGCGGTCGCAGAGGGGACTAAGTGGCTACCTTATCCAGGATTCAAGGTGGCTAAGAGGTGCATTTTTGAGGTAGCCAGCAGGCCGGGGCCTGAGGAAAGAACTGAGCGTGTTCCAGATGCCCCTGATCAGGAAGAGATACCCAGTGAGTTTGCATTAGTCGTGGCAAACGATTTTGTTATTCATTTTCAGAGATTTTCGAGCTTCAATCGCCTGGTGAGGATCACAGCCTGGGTCCTACGGTTTGCGCGCGTGTGCCGCAAACAGAGAAGCGATCTCGAGGAATCTGGCCTTACTGCAGCAGAATGTAAGGACGCGGAGAACCTATTGGCACAGTTGGAGTCGTTTCCCGACGATATGAAGTCGGTGGAAACTGGACGGGACGTCGCTAGCTCGAGCGACATTCGAGGGTTGGTACCCTACCTGGACAAGAACGAGATTCTGCGAGCTTACGGCAGAATGGATGCCAGTATTACGGGCCTCCTCGCAATGTACGGCGTGCACAGTGCGAGGAGGCCCGTAATACTGTCACACAGGCACAGTCTGACAGAGCTGATTGTGCGACATTTCCACGACAGGATGAAGCATCAAAATGTGGATGCTACGATCGCTGAGATTCGGACGAGATTCTGGGTCACGAAGATGAGGCGAGTGAAGCGGAGAGTGATCTCATCGTGCAACGAGTGCAAGTTGCAGCAAGTGCGGCCGATGCCGCGTAGAGGGCCAGTACATAGACTGCGCAGCGACAACGGCAAGAACATCGTGGGAGCTGACAGGGAAGCTAGACGCTTTGGTGACGTGTTCGAGATGAAGAAGATTCAGAGTGAGTTGTCAAGCAAAAGCATAGAATGGGTTTTTAATTGCCAATGAACCCGTCTTAAGGCGGAGTATGGGAGCGTTTGGTGCAGTGCGTCAAGAGAGTACTGCGTCATACCCTGAAGGAAGTTGTGCCGAAGGACCATATATTGGAGAGTCTCCTGATTGAGGCGGAGAATATTGTGAATTCGCGTCCGCTTACCCATTTGCCTGTGGATTCGGAACAGGAGGCGCCGTTGACGCCAAATGAATTACTCAAGGGAGTAGGCAATCTGCCGGATACGCCTTGATTGGATGCGGATTTGCCCATGGAGGGTTTCCTGCTTTCTTGTAGAAGCAGTGGAGGATTGCTCGCCTGCTGCGAGATCGTTTCTGGAGAAGGTGGGTCATGGAGTACCTGCCTACGCTTGTGCGCCGCTAGAAGTGGTGCATAAGAACGGATCCCATCCACCAGGGTGATATGGTCTTCGTCTGCGATCCCACCTTGCCCTGACGAGAGTGGTGCAAAGGCATCGTGGAGGAGGTCTACAGCAGAGCAGATGGAGTCGGCGGAGCATATACGAGAGTTTGGAGGGCACACTGCGGTGAGAATAAAAATGAGCCTACTACCACGGATAAGTCTTTCCCTTTCCTTCGGAATCCAAGGTGGAGTAGCCGTTTAATGCAACTCCGTTCGCACGACGACAGGGAGGGAATAAAAAAAAAGAGCGCAAACTAAGAGAGAGTAAGGTTTTGCAATAATAAGAATTGCAGAAAATAAAAAGAAATAGGGAATAAAGATAGGGCACAGTACCTTACTTGGATAAATAAAGTAAAATTAAATTCTTACCAAATACGGTACCGTGCAGATGATGGTGGTGGGTGGTGTTGGATGGTGGTGAATGTTAAGATTACTTTGGCGCCAATTATGTAAAAGAATTTTCCATTCTATCTGTGAGTTGGGGCTTGGGGGTGCGGATCTTGAATGCCGCACTCTTGCTCCGCCAAGCTGAATAAAAAGAAGTGGCTGCATCTGACAGCTGCAGATTTTAGAAGCCGGCCGTGTTCTAAATGCTCCGGCGATCCGAGGAGCGGGATGTTTTTAGGTATTGATACTAGACTTTTAACTATAAGACTTAGAACTTAACAGAGAGAATATATAGATGGGCAACTGCTCTGTATTGGACAGAATATCAAAAGTGCCTGAACTTAAAACTATCTATAGAGACTCGCAGCAGACGCATGTGTATCGTAGACGTATGTGTTCGCCGACTGCGTACATGTTTTTGGCCCAATGTTCATGGTTCAGTGGGTCAACTAACCTACTACGTTGGACCGTCTTAACTTATATATTTTTTTCCTTTTGGACTCCAGACGTTCCTTCATCCTATGCAGTTGTTTCTTTTATAATAAAAGGTGACCATGTGTTACCCTATTTATACTTCCCCTTTCATTGAAAGTTTTTTTTGAAAGGTATTCGGGTGGGGCTAAATTTGCTGGGTGTTTTTACCCCTATCGAATCGAGTTTTTCCCCTATGGTTATGGGTTTTCGGTCCTCTCATCGAGAATTGGAACCCACCGCTAAAGCCGCGCCATTACAACACTGAATATTATTTTTTCTTTAGATACAATTTTAGTGGAATTCAGCTGCGTATATCATTAATATGAGACGTACCCATTTCTTTCCCTACAATTTTTCTATATGAAAATCAACTATTTCCTATTATTTTTTCTACTAATTCCACATTTGACAAATATACGACCAAGTTTTGCGACAAAATTTTGCGAGAAATTGCTTTGCGCAAAACTGCGACAATACCGGCTTGGCGCCCAAATTATATTGGTATAAATTGCGTTTATAGATACGACGTATATTAAATTGCGCATTTCCTATCAGTGACAACTTGTCCGATGGAGATATGGCTATACTTGTCATCTCAAACAGAAACAAATCTTAAAACAGCTTGTATCGGATCCATGGGTAATCATATCCAGCGTCTCATCGATCGACGCTTGTGGCCGATTATTTGACCAAAAATCACATTTTAACAATCAACCACTCCCTGTATTCGCTTTATATAGCACCGTGCGACTTCTACCTCTTCGGAAAAATGCATTTGCCGATGAAAGAAAAACGTTATGCAGATGTGGAGGGCATTAAAAAGGCTGGCACCGGCATACTGGAGGCCATACCGGGCAACGAGCTAAAACACTCGTTCGACATTAGCAGCATTATTAGCATTATTAAAGCAGAAGGAGACTATTTTGAATAAAATTAATTAATTTTGCCAATAAAACCATTTGGTCTGTCTTTTTTTTTCAAAAGCCCTGCTTACTTTGGAACGCACATTGTAAGATCGCATGGCAGCCAGTAAGAAACGATTTACTCGCTCTGCAGTATTACTCTGCGGAGTGTAAAGGACTGTATAAACATGCTTTATGCCAAGCTCGGTAAGGAACGAAGTAAATTTGTTTAGTGGTTTACTGAAGTGTTATTTATAAATGATCAAGAGCTATTAATAGTCCCACATGACCTTGTTTACTTCGAGGATATGGGCTTAAATGATTGATGTATAGGCGTTGAAAAGGACGACAAAAAGGTACATGAGCTCTCATAGGTGGACGCAGACTGTAGTTTGGTGTATACGCAGACTCTTTGGTACCAATAATTTCCATGAAAGTTCTTCCTGATGCTTCTCTCCCTCAGCGTGTTTCGTTCAAAAATATAAATTTTTATCGACGATCTTTTTATGTGGAAATGGTGCCTGGTTTTCTGGGTACTTACCCATTAAACCCATATACGAGTCTTCGGCAAATATTTCGGATTGAAGATTAATAGCTGGATGCATGTTTAACTCAGCAATTAAGGTTTCATACAATCTCGATATTGTATGCGGACACGTGAACTAAAATTGTTGCAATCGGAAAATCCAGCGAGAGAGTCTACCTGCAACATTTTGTTGGCGCATGAGCCAGAGCAGACTGGAATGATCTGTGACAACCTCAAATTCTTGCAGTTCGCTAGTGACCGCTTAGCATTCTCACTGTGACGTTTTGCTAGCTGCATTAATACTGCCCCAATTCCAAAGTCGCTTGCATCGCAATGAAGATAGAACTTCTTACTAACATCAGGATTAGTAAGAATTGGTGCTGATGTCCAAAATTGTTTAAGTTTATCCATTGCCACCTGAGAGCTCATCGTTTATTTAAACTTTATCTTTTCCGATAACAAATCCGTACTCAGACATTTGAGATCAGAGAAATTCGGAATGAATCGACGATACTCCTAAAAAGTCATAAAAATCTGCGAGTCTACTTAAGGTTCTTTGGCGGAAGCCAATAAACAATGCAAGAAATTTTAGCGGTGTCCGTGCAAATACCACCGCTACTTATAACGTAGCCTAGATAATTAATGCGCGTGACACAAAACTGAATTTTCTTTAAATTCAGAGTAATATTAGTATTACGAAATTGCCCTGCAAATCTTAGGAAAATTGCAAGATGAGTGACAAAGTCTTTCGACACGACACACAAATCATCCATGTATCCGAACACACAATACCGCAAATCGGGAGGTATTATGTGATTCATCAACCGGCACATGGTGGACGGAGCGTTGCATAGTCAAAATGGCATTACCTTGAACTGAGGCTGTGAGAGGCTTATACCTCTTGATAGGTTGGATTTGCCAATAGGCTTCTTTGAGATTTAGCTCGGAAATTATGTTGGCTTTTGGTAATCGAGAAAATATATCATCGATTCTTGGTAACAAATAAGCAATCTTTTTGGTTGCCTCATTAAGCTTACGAGCGTCAAGGCAGTGACGTACTTTTTTGGTTTTACAACCATGGGCTCCTAGAAGGCTCAATCGCTTCTAATTGAAGCATGCGATCTATTTATTGGTAAAGCAGTTTCACCACTGCTGGGCTGACTGGATAAAACCGTTGCTTACATGGTTTTCGACTCCCACATCAACATGATGCTCAATCAAGGAAGTGCGACCTAGCGTTTCCGTCATTTTCGGAAAAAGTTCTTTAAATAAAGCTAATTGTTGTAGTTCACTAGCACTCAACAAGTATTAATTTTCCATTGTTGATTCGTTAGCTAAAATTGATGACTCTATAGAACTATAAACATAAAGAGCGATTTGAAATATTTTCTTAAAATCGTTCCCTAATATCAATGTCTGCTTAATGCTTGGAATTATATACTACTTGATCCAACTTGTATTGTTTTTATAACGCATTTTTACCATCCGCAAACCTATAATTCGCTGAGTTTCTCCACCCACAGTTTTCGCACTGGTTCTTATAGCTATAAATTTAGGATAGTCCGAGAAATGTTAAGTCAACACTTAACATTTCACTTTCATAGCGAACGGTCGTGTTTTTTTTTGGCGCTCATCAATTTATCTATTATTGCCTTGCGAAAAACGGTACCATATTTGGTGAGATTACAATATTACATTATTTATCCAAGTAAGGTACTGTGCCGTACATCTATTGCCTATTTCTTCCATATTCTGCAATTCTTATTATTGCAAAAACTCACTCCTAGTTTACGCTCTTTTTTTCATTTCCTCCTCCTTCTATCCAGCTCTTGTTAATCAAGTACAGTGGTTTAAGGCTACTAGTTTGTGTAAAAATAATTATTTAGTGTCAATATATTTTTATATATTTTAAATTTCTTGTTTATTATCATAAAAAAATGGTATAATGGAATTTTATAGTATCTGCTCTATAAAATCGTGCAATAAGCCAATTTCCGCGTCCCAGCCTAGAATCCCCTGTTGTCTGTATGAACACGTAGTACATACTAAATGTACCGGTTTCACCGCCTCAGTTTCAGATGCAATTTCAAGACATGCTGGCTTCCACTTTTGCAGCAGTGGATGTCGCGCGGTTCAAAAAAAGATGCAAATGTTCATGCAGCAAACTAAGAAGATCGGAGCACCTTATGAGGATGCAGCTAGGTACATAGTCTGGGCCTGGGGAAAATGACATTTTGATTGATGAAAGAGCCGTAAACACATCGTGACAGTGGAATTCAGAAAGATGTATGTTATTTATATAGGGTAAGCGATACGGATAATAAGAGGAGGGATCAAATGAATCAGATGAGTACGATGATTGGCAAAATGAGGCAAAAAGATTAGCAATACCGAGATGTGATGAGTCGAAATTATTATTATATGAGAGGGAAGGGGGAAAAAGATTTGATTTACGTTTAAAGTTTACAACAGAATAATAAGAGCTTGGATCCTTTTGAAAATTGTGTTTGCATTTTTTAATGTAATTTTTATATAGTTGATTGTTGGTCAACAAACTGGTTGCGGATGAGTAGGTAGTTTGAAAGATGTAACAACGCTCGAGACCTTAACGACTTTTTGTAAGCTCTAGATTTCTCATTTTTAAGGAGAGAGAGTTTCTTATTAAACCATGGAGGTTGTGACGTAGATGGCGTCCATATTTCAAGGACAGATTTACTTAGGGCGTTATGAATTACTTCATAAAAAGAGTCAGTAGCAGTATCGATATTGCTGAAATTTTAAAGATAACTCCAATCAATATTGGCCAAGTAATTTCTTATGTCACAACAGTCGTTTTATTAAATTCTTTTAACAAGACTATTGGGGTATAGGAGAATCGATAATCAGCGAAACCAAGAGTTTGGGATGTTGTGAGCCCTAGGGAGTAGTTAAGGGAGGAAACCTTATTATTGTGGCAGCGGAGGTAGTATTTGAGAAAATAAGGTCACGCGACCTGCCACGGGAGTTCCTAATAGGGTTAAGTTGGAAACGGCTGAGTCGGCTTAGCCATCAAGGAAGTCATTTTGGTAGTGGGCAACAGCGAGTTATCATCGTCAGAGTTGATCCATGAAATAAGGGGCAAATTGAAATCACCCATAACTAGTATAAGATCAGAATCATTTAGCAGAGACAAGACGGATTTAATGGCAGTTAGGTGGTGCATATAAATGATTGCATCACACAGGGGAGGAATGTAGGAACAAAAAACGGAAAGGTTAAAGAACTCAGAATGAATTTTAATGGCTTAAAATTGAATTCCGAGAAAATTAATGATAGTGATACGTTCCACTGAGTAAATGTTGTTTACGGCAATGACAACGGCCCCTCCAAAGGTTGGGAGATCTTTCCGAAAGACAGTGTACTTCGATACAAAAATTTCATTGTCAATGACAGAGGAGTTTAGCCAGGTTTCTGTTAGCAAAATAGCATCAAAGTCACGGGAAGCACTGTTGTAAAGAATATGTTCAGTTAACCAAGAATACTTCGAACGTTTTGGTAGCAACAAGAAAAAATCAGAGTGCTTAGTTTTTGAAATAGCTACAGGACTGGAACCTTGAGAATCTCTTGCTAAGAGTTCATGAACAATACTTGCTTGGGCCAGGTTGGAGGGTCTAAAGCTTTATCAACGCAATCATCTGGTAAAGTTATTTTGAATGAAGATATGCTACGTTTATGTTTAAAATTATATTTGGTCACAAAAAATTCTGACGGAGCTATGTTAAGACTATATGGAAGATGACACCTAACGTCATCTGGAGTGGCGTAAGGCATAAGACGCGATACAAAAATAGACTTGCTGGGAGCGACAGCTCTCAGCGTAAGTGCAGAACATGCTTACATGCTTCGTTTATTTCTATTCGCCAATCAGATAGCGAGTATTATATTCTGTTAGCTTCTGATTTTCTATTGCAAGCGAGCGGTCCTCCTTGCAAATAAATAAATATAAAACTAATTCATCAGACTTTTTCTGCGAAGCCCCGCTTCTGAATAAAATACACAAAAATAATAAAACATATCTCTATCTTCTAAATAGCTGGTAGAAATATTTATGAGTTAATATTTTATACTTGTAAATTGTGCCTTTATACTTTTCGACGGTTCATTCATTGTTGAAAAGTGACTTGCCTCTAATATCCATATTAGTCTGCCATGATCACAAATTTTGACCAAAGAATTTGATATAGTCACTCTATACAGAAAAGGTAATCTTCAGAAAGGAAAATTGGAAAACACATTTAAAACAAACAAAAATGTAGAGCAAATGGATTATGATCATTATAAAATCACATACTTTTAAAAAACACAGTTTAAAAAAAGAAAAAGTTTATTGAAGCCCCCATTTTACAGGACCATTCTGTCGCACAATGATGTTGTCGCTTCAATAAATTGCCAACGCCTACACCCAACAAATTCAAACAAACAATTTTAAGCAAAGTATTGAGACCAATGATGGCTATAATTTTTTTTAAGTAAATACAGAGACAGATTCCGTCAGCATTTAAACATTATTGCCTAAACATAAGTTAAACCGAAATTATGATTTATAAGACTTACAAAAAATTTTCAAATCTTCATTTTAAACGATATTCGACAGTCGTTTTAACTGTGGTCTGGAAAAAAGTACCTAATGATCAGCGCTGGGTCGGAATGTCGTTGCAGGGAAGTCAGAATCGATCGAACCTGAGTTCAACTTCTAGCAAGTGTTATTTAATGGGTTATTTCTTTTTTGACGGATCTGATATTAAAGTCTCTTTGTATAATTTTATTTTGGATATTCCAGGGTACTTCAGGGATTGTTCTTAGTATCGTGGATTGGGCCCGTGGCATTATATCAATATCACTTCCCCATAATTAAGAGTCGTACGTTCAAATTGGTTTTAGTACGGAGGTGTAGAGTAGGACCCTGTAGCCCAGACAGAGGGGTGACCGGGAGTTGATAAGCCAGTGGAGATTACTAGCCTTAACATTGGGGAACTCCAGCGTTTATAGCGTGGTCATCGGAAATGTCAGAGTTGCATCTCACAGCAAATGTTCCATTGTAGAGATACGACTTCAGGAGTTTGTGGGTATTTTGGGAAAGTATTGTTTTAATTTTTGACATTAATCCATGTAGCCAGACCTTGTAAAAAGCCTCAGAGACATCCAAAAATATTGCAGTGCAATATTCCCGTTTTTCGAAAGCAGATAGTATTTCTGATGTTATATGATTGGCTTTTTTAATGGTTCCATGTTTTTGCCGAAAACCGAACTCATGCGCTGGAATAAGATTTCCAGTTCTCAGGTTGGGGGTTATTCGGCTCATCAGACTAAGTTTCGAGTAACAAGACAATAGGCTTATAGGCGTTGAGGAAACTGAATGGTTCTTGCCTGTATGCCTGCCTGTGCATACACTATAGAAGCTCAATAATCACCTTTGGAGTTATTAGTGTACATCCTGGGGACTTATTTAGATTTAGTTGATCCTTTATGATTTTGGATATTTCATTCGCTTGAAATTAGATTGGCTCATATGGTGCTTGGTCATCGTCTCTTACCATTGGTAATACAAACGAACTTGTAGCAGGGTTCGGTATGAACTTGCCACTCCCGTCGCATACGTCGTTTTTCAGGAACTTGCAGCGCGATGTCTGCATTTGTCACTCTGGGTCTGCTAGGTGCGCTCTCTATTTGAGGTGTTGAGATGTAGCTAAAACACTCTCCAATGTATTTGCTGTGGATTCAATCTCGGCACCAAAGTTTTGCCTTGTATTCTGCTCAATGTATGAACCTATGTATTTTCTGTATTTGACCCAGTTTTTTCTCTTCTATGTTAATCTGTTAGCCTGCATTGTAGTCTCAGGGCGTTGGAGGAGGTTGAGATTTAAAAGCACTGGCGAGTGGTCAGATGATAGATCCGGTAGAGATTCGGCTCTAATGAGGTTTCGAGGCATATTTTTAGTTATTGCAAAGTAAAGATCAATATAGAAATTTAAATTCGAATTAAAATTTAAATTCGAATTTAAATTTAAATTCGAATTTAAAGAGACATAGCCAAGCTTTCGGTTTGCCTTTATGATGGCGTTATACAACTGTTTTCATTTAGGGGTGAAGAGTAGTAATGAATTGGTCCTCTAGGGTGTTGAAGAAATCCAGGAATTGTTGTTCGGACACATTGAAACGAGGGGTATACCGCTGCGAGGGTAAGATTGCCACTTCTAAGTTGTAAATTTATAGATGTGGCCTGCAATTAATTTTTTCCAAACTCGCTAGTAGTGGTGTTTGATGCGATTTCTAATCAGGTTACCGGTTCTGCCATGTGCTTAGAACAAAAAGCAACTTATTTGAAAGTTGTCCTTAGCAGTGAGATGTGTTTTTGACAGTAGCAGGACGTCAATATGATTTTCATGCATTAAATAAGTTATTTCAAGTTTATGCAGTGAAACGCCGTTGGCGTTCAATGATATTCAAAGAGCAGCCATTGATTATTTAGAGTTTTGGGATATAAGCATCTCTATGAGGAGATTTTGGTTCCGCATGAGGTCTTGCACGTTGGTCCTAATGAAGGACATAAATTCAATCATATGCTGCTTCAGAGTATGCATCATAGATTCAATGCAGCTTTATTGTTCCGTCGATGATGGAGAATCAGTTTGGGCAGCATATAGAGTTGTTGTCATAGGGCATGGTTTTTTAAAAGGTGATCGCAGGACCAAATGAGGACCTCTTTGCCGTGACGAAAAAGAATGTTTTAATGGTATATGGGTGTTCTGTGCACTATGAAGTCGGGCAGACATTTTCGGTAATGAATCCGGCCTTTGAGGTTTTGGTATGTCGGACAGCCTCTATAGTTGTGGTTTACCCCATAATTTCCGCACTCTTTGGTGCTAGGATTGGTTTTGTTTATCGTACAATGAGAAGAGTCATGAAGCTCTCCATAGATTACAGAAACTGAACGCAATGTATGCTCTTGTATGGCCATATTCTTGGCAATTAGTTCACTGGACGGGGCCTTTGCACTTTCGTGGTTTTTCTATAGTAATTCTACGATGCAGAAGAAAATAGGATGTACTTCATTTTTCCTGATAGCTTTAGTGTCAGGTTCTAGCTCGACTTTAAAAAGTGATTACGGTTTCCTGTCTTTGTTCAGGATGTTAAGGACAGTTTTCGCCTTAAAACCCTTATCGTTTAATGCCTGCGTGATCTATGAGGGTGTTACGTCAGGCTCTATACCCTTGAGAACGACTTGGAGACCCTTACTACTTTTTAGTTGGTACGTGTACTATTTTTTGTTTAGGTAGTGTGCAAGAGTCCTGAAGTTCTCTTCAGTTTTTACCTGGACCTTGGTTTCGTGAATGTTGCCCTGTTTTTGGCGTATTATGGTATGTGGAAATTGTCTGTTCCAACAAGTTAAATTATGTTGTTAACTAAATATGTTGTTCGAGCATTTCTCTCGGATGAAATATTCTGCACAGGATTCATTTCGTCTTCGTTTTCGGACATTTCTATTACTTCGGACACTTCTGGATCTCAAATCGCTACTCATTTCTGATGAACTAGAGGCAGTTTCGTCTGGAGAATACTCTGGAGAATAGCAATACGAACACTCACTACTTCTGTCGCTTTCAAAAACATTTATTCTTTAAAATTTTCCTTCGCCTTTCTTCGCTTTTATACCATTTCCCGGTAAAGCGATAACACTGTTATACGACGACGACGATGAAGACAGGCAGGCAGCGCAGCAGCATGGCCGCCGGCGCGAAGCGCCCCTTCGTCAAAGCTGCGGGGTAGATCCTTATCAATATCTGCCAGTATACCAAATCTGTTGGACTCTTGGGTCTCAGTTCGTTGACTTAGATGTCATTGATTGATTTTTTTTTATATTCTGCCGCAGAATTTTTTTGTGGGCTCAACTTTCTTTAAATTTGGATGTAGCGATCCAACCCAGTTTTCATTGTTTTTGGCATTGTTGCTTATTCAGCAGAAGCGAGCGTTGCAGTAGCCACCGTGCGTACGGTTGATACCGTTGCAGTATTTGTTGTTGTTGCGAGTTCAGTGGTTAATGAGGTCGAAGTTTCGGTTGCCGTGGGGGAGGTCAGTTAGCTTTGGCACATCGTTGGAATCGCCGGTGAGCAAGAACGAGCTCTCTCCTTCGTTGTTCGCTTAAGTTCATGTGTCGGGTTGGGGGTGATTAACAGTGGCCGATCGACGTTTTGATTTATTTCGTGCACCTTCACGGGTTGCGGAGACACATATAAGAAATACGCGTTTTTTCGTATCGATGAGAAACGACGTTCGTCTTGCTCTTGTTAACGTTGAGCGCGACACGTTGTTATTTTTCTATGAAATATAATAGTTGGTCAAAAGCCGGGAGTTTCTTTTCGCCAAATTTTTGTGGTTAGTTGTTGTTAGTTATTCACTTTTCACTTGGAATATTTTGTACATTTTCGGAGCACAGAAAATAAACACGTCCGCCCTGTTCGAGTATCGAATGCGAAGCGTTGTTGTTGTTGTTTTTTTTTTTTCTTTTTTTCTTTGATTAGTTAGCGTCTTTTCGGACGAGATTTAAATTTAAGTTCAAATTTGAATTTAAACGATTTGCGCCAAACGGACGAAGTCTGACATCACCGTTGGTCTGGCAACGCCACTCGGTTTGTTTGAGCGGTTTGCAGCACTATCGGTTGGGCCACCCCCGCGTTCTCCACGATCGTTTGGTAGTGCTATCAGCAGTTTAGTCAGCCGGGCCTCCCGCAGCAATTGTTTATATTTAATACTTGATCGAAAAAGGTGTGGTATCCACGTTCCTCCACCTGTGATCGTGTAGCAAACACGGGGTGCAACTTCGGTGCGATTTTGCACACTCCTCGACTATTTCTGACAACGAAGTCGTTGCAAATAGATTAATTTCGCGCAGCGTTTAAAATCACGTCCTGTTTAAGCGGGAACATTAGGTCATTAGGTGGTATAAATCTATTTTAAAATTATAGAATAAATATTCTGCATCTACTTGTGTTATGATTGTACGATTTCCTGTTTTAAGTGGAACTGGAATTACCCTATACAACTTAGAGGTGTGCCTTCCAAATAGTGGAATTGTCGCATTTGTAATAAGTTTTTTGTCTACGAATAATCCTCTTGCGGTTAATAACGTATATACGTCTTTCAATTCTGTGTCTGTTCTTTTCACAGGAAGGATTAAACTTTCGTGTCTTAAATTTTCGAAATTTCACTTTTTAGTTGACTTGGTTGAAAAATTTTGGTATTAAGTCTACCATGATTAATATCAATTAGAAGGCTTATGATACCTGTCTGTATTTTCTCACATTCATCAACCAAGGTACTAACTTCTTTCGTTATCATAAAGAACTTAATGGATTCCTTACATACAAAATATTATTCCTGTAGTACTGCAATCATATTTTCTATTCTTTTGTTCATATTTTTAAAGTTTGTAATGACGTCGTCCGTAGTTTTCTTCAAAATGTTTGTCGTTGAATCAACTAAAGACGTTTGTTGTTTACTTAGTTCTTCTATGTTTTTTTGATTACTCAATAGTTTTTTTTTTTTTTTTTTTTTATATAAACTATTGATTAAGGCATACAGGGTATCTTGGAACTCCTTGGTGTCCTTGGTATCTATTAGTACTGCCCGAAGGGCTCGCCGGAAAAGCGTGCTTTGCGTTAACCATAATTACTTAATTTAAACTAAATTACCAAACTTACAATAAGTAACAATACTTAAAAACTAAGAAATATATAAGAAAGGCGATGGGGAGTACATCGTTTGGTTCATCTTCTTCTTGGTGTGCGTCTTGTTGGCAGCCGGTGGATTACCTGGGGTCCCTGGGAAGTCGCCTGTTAAGCCTCCTTTGTGGGCGAAATCTGGTAAGACCCTTAGCGAGTAGGTTGCGATGGCGCTCCAGTCGGTCGTTGTAGCAGCTGGAGTGGAAGAAGACCGTGGGAAGCTTTAGGTCACTGCGGAGGGTGGTGTTCTTCACATACCACTCGCAGCCAGTGATCGTCCTCGCCATCTTATTTTGAATGCTCTGGATTTGGCTATTGCAGGCCAGGCCCCAAATTTGGCACCCATACCTCCAAATAGGAGCTATGATTTGGTTGTACAATATATTGTGATCTTGTTTGTCAGCGACCGTTTGCTACGCGGGCCTATGAGCCAGTCGTGCTTTGACGCCGCGGCCCGTATGCGTATTCTCATTGCACTCACTTGCTTAGAGAAAGTGAGCCGACGGTCGAGTATGACTCCCAGGTATTTGGCTGAGTCAACCTGTTCTACTCGGGTGTCATCAATGAGCACTGCTGGTGGCGTTTACCATTTAAGGGTGTAGCAAACATTCGTGGACTTGTTGCAACTTCAATGTACCGCTCGGAGTTCAGCGCCATGTCAAGGTTAGTGGCGACTCGAGGTGCTCATGAAAACGTTCCATGTTGGTGGACCTACTGATAAGCCGCTCGACCTTGGGATAGGCTGTGGGTGTTGTATCCAGTGTGATGATAAGAGGTAAGTGGTCAGAGCTGAGCTCGGCAAACGACCGGATATCTGAGTGTAATCCCAAGATACCTCTTGTCAGCGCAAAATCGATGTAGCCTGGAGACTCTCTACTGCCATAAGGGAACCTTGTAGGGCCACCTGTTCCTAGCGAGTTTACGTCTGATTTGAAGACTAGATTTGCCAGGGCATGATCTCTTTGGTTGCACCTCCCTACTCCCCAAAGCCAGTGAGACGCATTTCAGTTGCCTGCTACGATGAATTTAGACTGATGTTGATCCAAGATAGATTTGAAGTCGTCTGTGGCTTCGCTGCTTTTGCTGGCAGCAGATCGACGTCGTCTTCACTGCTTATAAAGTGCTGCAAGTTTTAGCAGACCATAAGTTGGCTTCGTTGCTTTTGCTGGCAGCGGATCGACGTCGCCTTCGATGCTTTCAGTTGGTGGCTTATTGGCCACGACATGGTCTGATGCTGTGCCAATTATTGATTGGTGCAGTTGGCGATCTTCTTGGAATTGTATGCACTGGTGGTAAAGTAAGCACTTGCGACACAGGTTTAAAGAGTTTATGTTGGTAGCTCGGTACGTGCAGGAAATTACGCAGACGCTGGGCTTGCATATTGGAGTGCTTTGCATTGGGGCTTGTTATTATTTGATTTTATTTATTGTGCTAATGCTGTTAACCGTTAAGTGTGCTTTTGCGTGTCTCTGTTTTTCTGTGTTATTAATATGCAATGCTTCAAGTGCATCGAGTGATAGAACCTTTGGTCGGTCTTTTTCCCTGCAGTGAACTACATAAAAGGCGCTCCAGGCGTCTAGACTGTTGGTTCCAGATTTCTAAACCGCTTATTGTCGATTATCATCATTACAGTCATCTGATAGCTGGATCAAGTAGATGCCTCTCCAAGCTACGTTGTCTTTATAGTTGTTTAGCAGTAGTATTATTTTAAAATTTTGGGGAATGCCATAGATGAATTTTTTTAAATACAAATACTTCTTGTGAAGGTGTACACAGGTGTACAATTTAATTATTCTTAACTATGGGTTTTATAATTATGTCTTGGTATCCTGTTTCTTCTACATTTGGAACTTTTGCAATATATTGAAGTGTTGTTTTATGATGCAAAATTGATGCTTCGGAAAACTTCCTCTTTCATCGAGAGGAATAGCATGTTGTTTTTTTATTTTTTTTTTGAAAATTTTTCTTGTTTGCAATAATTTTTTGTTTCATTTTGTCACGCCCACTGTATGAAAGCTTAATCAGATTGTGCAACTAATGACCGCCTCGATGCTGACGGAAGTGCTTTTTTAAGAAAATAATAGAATTTTCAAGAGAGTTGTATTTTTAAGTAATTTTATTTATTTTTTCCTTTAGCTGTTTGTTGATTATGACTTTTTGGTTTTAATTGTCTAGGTTTTTAGATTGTGCTTTAATCAGCGCAAAATCGATGAAGCCTGGAGACTTTCTACTGCCATAAGGGAACCTTGTAGGGCCACCTGTTCCTAGCGAGTTTACGTCTGATTTGAAGACTAGATTTGCCAGGGCATGACCTCTTTGGTTGCACCTCCCTGCTCCCCAAAGCCAGTGAGACGCATTTCAGTTGCCTGCTACGATGAATTTAGACTGATGTTGATCCAAGATAAATTTGAAGTCGTCTGTGGCTTCGCTGCTTTTGCTGGCAGCAGATCGACGTCGTCTTCACTGCTTATAAAGTGCTGCAAGTTTTAGCAGACCATAAGTTGGCTTCGTTGCTTTTGCTGGCAGCGGATCGACGTCGCCTTCGTTGCTTTCAGTTGGTGGCTTATTGGCCACGACATGGTCTGATGCTGTGCCAATTATTGATTGGTGCAGTTGGCGATCTTCTTAGAATTGTATGCACTGGTGGTAAAGTAAGCACTTGCGACACAGGTTTAAAGAGTTTATGTTGGTAGCTCGGTACGTGCAGGAAATTAAGCGGACGCTGGGCTTGCATATTGGAGTGCTTTGCATTGGGGCTTGTTATTATTTGATTTTATTTATTGTGCTGATGCTGTTAACCGTTAAGTGTGCTTTTGCGTGTCTCTGTTTTTCTGTGTTATTAATATGCAATGCTTCAAGTGCATCGAGTGATAGAACCTTTGGTCGGTCTTTTTTCCCTGCAGTGAACTACACAAAAGGCGCTCCAGGCGTCTAGACTGTTGGTTCCAGATTTCTAAACCGCTTATTGTCGATTATCATCATTACAGTCATCTGATAGCTGGATCAAGTAGATGCCTCTCCAAGCTACGTTGTCTTTATATTTGTTTAGCTGTAGTATTATTTTAAAATTTTGGGGAATGCCATAGATGAATTTTTTTAAATACAAATACTTCTTGTGAATTTAGGTGTACAATTTAATTATTCTTAACTGTGGGTTTTATAATTATGTCTTGGTATTCTGTTTCTTCTACATTTGGAACTTTTGCAATATATTGAAGTGTTGTTTTATGATGCAAAATTGATGCTTCGGAAAACTTCCTCTTTCATCGAGAGGAATAGCATGTTGTTTTTTTATTTTTTTTTTGAAAATTTTTCTTGTTTTCAATAATTTTTTTTTTTCATTTTGTCACGCCCACTGTATGAAAGCTTAATCAGATTGTGCAACTAATGACCGCCTCGATGCTGACGGAAGTGCTTTTTTAAGAAAATAATAGAATTTTCAAGAGAGTTGTATTTTTAAGTAATTTTATTTATTTTTTCCTTTAGCTGTTTGTTGATTATGACTTTTTGGTTTTTATTGTCTATTAGGTTTTTAGATTGTGCTTTAATATTACCAGGTCGTCGTGATCCAGGCTTCTGGCAATTGACCAATTTAAGATCTAGTCATTCGCGACCTAGAGAGTGCCGTAATTGCTTGAGATGTGTGAATGGTAGTGTTTATCTCGTGGTGAATGGTAGCGTATAATAAGCTATGTTTAAGACTATTTTCGGTATGGTCATGTATGATGTCCAATGAATTTCGGACTTGATCGATGTCGATAAGTTGTATTAGTAAAGTTGTTTATATTTGTAACTATCCGATCCCTCTGGTTTGGTACCCCTATTTTTCCAGATTCCGTGATAATTGTAGTGTTTCTAGTGTTAACTCTTATGAAAATTTTTCTGTCCGGTTTGGTAGTTACACGTGTAGGTGTTCCTTTCTGTTTTTGTTATGGCTTGAAAGTTCTGACTTTAGTTCATTTTTAAATTTTTCCTATGTTTTCAGTCTAGCTCTTTCGTATTGGTGTGGGTTTATCGTTACTCTCCTGCAAAAGAATACTTATAATGGTCGCTTCTTAGTGGTTGAATGAAAACTGTAATTGTATTCGTAAACTGCTCTATCTAAAAGTACTTTAAAATTTCTTTCTGTGCCTTCTTTCTTTAGACATCTCATTATTTTTGAAAGTGTGGAATGACATTGATCTATCTGTCCATTTACTGTGCTTTTTTAAGGTGGGGCAGTATGGATTTTTATCTGGAGCTGCTCTAACATGAATTTGCTCGATTTTCCATAACGATATGCTTAGGGACTCCGAAGTACAAAATAAGGTCACGTAAAGGGGTTCTAATATCTTCTGTGGCATTTGACTTTATAATTTTTGCTTGCGCTTGTTTGCTTAGAAAATTTATGTGTTCCAGTGAGTACAAACTTTCGTTCAGTACAGTAAATGTCAATTGGTAACACATGATCGGGGTATTCTGGAACTGGAGTCTCTTTAAGATCCGGATTAGGGAGATGTGTGTAATTTTTGGATTTTTTGCAAACTTTACATTGCTTGACCAGATTTACAATTTTCTGTTTCATTCATGGGAATGAAACTAGTATATTTCTAGTATATTTCCAAAGGTTGTTTTTGGTTCTCTAGAGCTTTTCTATGCGCTCCTCTATATAAAGGGTGTTTTTAGGAGGTTTATGTTTAAAAATTAAAAAAAAGTGCACAGGTTGCGGTAAAGAGCTGATTTTTATTTAAAAGATAATTCGATGGAAAATGGCCACCACGTGAGTTTTTCCGGAACTGCATCCTGAAAGTCCAATTCTCAACCACTTTTTCAAGCATCTTGTGCCGTATGTCGGCAATAGCTCGTTCAATGTTGGTTTCTAGCGCCGGAATCGTGGTTGGCTTGTTTGCATAGACCAACGACTTCAAATACCCCCACAAAAAATAATCCAATGATGTAATATCGCACGATCTTGGAGGCCATGGCACAGGACCATTTCTGGAGATAACGCAGTTAGCGAACACTTCGCCCAATAAGTCGATGGTTTGACGGGCTGTGTGGCAAGTTGCGCTGTCTTGTTGAAACCAAATTTCTTTTAGGCCATTCTTACGCTCTTTTGGAAACAAAAATTCATCGAGCATGGCTCGGTAGCGGTTCCCCTTGACAGTAACATTCATTCCTTCGATTTCTTTGAAGAACTACGGCCCTATGATACCACCAGCCTATAAGCCGCACTTAACTGTGCATTTCTCTGGGTGCATCGGTTGCTCATGGTATGCTTGTGGATTGGTGTCGACCCATATGCGGCAATTTTGTTTGCTCACCACACCACCGAGACAAAAGTGAGCCTCGATTATGAGCACCATAAAACGGGCGAAGCAATCGGTGCACTTTCACAAACGACTTCTGACTTTCGAAATAAAATTCAAGGACTTGGTATCGCTGCTCAGCTGTTAACCTATTCATCATGAATTGCCAATTTAAATTGAACATAAAACACTCGACAGCTGTCAGGTGACGTCAAATATTGCTAAGCTGAACCCTATTGAAAAAAACCTTATAAAAAACAGAATTCTTTCTTCCTGTTCGGTTTCGTTTGTTAAGTCTTCTAACCTGGACCGGATGAATCGTGTTTTAATACCCTTAAAATGGCTTCAATAGATTGTTTAAATTCTTTCCTTTATCTTTTCGGTCGTGAAAATTCCGTTTCAAATGAGGGGTTCATATGTTTTTTAGGTCGTTTAATTTGTCGTCTGTAGGGTAATTGTGTCTGTATATCTCATGTCTATGGTATATAGGAAATGCGATAGAGAACGCGTAGTCGGGTTTGTCTGCTTTATAGAAGAATATCTGATTTTTGAAAAAATGTATTGGGTCTTTGACGCTAACGATAAGGTCATGGTTGTGTTGAGGTAACAGTGTTAATTTGCACGCACTGGAAAGTGCGTCTGCAACAAAATTTTCTTTTCACGGTTTATAGAATATCCTATAGTCATATGCCTCCAGGTATGGCTTTCATCTATTGATTCTAGCTTTTTTTCTTTCCAACTACTCAGAGAATGTCTTGAAATTTGGTGATCTGTAAAAATCTTAGCCTTTGCCTTACCGTACAATTAGTTTTTGAGGGCCTTGGGTGCAAAAATTATGGCTAACATCTCCTTTTCATTAGCCGCATAATTCTCTTCGGCTTTAGATAGTGCTCGAGAGAGGAATGATATTGGGTGATTATTTTGCGATAAGACTGCTCCAATCTATAAATTTGAAGCAATAGCATCGGGTAGGCATAATTTTCTATCGCCACTTTACTCGAGTTTGTTTCTATGCTTTTATCGGGGACAACAATTCCGAGAAATTAGACTTTATTCTTCATAAATTCACATTTGTCCAACTCAAATTTCTTGTTGGCCTGTAGAGCTTGACAAATTTTTGGCCAAGTTTTCCAAGTGCGTGTCATCATCTTAGCTAATATGAAGCATCTGTCTTTTAGGTAAAATTCAATTTGGTGAATTATTTTGGGACCTGGAAGGTCGGATGATTTTGTCTCCAAAAAGCTCTTTTATTTGTTTGTTTACTTCATATTTCAATATTATAGGATTTTGAGTATACCGGAAGAGGTTCGGATCGTTGTCTTTAGGTTAGTTGTGTAGGTCAGTTTTTGACTTGGGTCTGCACGCAAGTATGGAAACGATTTCAGTATTTTGTTGAGCCTAACCTTTTGTGTGTCAAAAAAGTGGGATATTCTATGAGTAATTGTATTTACGTTGCCCAATATGGCATCGAAACATTGTAATGTGGGTAGCAGACAAAATTTTACTTTAACGTCTAAAATATAAAAATGTAATTCGTTTCAAATTGGGTTGTCTACAAATTTTGGTTGAATGTAATTTCTTTTTGAGTCTGAATTTGTTAGTATCCTAATGAATTTTCCATTCCTCATCATGTATTTGAAATATGAAAGAGAGGAGTTTTTTATATTTAATAGTCGTATTCGTCGTTGTTGTCAGCGTCAACTTTATTTACCTGTTCCACTTATATGTCTAAGTCGTTCCCAATATTATTTAGTCTCATTTTTTTCAGGCGTAGTTTGTATTTTTAAGTTTCTTTTCGGTTTTACGCCGTCTGGCATTGGACCAGGCGGTCTTTTGCCAGGTTCGAAACGAGGTCTGTTAATATAATTAACCATTCTTATCTGGATACTGTGATCCACATCTATAGGTTCTGGACGACGCAGTGGTTTTGGGGCCTGTGGCCGTGGTGGCGCAAATTGTTGTGGTTGGAATGGCCTATTTTGACTTTGTCTTGGTAAAGCGATCGGTTGCTATCCGTATTGATAATAATTAAGTCTTGGGGGTAGCATTGGTGGTTGTCTGTTCATGAATAGGACGTTGCGAGGAGCAGGTGAAGGCTTGGTTCCTAAAGTGTCTTGTTTGTCACTCTAAAACCATGTCGGCATGATGCGTCTGTAGTGTAACATAGTAGTATTTTGACGTATCCTTGTAAGCATCTAAATTACGGTCTACTTCGTTTTTCCACGAGCTAAATTCGGATGGATCCCGAAAACTCGCGAATGGTTTTGACTATATACGGTTCCCTCTCCAAGGCGCCTAACTTATCTGCATTTTTCGGGGCAGTAGCGTGATCTGTCACATTGACGAACTCTTCTGCCAAGTTATGCCCTCTTAATAGCCCTGATAATTGCTGGGCAAGAATTTCTCTAATAGCAGCTAAAAGATCAGAATCTGTCTGCATTTTCGACCATATTTCTGCTAAGTTACTGTTCTACTTGGCGTCTGCGATGTCCAACAATTTCTGGGTTTAGTATAGTGTAAGATCGAAAGTCCTTTGTATTCCTTATGGAGCTTAGCTCCGTTTATTTTGTAAGATCAAAAGTCCTTTGTATTCCTTATGGAGCATAGCTCCGTTTATTTTGTAGTTATGCTTGTGTCAGTCCTCAAACTCGACTGATTCTTAAAGCTAATATAATATTCTTCTTAGGCTATGAATTGCGCCGCCGCTGCCTGGTGAAGTCAGCAGAGAAGCGGCTATTATATATGTATGATAAAAGAGTTGGGCGAAAATGCTATATGCGCACAGTATGTATATAGCGGCATTTGGTTAGCGTGGGAATGCTGACCATGCATTTGTGCAGTGTGCTTCAGAAGCGGGCGATCATATAACGCTTCCACTTGAACATTATTGTTTATGCTAGCACTGCCAATGCGTATGTATTTATGTTTGTAATTATGTTATGTAATTATGTCATTTATTTATGCAAATATTCTGAGTTCATTGTACTCTATGTAAATATGTACTCTAAATATATACGTATGTACGCATACCACATCTCCCTCCTTTTAAAAAATAACGTAACATAGTGTAGTTATTTTATTCTATTATTATTATTATTATTATATTATTTTTTTTATTTTATTTTTTTTTTCTGACATCTTAAATTGTATTTTTACATTAGTATAATGCTTTTTGTATTAAATCATGACGTCATTTATGAATTAAAAAGTTTTAATCGATCTTTATGTACTATTTGCTTTTTATTTTTATTGTTTGATATTGTTATGTTGTCTCTGTCTTCTATCTTTTCTACCTTATAGGGTCCCGTATATTTAAAATCTAATTTATGTCCTACTTCATTTCTTAATAGAACATTATCTCCAACTGTTATTTCTATATTTTTTGTTTGTAAATCATAATTTTCTTTATTTTTTCTTTTATGCTCTTCAAGCATAGTTCTAGCTCTTTTATATGCTACTTCTAATCTATATTTAGTTTCCTTAGCATAATCATCTATATTGTATATTGGTTCTATGCTAGTTATATTAGTGAAATTTCTGGGTAAATTATTTGTTTTACCAAAAACAGGTTCATATGGACAATAATTATGTACCATAGAAGGGGTTGTATTAAAACAATAGACGAAATAATGAAGCCATACATCCCAATCAGTTTTCTCAACCGATATGTAAGATCGTATGTATTCATTTGGAGTTATATGACTTCTTTTGACTACACCTACTGTTTGATGGTGGTGAGCGGTAGACGTTATATTTTTAATTTTTAGGTATTTGCAAAGGTCTGTAATGATTGAATTCTTATACTCTGTACCCATGTCCGTAATGAACGTCTTCATTGGACCATAAGTAAGAATAAAAGATTCGAAAATTGCTTTAGCGACTGTTGTTTCGCTTTTGTTCGGTATGGGTATTGCAACTAAATATTTAGTTAAGTCACAAATGAGAGTGACTGCATATTCGTTGCCATTTTCCGACTTTGGTAGAGGACCTATAGTGTCCACTATCACTCTGTCGAAAGCATGATCAGGGGTTTAAGTTAAAGTCATTGGGGTCTTTGTATGCGTTGTTATTTTCGCTTTTTGGCATTTTTGACATTATTTAATGTAGTCTGTTATTTGTTTAGACATACCTTTCCAAAAATAATGTCTTTTGACCTTGGCCAAGCTTTTTGCAATGCCTGTATGACCTCCTTGTAATGGATCATCATGTATTGTAGACAAAATTGCTTCTTTTTCTTTTTCATTGTTTATTAAGGTCACCGGGTTGAGTAGCGCTACTCTTAATTTTGTTAATATTTTATTGCCCTTTTGCTTAAAATTATCTATTGAAACGTATTCAAAGATATTTTTCCACAGTGCCATTTTTAGATGATTGATTTTATATATACCGGCCTGCATTTCAAGCCTTTGGAAAAATTGATCTAAATCAACAACTCCATTTGTATATAAATCATCGATATCATATCTTGCAGTTATCTTTTTTCCATGTTTAAAGAAACATATCATATTTTTTACTTGCAAGGTCACTACTTTACGTATCTCGTCATTATTGATGACTTGGGAAACCGTGGGGAATTGAAGCTTTTTCTATTGATTGCGTATGCAATTCAGATTTGTTTGTTTCTCCTGCGCAGGATTTTTGTCTACTTTGTAATCTTGTAGTTACTTTCTTAATATTTCCGGTTATATTTTTCAATTCTTTGATGGTTATTCTTGATAACGCATCAGCTACATAGTTGTCTTTACCTCTCAGATACTCTACTGTAAAATTATATTCCTCCAATTCAAGTCTCATACGAGTCAATTTTGAGCCTGGATTAGTCATTGAAAATAAAAAGGTTAGTGGTCTATGATCAGTTTTGACTGTAAAATGTTTACCATAGATATAGGGTCTGAAATGGGCTATTGCCCAATGCATTGCTGCTAATTCCTGCTCAGTAGTACTTTTATTACTCTCGCCCTTAGTAAATGATCTTGATGCGTATGCAACTGGAAGTTGGTGGCCATTGTGGTCTTGAGATAAGACTGCGCCACATGCCATTTTGCTAGCATCTGTTGTAATACAAAATTCTTTGCTAAAATCGGGGTATTGTAAGAGAGTAGGTTCCATCAGTTTTGTTTTTAAGTGTAAAAATGCTTTTTGACAGTCTTCTGTCCATTCAAAAGGAACATTCTTTTTACATAAGCTAGTTATGTGCCGTGAATAGTCGGCGAAGTTTTTTATGAATCTTCTATAATAGTTACAAAATGCAACGAAACGCCTTGCGCTATCTGCATCATGAGGTACTGGGTAATTTTTGATGGCATCATACTTCTTGTCATCTGGCAGTATTCCTCTATCTGTGCATTTATGTCCCAAAAAGGTGACTTCACGCATAAAGAATGAACATTTCTCTGGATGTAGTTTTAGATTGTATTTCCTGCATTTGTCAAAAACATCTGATAAGTTTTTAATCATTTGGTTTTCGGAACAACCTAATACTATTAAATCATCCATATAGATAAATGCTTGCGTTGGCTCAAGGCCAGAAAATGCAATAGTCATCATCCTTTGAAAAGAATTCGGCGCTATTTTCAGTCCAAATGGTAATCGCGTAAAACGATATGAACCGTTTGTTGTTGAAAATGAAGTTATATTTCTTGAACTCTTCTCAAGTTCAATTTTGGTGAAAACCTGACATGAAGTCAAGGCATGAAAAATATTTGGCTCGATCTAGTTGATCCAAAATGTCCTCAATTCTAGGGAGAGGAAATTTATCAGACAACAGTTTTTTATTGATTTGACGATAGTCATTTACTAATCGCCATTTCTTTTCATCTGAGCCTGGAAGAGATTTTTTCGGTACTAAGCAAACCGCAAAAAACTGCCACGCCCACAATTATTAACCTAATGCTATGCAATTCGCGATATGCGTTGGTGCTCATAAAACCTATCTAATTTTTAAATTTGAACCAAATCGGATAATAAACACGGAAGTTATGCCACATGCAAAATCTATGGCAAGGGAAGCAGAAGCGCAGCAAAACACGCATTGCGCGACGCCGACTGCGACGTTGACAGCGAAATGTGTATGGCTTTATGACACACGAAACTTAGTTTCATAACCAAAATCATACCAAATTTATATTGTTATGCTTCTCTTTTCTAATAGAATATTGTTTAATTTATTTATTAATACTAAATAACTAAATTGTAAGCATGTCTAAGGGTACAGGGTATTTTTCAATCGGGAAACTCGACTGCTGCTACCTTACTTGTTTTTTTTTTACATATGTTCCTGCCTATTGGTTTTGTATAGCTTTACAGGCAATACTGCTCATCGGGCAGAAATATTTCCGCTCAATTTTACAATTTTTGGTTTTTATAGTTAAGAAAAGAAATATGCATCGCAGTGCATTCAAAAAAATTTTGCAACGCAGTTCCCTTGCTGGCTTAACTTGACGCGTTAAGCGGTGCCGGTGCTGGTTGTCGCACAGGCTTCCTTCTGCTGGTTGATGTCCTTACAATGTTTGCAAGTGTACTTGCAATAGGCGCTCCATAGTCCCTCGCAATCCAACGGGCATTGTTCCTTGTAGACTGGTATGCTGGCTCTGGGTGGTGGTGTTGCGGATTTGATTTTTGAATTATTTATGGTTTTTATGAATGAGAGAGTTGGGCTTTGGGTTTTTATTGGCGCTTTTTTTTTAAATTCTTCTTGTAAGAAATCAAGCTCTGCCTGTAGTTTGCGAGCAGTTGACCAGGATGGTGGTGGCGTTTGAGAATATAATAGCCATCTTAGGTGAGCTATTCTCGTTTTTAACTTTGGCGCATTTCCCATTGCCTCACTCTACTCACTCAGAATTTTGTTTTCAATCCGTATCTCCAGTCCAGTCCAATATAATTTTGATATGGTAGTGATTGTAGTCCTTAGCGTGCAGAGCGATGAGTTCCTGCTTCTTGGGTCCTAGATCCTGGTCCTGTCACGGTCGCCATGTAAGATCGAAAGTCCTTTGTATTCCTGATGGAGAATAGCTCCGTTTATTTTGTAAGATCGAAAGTCCTTTGTATTCCTTATGGAGCATAGCTCCGTTTATTTTGTAGTTATGCTTGTGTCAGTTCTCAAACTCGACTGATTCCTAAAGCTAATATAATATTCTTCTTAGGCTATGAATTGCGCCGCCGCTGCCTGGTGAAGTCGGCAGAGAAGCGGCTATTATATATGTATGATAAAAGAGTTGGGCGAAAATGCTATATGCGCACAGTATGTATATAGCGGCATTTGGTTAGCGTGGGAATGCTGACCATGCATTTGTGCAGTGTGCTTCTGAAGCGGGCGATCATATAACGCTTCCACTTGAACATTATTGTTATTGCTAGCACTGCCAATGCCTATGTAATTATGTTATTTATTTATGCAAATATTCTGAGTACATTGTACTCTATGTAAATATGTACTCTAAATATATACATATGTACGCATACCACAATAGGCCTAATTAGGTTGTTCGCATTGGCCATAAATGACGTTTAAGTGAAAGGTATTAATGCAAAAATAATGGAATTCTTTTTTTCTTTATTTTTAAATATTTGAAATTAATTAATTTTTTTTAAATTAGATAGTCTTAATTATTTAATAAGGGTGTTAGTTTTTATAAGAAATTAAATGATTATTAATTGAATATGTGTAGATATGTGTTTTTCTCTTTTTGTTTTAAGCGAGTGTCTGGTTTTTTCCTTCTACTTTAGAGGGTCCCTTGGGAATCGAAAAGTTGGAATTATTTATATGACTGTTGTAAACTTTTTGTGTGTTTTTTATTTTACTATTTTCTGTATAAATGTCAGGCATTATAGCCAGTTTATTAGTATAGTTTTGAGTTGCGGAATTACAAATAAATGGAACAGAAATGGAACTTCTCGACTCTGCTGACAACGGCTGCAACTTGACGACTTGATTCTTTAGCGACTTGACGACGATCGACGGGCACGGGCAGATTACAAAGCTGAATGGTTCAATGCGAGACTGGCGAACACTGGTACTGATAATGACGCGACGTACTCACTTTTGAAGGCCACACGCGCCATCAAAAGGAGGTGCACCAAAACGCGCCGCTTCTCGACAGCAACGGTGTCGGACGGACTTGCAGCAAGCCGAAGTTTTTGCTGGGCACCTGGCTAAACGTTTTCAGCCATTTGAGCTAGTGAGTCAGCGAGACGCATGCTAGGCTGTCGCAAGCGCTTCATATGGACCTGCCTATTAGGCCTTTTGCTCCCAGTGAGATATCCGAACTTATTGGTCGCCTAAATATCAACAGAGCACCTGGCCACGATACTATATGCAACGCCACACTAAAGGCATTGCCAAGTCACGCAATTCTCTACATAGCGTTGTTGTTCAACGCCATAGTGAGATAACAATGCTTCCCTGCACATTATTAACTATGATACACAAACCGGGCAAGTCGGCAATTGCCCCGCGTCCTATCGGCCGATCCGTCTCCTCTCTTCGATCTCAAAGGTGCTTGAGAGACTGATTGCTGCCCGGATTGTTAGAATTATATCACACTCAGGGGATTACTTCTGAGCACCAGTTCGGGTTCCGAGCTGGCCATTGTACGGTGGAGCAACTTCATCGGCTTGTTGAGCAAGTTCTGACGGCATTTGACCGGAAATAATTATGCATTGCCCTCTTGTCACACATCAAGGAAGCGTTCGACCGAGTATGGCACATAGGTTTACTGGTTAAAATAAAGGAGAGACTACCTGCCCCATATTTCCGCCTATTGAGGTCATACCTTGAGGGAAGGCAGCTCGCGTTTTGGTTCCATTCGGCCGTCTCTGCCAAATACGAAGCGAAAGCTGGGGTCCCACAGGGTAGTCCTGGGGCCGCTCCTGTACTGCCTCACAGTAGTGATATGCCGCAACCAGACAATCCGCAAACCATGCTGGGCACATTTGCTGACGACGTCTATATCACCCACAGATCAAGCTGTGATGCCTCTGCGGCTGATGGAATCCAGCAGTTTGCCACAACGTTCGTTGGCACATCGGCAGAAATAGCGAAAAATCCACCAATGTTTGTTTTTCCTTATTAAGGAAAACCCCGCCTGCTATCGACATAAAAAGAAGGCCTGTCATACAGAGCAATTTAACTAAATACCTTGGTCGTACAGTGGATCGCAGACTGACCTGCGCCAAGCACATCACCGCCAATAGAACCCACATACGAAATGCAGTGAACAAACATTTTTTGCTGTTGAGTTCAAGGAGCAAACTGTCAATGGCTAACAAGGTGACCATCTAGAATAAAGTATCGCGCCGACCTGGAGGTATAGGTGCCAAATATGGAGATTAGCTTGTGATAGCCAAATCAAAAGAGTACGGACGGCCCAAAACAAAACACTCAGATGATCACCGGATGCGATTGGGACATTCGAAACTCGTCATTGCACAAAGATCTCAAGCTGCCCTCAGTCTTTGACGAGATTAATAACCACTCCAGCCGCTACAATAACAGACTACGGGGGCACAGATATAGACTGGCACCACGACTGGCCAGTGGGACGTCGCTAAAGAGTTGGAAAACGCGTCAGCCGAGGGACCTAATAACACGATCCCCTAGGGGTCAATCCCGTTAACGACTTTAAATTGTTATTTACTCCAATTTTTATATGTATTGTTAATTGTTTACAAGAATTAAGCTGGGCAAGTGTCTAGCCGGCGCACCGTTTTGGGCTGAAATAATAGCTAGAAAGGCTATAAAGAGGTCGCTGGTGACCCCGGTTGCCCTAATAAATATTGAAAAAAAAAAACACCACATAAATATCTTTGGTGTATTAAGTTTATTTAGTTAGTAAAAATCTTTTTAAACGGTCCTACCAACAGTCTTTGGAGTCCACCGATGGGAAAAAAGAAAAAGCGAAGTTCGATTTGCCGGGGTTGATTAAAAAAACGGAAATTGTTTAATTTTTTCGGAGTTGCACGTCTTATCACCGCGATGGGCCGGTTGCTGCAAATTTGTTTGCAATCCGCGAACTTATAAGAGGTTTTGCTGTATCGTTTACGCGTACCGTTACCTGCTTTGGCCCGGATTAAATTATCCGTTGAAGATACAAAATAAAAGATTTTGGATAATTAATTTTAGAAATTTTCTTTTTTCGTTTATATCCAATTTGCAATTAGTTTCCTATTCTGGCCACAAGGTGCTGCAAGTCTTTGCCGACCATAAGTTCGCTTCGCTGTTGGAAGTAGATCGACGTCGTCTTTACTTTAAATTGGCGACTTATTTGCCACGACATGGGCTGAGACAATTACTGATTGGTGTAGACACAGATTCAAAGAGTTTGTGATAATAGCTTGGCGCGTGCAGGAAATTACGCAGATTCTGAGCTTGCTCTGGAGTGCATTGCATTGGGGTTATTATTATTCGATTTAATTTCTTCGACGAGAACGGTAGTATATAAGTAACCAACAATAATGTTACCAATCAAAGTCAACTACATTTCTAAATATTTTACTCTTCATTTTGTGGTCAAACAAGACATAAACACCAAATAAACATGTTAGTACAAGCTTCTAACTATTTAATGGAAACATTTCCCCAAAACGGTTTATAAATACCTGTTGTATGGGATTAGGAAGAAAGGAAATTATTAAGGAAGGAAGGAATTATTAATGGCAAAAATGTGAAGAGACAAGGCTCTGAATACTTTTGAACGAGGGATGCAAGGAGACCTACCTCGTCTATTGGGAATCAAGGCACCAAAGGCTCACTCTCAGCACAACACTTTTCCTTAAAGCTAAAAACCCAAAGCTTTAAAGCAAAGCACGCAACAAACATAAAACAAATACCGCCTTCACCTGTTTCTCGTGTAATAGACGAAGCTTTAGAGTAGCAAAAGTATTCAACTCAGATATATGGACTTTTCCTACTCAGACATTCAGTTTTAGAAGGCTAGCGAACGGAATTCTCTTGACCTTAACACATCGGCGTGCCGACAAATATGAAAATAATTTTAGTTTAATTTAATTTATTTAACAATTTAACAATGATCTTCTATATATAAATATAAATACAATATAACTATTCAAAGAGGGATTCTAAGATTTTATATTTATTAACATTAAGGGAGAGTTCAGGGGATAAAGTATGAGATAAGAGGTTATAGTTTTTACAAATAGTGGGAAAGCGATCGTGTTCACCGTAGTTGGATCTGCAAATAGGTAACCATAGGGGTCGAAAGGACCAACTTTTCCTATTAGGAATGCAAAAAGTTAGTTGGTTTAAAGGGTGTTTGGAATCAACCATATCATGGATAAGCATATGTAGAATCATGACCCCAGTACAGGTTCTGCGCTCCTTCAAGGGAGGTAAATTCAACAATTTAAGCCGGCAACGGTACTGCGGAAGGCGATTGTCAGGATCCCAGTTTAAGTTTTTAAGTGCAAATAACAGGAACTGCTTTTGCACAGACTCAATGCTATTTTGATGAGAGGATTATTGTGGACTCCAAACGCACGAGCAGTATTTAAGGATAGGACGAACTAGGGTGATGTATAGGGATCTGTTGGTGAAAGGATCGTTAAATTCTTTAGACCATCGCTTAATAAACGCTAAAATTCCTCTGGCTTTATTCACTGTCCAAGAAATGTGATCATTAAACCTAGGTTTATGATCAAAAAGATCTTGGAAAATAATTGATTATGGAAACACGATCAAGGACGTGATTTCCGAGAGAAAAAGAGACAATTAGCGGTTCACGGCGATGAAATGTCATTAGTTTGCATTTTGAGCAGTCAGCAAAGCTTGACAAAACCATGTTGAAATGGTGAGATAAGGCTCTTGCATGTATGTTGCAGCTGCGATGTAATGAGTTTCTCAAGAAGCTTGGGAATCACAGATAGCTTAGCATAGCCGTGGTAGTTCCCAATGGAAGCCTTAGAGCCCTTTTTATGAATAGGTATGAATTATGTATGATTCTATCCATAACTTAGGTAGGGATGTTAGCTCCAAGGATATGTTAAATAGTATAGTGACAGTAAAGCTAAGAAGATCGGAGCACCTTCTGAGGGTGCAGCTAGGTACATTGTCTGTGCCTGGTAAAAATTAGATATTAATTGATGAAACAGCCGTAAACACATCGTGACAATGGAATTTAAAAAGATATATTGTATTTATATAGGGTAAGCTATATGGATAATTAGAGGAGGGATCAAATAAACCAGATGAGTAGGTTGATTGAAAAAATTACGCAAAAAGATTAGCAACACCAAGATGTGAAAAGTCGAGACTATTATTATATAAGAGGGAAGGGGGAAAAAGATTCGATTTACGTTTAGAGTTTACAACAGAATAAAAAGAGCTTGGATCCTTTTGAAAATTGAGTTTGCATTTTGTAATATAATTTTTATATTGTTGATTGTTAAGGTCAACAAACTGCTTGCGGATGAGAAGGTAGTTTTAAAGATGTAACAAGGTTCGAGACTTTAAAGACTTTTTGTAAGATCTAGACTTCTCATTTTTAAGGAGTTAGAGGTGCTTATTAAGCCATGGAGGTTTTGGCGTTGATGGCGTCAATATTTCAAGAACAGATTTACTTAAGGCGTTATGAATTACTTTATAAAAAGAGTCATTAGCATCATCGATATTGCTGAAATTTGAAAGATAACTTCAGTCAATATTGGCCAAGTGATTTCTTATGTCACAATAGGCGGTTTTTTTTTTTTAAATACTTTTGACGAGACTGTGCGCTATTACTGGTAGGGACTTCAGGAGAGTCGATAATCAGCGGAACCAGTAGTGTTGGATGGTGTGTGTCCTCAGAATTAGATAAGATAAGGAGACTTTACTATTATGGCAGAGGAGGTAGTATTTGACAAAATAAGGTTAAGCGACCTGCCACGGGAGTTCCTAATAGGGTTAAGTTGGAAAACGGCAGAGTCGGCTTAGCCATCAAGGAAGACATTTTCGCTAGTGGGTAACAGCGGGTTATCATCGTCAGAGTTGATCCATGAAATGAGGGGCAAATTGAAATAACCCATAACTAGTATAAAATCAAAATCATTTAGCAGAGACAAGACGGATTTAATGGCATTTAGGTGGTGCATATAAATGATTGCATCACACAGGGGAGGAATGTAGGAACAAAAAACGAAAAGGTTAAAGAACTCAGAATGAATTTTAATTGCTTAAAATTGAATTCCGAGAAAATTAATGACAGTGATACGTTCCACTGAGTAAATGTTGTTTACGGAAATGACAACGGCACCTCCAAAGGTTGGGAGATCTTCCCGAAAGACAGTGTACTTCGATACAAAAATTTCATTGTCCATGACAGAGGAGTTTAGCTAGGTTTCTGTTAGCACAATAGCATCAAAGTTAAAGGAAGCACTGTTGATAAAGAATAGGTTTAGTTTTCCAAGAATACGGCAACAAGAAAAAATATTTTTGCTTAGTTTTTTGAAATAGCTACAGGACTGGAACCTTGAGAATCTCTGTTTGAATTTATGAACAATACTTGCTCCGGCCAGGTTGCAGGGTCCAAAGCTTTTTCAAGGCAATCATCCAGTAAAGTTATTTTAAATGAAGATATGCTACGTGTATGTTAAAAATTAAATTTAATCACAAAAAGTTCTGAGGGAGCTATATTAAGAATATTTGAAAGGTGACACCTAACGTCATCTGCAGTGTCGTCAGGCATAAGACGCAACGCTAAAATGGATTTACGGGGAGCGACAGCTCTCAGCGTAAGTCCAGAAGATCGCGTTTCTGAAGGCACACCCATCAATGACTAAATCCAAAAGAATTTCCTGAATTCAATGTCCTCAGGGCGAATCTTTTTTTAAGAAAGGTCCGACGCGACCGCATGTGACCCTTTTATGTTTGCCACCTTTCAGCTTCGAAAGCTTTGCTTGAAAAGGTATTGTGTGGCAAAATTGGCTGTGATTATCTACACCGATGGAATCGAACTATCGAATTGGTTTCCCGACCTAGGGTAACCCTAGCGCGTGGCGCGCTCCACTTACAAAAAACAATTTTTGTTTACCTAGAAAATGGAAAACAGGAAATGAAACAGATAGATGAAATCGACGATGTATCGTAAAATTTTTTAGGATAAAAAACTCTCATCCAAACTTTCTATGCAAGATAAGGAATGGAAAATTGAATAGTATTTTAATACTTGTAGATACAATTTTAAATATAAACTACATTCCCCTAAATTTTGTAGACAACCCAATTTAAATGAAATCACCTTTCTTTATTGCCTTAGTAGACGGCAGTAATTTAATAACCGACTCCATATTAGCAAACCTTTTTAATATTTCAGTCTTTAAAATAAAATTTTATCTTCTACTTACATTAAAATCTTATGATGGCTTATTGGGCACGATAGTTTAAAGGAACTAAATGCTGAAATCAAAACTAGTTACAAAAATTATGAATCCTAAAAATGGTATCAAAATTCATATAAAAGAAAAAAAATTCGAAGAAGTAACGACAATTACTCCTAGAACATCCTACTTGTCCGACACACAAAAATTCAAGCATAAGAAAATACTCAAGTCATTTCCACACTTGTTTGCAGACACAAATAAAAAACTGACCTACACAACTAACGTGACAGCAACAATCCGAACCTCGTCCGACACTCCGGTTTACTCAAATTTCCATCAGTATCCTTTCATATTAAAAGATGAAGTAAACAAACAAATAAAAGAACTTTTAGGAGACAAAATCATTCAACCTTTCAGGTCCCAGTACTATTCACCAGATTGGATTGTACTTAAAAAGGCAGATGCTGCAGGCGAAGGGAAATATCGCATGGTTATCCACTACCGTAAACTTAATAAAATACCCATATCAAATAAGAAATACAAGTTAGAAATACTTTATTCCCGAGATAAAAAAGTTACACAATTACGAAACAATAAAGTGTTCTCAGTCTTAGACTTGAAAAGTGGTTTCAATCAAATCCCTTCAATCAATGATGATGAAATAGGAAAGACCATTTTCTCCGAAAACAACGGAAAATATGAGTTTACATGACTCGGTCTAAAGAATGTGCCATAAATTTTCCGAAGTGCATTAGATGACATACTTTGCGAAAATATTGGTAAAATATGTTTTATTAACATAGATAATATCATCGTATTAAGTAAAGAAAATGATGGGCGCATGGAAAACTTGCCCAACATTTTTCAAACCCTTCAGTCTGCAAACATGAAATGGTTGGACAAATGCGAATTTGTCAAGAATAAAGTCGAATTTCTCGGATTTGGCAACAAACCCGAGTAAAGTGGCGGTGATAGCAAGTTATCCCTTTCCAAAAGCTTTGAGGGATCTCGAATCCTTCCTCGCACTTTCCGTCAACCAAAGATTTATACAGACTTATGCTAAATAAACAAAGCACCTGACCTATTCTATAAACCGGAATAAGAAAATGTTGTTGAAGACGCACTCTCTAAAATACCTTTAGTACAGATTAACACTGTTGCCTCTACCCATCATAGCGCCGAAAGTTCCAACCACGACATTAGAACCCATCAGAAATAAACGTGATTCACCCAGCCGAGGGTAGAAGACCTAACAACCGAAACCGAACAGGAACAAATAGAACAGATATAATAGAATAGGATAAAATAGAAATACTTTAAAATATCAAAAAAAAACTTTCGAAAATAAACTTCTTCCCAAGAGTGAAAAACAATTTTTTATCTGGACAAGCAATTTTTACGTTTGCACAGAATTCAAATATGACATACACCCCCCTAATTAGAAGCTTAAAGAAACTCCAATCCCAGAATACCCCAGATGTGTGTTACACATTGACCTGTAATCTACTGAACAAAAGTTAGTACTCACTGCAACAGATACATTTTTTAAATTAGCGCAAGCCAGAATTGTAAATTCAAAAGCCACAGAAGATATTAGAACCCCTTTACGTGACCTTATTTTTTACTTCGGAGTTCCTAAGCACATCTTTATGGACAACGAAAAAGCCATTAACTCTCCATCGATCAATTTCATGTTAGAGGAGCTACAGATAGAAGTCTATACTGCCCTACCATGCAAGCCACACTTAACGGACTTCTATCTGTCCATTTCAGACTTTTAAAAATAATGAGATGTCTAAAGAAAGAAGACACAGTAACAAATTTTAAAGAACTTTTATATAGAGCAGTTCACGAATATAATTACAGTTTTCATTCAACCACTAAGAAGCGACCATTATAAGTATTCTTTTGCAGGAGAGTAACGATAAACCCACACCAATACGAAAGAGCTAGACTGAAAACATAGGAAAAATTTAAAAATGAACTAAAGTCAGAACTTTCAAGCCATAACAAAAACAGAAAGGAACATCTACACGTGTAACTACCAAACCGGACAGAAAAATTTTCATAAGAGTTAACACTAGAAACACTACAATTATCACGGAATCTGGAAAAATAGGGGTACCAAACCAGAGGGATCGGATAGTTACAAATATAAACAACTTTACTAATACAACTTATCGACATCGATCAAATCCGAAATTCATTGGACATCATACATGACCATACCGAAAATAGTCTTAAACATAGCTTATTATACGCTACCATTCACCACGAGATAAACACTACCATTCACACATCTTAAGCAATTACGGCACTCTCTAGGTCGCGAATGACTAGATCTTAAATTGGTCAATTGCCAGAAGCCTGGATCACGACGACCTGGTAATATTAAAGCACAATCTAAAAACCTAATAGACAATAAAAACCAAAAAGTCATAATCAACAAACAGCTAAAGGAAAAAATAAATAAAATTACTTAAAAATACAACTCTCTTGAAAATTCTATTATTTTCTTAAAAAAGCACTTCCGTCAGCATCGAGGCGGTCATTAGTTACACAATCTGATTAAGCTTTCATACAGTGGGCGTGACAAAATGAAAAAAAAAATTATTGAAAACAAGAAAAATTTTCAAAAAAAAAATAAAAAAACAACATGCTATTCCTCTCGATGAAAGAGGAAGTTTTCCGAAGCATCAATTTTGCATCATAAAACAACACTTCAATATATTGCAAAAGTTCCAAATGTAGAAGAAACAGAATACCAAGACATAATTATAAAACCCATAGTTAAGAATAATTAAATTGTACACCTAAATTCACAAGAAGTATTTGTATTTAAAAAAATTCATCTATGGCATTCCCCAAAATTTTAAAATAATACTACTGCTAAACAACTATAAAGACAACGTAGCTTGGAGAGGCATCTACTTGATCCAGCTATCAGATGACTGTAATGATGATAATCGACAATAAGCGGTTTAGAAATCTGGAACCAACAGTCTAGACGCCTGGAGCGCCTTTTGTGTAGTTCACTGCAGGGAAAAAAGACCGACCAAAGGTTCTATCACTCGATGCACTTGAAGCATTGCATATTAATAACACAGAAAAACAGAGACACGCAAAAGCACACTTAACGGTTAACAGCATCAGCACAATAAATAAAATCAAATAATAACAAGCCCCAATGCAAAGCACTCCAATATGCAAGCCCAGCGTCCGCTTAATTTCCTGCACGTACCGAGCTACCAACATTACCACCAGTGCATACAATTCTAAGAAGATCGCCAACTGCACCAATCAATAATTGGCACAGCATCAGACCATGTCGTGGCCAATAAGCCACCAACTGAAAGCATCGAAGGCGACGTCGATCCGCTGCCAGCAAAAGCAACGAAGCCAACTTATGGTCTGCTAAAACTTGCAGCACTTTATAAGCAGTGAAGACGACGTCGATCTGCTGCCAGCAAAAGCAGCGAAGCCACAGACGACTTCAAATCTATCTTGGATCAACATCAGTCTAAATTCATCGTAGCAGGCAACTGAAATGCGTCTCACTGGCTTTGGGGAGTAGGGAGGTGCAACCAAAGAGGTCATGCCCTGGCAAATCTAGTCTTCAAATCAGACGTAAACTCGCTAGGAACAGGTGGCCCTACAAGGTTCCCTTATGGCAGTAGAGAGTCTCCAGGCTACATCGATTTTGCGCTGACAAGAGGTATCTTGGGATTACACTCAGATATCCGGTCGTTTGCCGAGCTCAGCTCTGACCACTTACCTCTTATCATCACACTGGATACAACACCCACAGCCTATCCCAAGGTCGAGCGGCTTATCAGTAGGTCCACCAACATGGAACGTTTTCATGAGCACCTCGAGTCGCCACTAACCTTGACATGGCGCTGAACTCCGAGCGGTACATTGAAGTTGCAACAAGTCCACGAATGTTTGCTACACCCTTAAATGGAAAACGCCACCAGCAGTGCTCATTGATGACACCCGAGTAGAACAGGTTGACTCAGCCAAATACCTGGGAGTCATACTCGACCGTCGGCTCACTTTCTCTAAGCAAGTGAGTACAATGAGAATACGCATACGGGCCGCGGCGTCAAAGCACGACTGGCTCATAGGCCCGCGTAGCAAACGGTCGCTGACAAACAAGATCACAATATATTGTACAACCAAATCATAGCTCCTATTTGGAGGTATGGGTGCCAAATTTGGGGCCTGGCCTGCAATAGCCAAATCCAGAGCATTCAAAATAAGATGGCGAGGACGATCACTGGCTGCGAGTGGTATGTGAAGAACACCACCCTCCGCAGTGACCTAAAGCTTCCCACGGTCTTCTTCCCCTCCAGCCGCTATAACGACCGACTGGAGCGCCATCGCAACCGACTCGCTAAGGGTCTTACCAGATTTCGCCCACAAAGGAGGCTTAACAGGCGACTTTCCAGGGATTTTATCCACCAAGAAGAAGATGAACCAAACGATGTACTCCCCATCGCCTTTCTTTTATATTTCTTAGTTTTTAAGTATTGTTAATTATTGTTAGTTTGGTAATATAGTTTAAATTTAGTAATTATGGTTAACGCAAAGCACGCTTAGCTGGCGATCCCTTCGGGCAGTACTAATAGATACCAAGGACACCAAGGAGTTCCAAGATACCCTGTATGCCTTAATCAATAGTTTATATAAAAAAACAAGTGAGAAAAGTTATCTTCGGCTTGCCGAAGATGGTATACCCTTGAAAACAAAAAAGTTTTCCATACAAAGACTTGTTTTCATATCGGTCATTTGTATGGCAGCTAATCATATAGTAGTCCGATGCGGACCAAACTTTCACAAATCATGTATAGCTATGTCAAATGAATAAATGTTGAATTCAGTTGCAATAGCTTGGAAAAAAAAAAAGTTTCCCATACAAAGACTTGTTTTCATATCGGTCGTTTGTATGGCAGCTATATGATATAGCGGTCCGATCCGACCGATTCTTAAACTTGATCTGCGTGCAACAAAAATAATGATCTGGTAAAAATTTCAAAACGCTAGCTTTAGCTTTAAAACTACTGTCTATTTTTTGCATAGAAACAGACGGACAGACGGACAGAGGGACAGACGGACAGACGGACATGGCTATATCGACTCGGCTGTTGATCCTGATCAAGAATATATATACTTTGTGGGGTCGGAGATGCTTCCTTTAATGCGTTACACATTTCTGGACAAAATTATAATACCCTTTTTCAAGGGTATAAAAAAAAAAAAAAAAAAAAAACTATTGAGTAATCAAAAAAACATAGATGAACTATGTAAACAACAAACGTCTTTAGTTGATTCAATGACAAACATTTTGAAGAAAACTACGGACGACGTCATTACAAACTTTAAAAATATGAACAAAAGAATACAAAATATGACTGCAGTACTACAGGAATAATATTTTGTATGTAAGGAATCCATTAAGTTCTTTATGATAACGAAAGAAGTTAGTACCTTGGTTGATGAATGTGAGAAAATACAGACAGGTATCATAAGCCTTCTAATTGATATTAATCATGGTAGACTTAATACCAAAATTCTTCAACCAAGTCAACTAAAAAGTGAAATTTCGAAAATTTAAGACACGAATGTTTAATCCTTCCTGTGAAAAGAACAGACACAGAATTGAAAGACGTATATACGTTATTAACCGCAAGAGGATTATTCGTAGACAAAAAACTTATTACAAATGCGACAATTCCACTATTTGGAAGGCACACCTCTAAGTTGTATAGGGTAATTCCAGTTCCATTTAAAACAGGAAATCGTACAATCATAACACAAGTAGATGCAGAATATTTATTCTATAATTTTAAAATAGATTTATACCACCTAATGACCTAATGTTCCCGCTTAAACAGGACGTTATTTTAAACGCTGCGCGAAATTAATCTATTTGCAACGACTTCGTTGTCAGAAATAGTCGAGGAGTGTGCAAAATCGCACCGAAGTTGCACCCCGTGTTTGCTACACGATCACAGGTGGAGGAACGTGGATTCCACACCTTTTTCGATCAGGTATTAAATATAAACAATTGCTGCGGGAGGCCCAGCTGACTAAACTGCTGATAGTACTGCCAACCGATCGCGGAGAACGCAGGGGTGGCCCAACCGATAGTGCTGCAAACCGCTCAAGCAAACCGAGTGGCGTTGCCAGACCAACGGTGATGTCAGACTTCGTCCGTTTGGCGCAAATCGTTTAAATTCAAATTTGAACTTAAATTTAAATCTCGTCCGAAAAGACGCTAACTAATCAAAGAAAAAAAGAAAAAAAAACAACAACAACAACGCTTCGCATTCGATACTCGAACAGGGCGGACGTGTTTATTTTCTGTGCTCCGAAAATGTACAAAATATTCCAAGTGAAAAGTGAATAACTAACAACAACTAACCACAAAAATTTGGCTAAAAGAAACTCCCGGCTTTTGACCAACTATTATATTTCGAAGAAACATAACAAAAAAAACAAGCCATGAACTCTTGCAATGAGTCAAAACGACATTCGCGCTCAACGTCAACAAGAGCAAGACAAACGTCGTTTCTCATCGATACGAAACAACGCGTATTTCTTATATGTGTCTTCGCAACCCGTGAAGGTGCACGAAATAAATGCAAACGTCGATCGGCCACTGTTAATCACCCCCAACCCGACACATGAACTTAAGCGAACAACGAAGGAGAGAGCTCGTTCTTGCTCACCGGCGATTCCAACGATGTGCCAAAGCTAACTGACCTCCCCCACGGCAACCGAAACTTCGACCTCATTAACCACTGAACTCGCAACAACAACAAATACTGCAACGGTATCAACCGTACGCACGGTGGCTACTGCAACGCTCGCTTCTGCTGAATAAGCAACAATGCCAAAAACAATGAAAACTGGGTTGGATCGCTACATCCAAATTTAAAGAAAGTTGAGCCCACAAAAAAATTCTGCGGCAGGATATAAAAAAAAAATCAATCAATGACATCTAAGTCAACGAACTGAGACCCAAGAGTCCAACAGATTTGGTATACTGGCAGATATTGATAAGGATCTACCCCGCAGCTTTGACGAAGGGGCGCTTCGCGCCGGCGGCCATGCTGCTGCGCTGCCTGCCTGTCTTCATCGTCGTCGTCGTATAACAGTGTTATCGCTTTACCGGGAAATGGTATAAAAGCGAAGAAAGACGAAGGAAAATTTTAAAGTATAAATGTTTTTGAAAGCGACACAAGTAGTGAGTGTTCGTATTGCTATTCTCCAGAGTATTCTCCAGACGAAACTGCCTCTAGTTCATCAGAAATGAGTAGCGATTTGAGATCCAGAAGTGTCGAAAGTAATAGAAATGTCCGAAAACGAAGACGAAATGAATCCTGTGCAGAATATTTCATCCGAGAGAAAAGCTCGAACAACATATTTAGTTAACAACATAATTGAACTTGTTGGAACAGACAATTTCCACATACCATAATACCCCAAAAACAGGGCTCTTGCACACTACCTAAACAAAAAATAGTACACGTACCAACTAAAAAGTAGTAAGGGTCTCCAAGTCGTTCTCAAGGGTATAGAGCCTGACGTAACACCCTTATAGATCACGCAGGCATTAAACGATAAAGGTTTCAAGGCGAAAACTGTCCTTAACATCCTGAACAAAGACAGGAAACCGCAATCACTTTTTAAAGTCGAGCTAGAACCTGACACTAAAGCTATCAGGAAAAATGAAGTGCATCCTATTTACAAGCTACAGTTTCTTCTGCATCGTAGAATTACTGTAGAAGAACCACATAAGCGCAAGGGCCCCGTGCAATGCACTAATTGCCTAGAATATGGCCATACAAGAGCACACTGCACATTGCGTTCAGTTTGTGTCGTTTGTGGAGAGCTTCATGACTCGGCTCATTGCACGACCAACAAAAGAGATCCCAGCATCAAAAAGTGCGGAAATTATGGGGGTAACCACACAGCAAACTATAAAGGCTGTCTAATATACAAAGACTTCAAAAGCCGGATTAATCACCGAGTACCGTCTGCCCGCCTCCATAACGCACAGAATACCTCTATACAATCGAAAATATCCCCAGAAGTCTTTTTCGCAATGGCAAAGAGGTCCTCATTTGGTCCTGCGACCACTTCCAGAATTTGACCTTCGCAAACGTCCTAAAATTGGGACTAACAGCACCAAGCTTTACGACAACAACTCTGCATGCTTCCCAAACTGATTCGACGCGGTTACAAAGTAGCTTTGAAACTTTGATCCATACTCTGCAACATCAGATGATCGAACCTTATACGGAATCAAAATATCGTCAAGGAGATGCTTGTATCCCAGAACTTCAAATAATCAATGGCTGTTCTATGAATATCATTGTGGAACGCCGATGGCGTTTCACGGCATAAACTTGAGATAACTCAATTCCTGCATGACATTCATATTGACGTCCTGCTACTGTCAGAAACACATCTCATTGCTAAGGACAACTTTCAAATAAGTGGCTTTTTGTTCTACGGAACAAATCATCCAGATGGAAAAGCACATGGCGGAACCGGTATCCTGATTAAGAACCGTATCACACACTACTACCATAGCGAGTTTGGAAAAAACTACTTGCAGGCCACTTACCCTTGCAGCGGTATATTGTCCCACCCGCTTCAATGTTTCCGAACAACAATTTCTGGACTTCTTCAAAACCCTAGGGGACCACTTCATTGCTGCAGGTGACGACAACGCCGAACACACTCTCTAGGGATCACGCCTCTTCACCTCTGAAGCGAAACAGTTGTATAACGCCATCATAAAGGCAAACAGAAAGCTTGACTACGTCTCTTCAGGCAGACCATCATACTGGCCTACCGACCCGAACAAAATTCCTAACTTGATCGACTTCGCTATAACTAAAAATATCCCTTGAAACTTCATCAGTGCCGAATCTCTACCGGATCTATCATCTGACCACTCGCCAGTCCTCTTAAATCTCAACCTTCTCCAACGCCCTGAGACTACAATGCACGCTAACAGATTAACATCAAAGAGAACAAACTGGGTCAAGTATAGAAAATACATAAGTTCACACATTGAGCTGAACCCAAGGCTAAACTTTGATGCCGAGATAGAATCAGCAGCAATTACAGCCGCCAGAATCAAAACACCTACAAAAGAGAGCGCACTTAGCAGACCCAGGATGACGAACATAGACATCGCGCGACTCGTTCTTTAAAAACGACGCATGCGACGGGAGCGGCAAGCTCATAGATCACCAATCCCAAAGCAAAGATTCAAAAATGCCTCACGAAACCTTTCCAATGCGCTGAAGGAAGAAGTTAAAAACGCCCAATTTCGCTATATAGAGCAACTTTCAATTTCAGGCAGTAAAAACTCACTATGGAAAGCCCATCCTAGTTTAACCACACCGGCAGAAACGATATCCCCATTAAAGAATGTCACTGGTGGTTGGGCCCGCAGCGATATAGATAGAGCTACCACATTTGCAACGCATTTTCGGCGTGTGTTCCAGCTGAACCTTTCTAGAATCACCACAAGGGCCAATCTTATATTAAGCGAGTGAAATATCTAAAATCATAAGAAATAAACGAAATCCAAAAAAGTCCCCAGGATGTGATCTAATAACCAAAGATGATTATCAAGCCATATCATTTCATACTGTGGTGTGTGAAAAAATTTTATTGCTTTTTAACGCTTTTACAAAACTCGGGTACTATCAAGAGAGATGGAAAAAATCGATCATAATAATGATACCAAAGGCAATTAAAGACCATTTAATCGTGCAGGCCTATAAGCCCATTGCATCATCTCTCATAACTATTTCAATACTTTCTGATAACCCAAATAACCCCCAATCTGAGAACTGGCAATCTTATTCCAGCGCATGAGTTCGGTTTTCGACAGAAACATGGAACCATTAAAAAAGCCAATCGAATAACATCAGAAATATGATCTGCTTTCGAAAAACGGGAATATTTCACTGCAATATTTTTGGATGTCTCTCAGACTTTTGACAAGATCTGGCTAAGTAAATTAATGTTCAAAAACAATGCTTTCGCAAAACACCCACAGACTCCTGAAGTTGTATCTTTACAACAGAACCTTTCCTGTGAGATGCAACTCTGACATTTCCGACGACCACGCTATAAACGCTGGAGTTCCCCAAGGTAGCGTACTTGGACCAACGCTATACGTTCTTTATACAGCAGACATACCCACAAGCAGACTAATAACAACTTCTACGTTTGCCGATGACACAGCAATTTTAAGTCGATCCAAATGCCCAAATAAAAGCAAAAACTCAACTCTCTTCTCACCTAGTGGCCGTGGAGCAGTCGCTATCTGACTGGCGAATTAAACTAAACGAACAAAAATGTAAGCATGTAACATTTACACTCAATCGGCAAGACTGTACTTCAATCACTTGAAACAACGCCGTAATACCGAAAGCAAATGAAGTGACGTATCTCGGAGTGCACCTCGACCAACGTCTCACCTGGCGCAGGCACATCGAAGCAAACAGAACACACCTTAAGCTTAAGGCCAGTAGTCTCCACTGGCTTATCAACTCCCGGTCACCCCTCTGTCTGGACTACAGGGTCCTATTCTGCAACTCCGTACTAAAACCAATTTGGACATATGGCTTCCAACTTTGGGGAAGTGCCAGCAGTAGTAACATCGAGATCATGTAATGGGCCCAATCAAAGATTCTGAGAAAAATCACTGGTGCACCCTGGTATTATCGTAAACGAAAATATGCAAAGAGACCTTAATATCAGATCCGTCAAAGATGAAATAAACCATCAAAAACAAAAGTACATGAGCTAATTAACGTCACACCCTAACCATCTTGCGAGAAGCTTAACACGGGTTTGCGACCGATCCCGACTTCGCCACAACGACCTTCCGACCCAGCGCTGATCAATAGGTCGTTTTTTTCCAGACCACAGTTAAAAAGACTGTTAAAAATTGCTTAAAACTAAGATTTAAAAACTTATTTTTAGGTTCATAATTCCTGAGAAGATCCAATAAGTACAGCAAAGTTAAAAAGAAAAAAAACCTAATGACCCAATCAACAATTAGTTTTTTTTCTTTAAACTTAAGGAATAAGGAATACAGGATATCTAGGAACTCCTTGATGTCCTTAGTTTCTATTTATACTGCTATGATTTGCTATGATTTGGTTGTATATTGTGATCTTGTTTGTCAGCGACCGTTTGCTACGCGGGCCTATGAGCCAGTCGTGCTTTAACGCCGCGGCCCGTATGCGTATTCTCATTGTACTCACTTGCTTAGAGAAAGTGAGCCGACGGTCGAGTATGACTCCCAGGTATTTGACTGAGTCAACCTGTTCTACTCGGGTGTCATCAATGAGCACTGCTGGTGGCGTTTTCCATTTAAGGGTGTAGCAAACATTCGTGGACTTGTTACCATTTTATTCCAATATTCCACCTCCTAGCCCAATCTGGTTTCGTAGATCTGGATACCGTTGTTGGCCTCTGGCTCGCACCTGGACCTGTACGTTATGCACACGTCGTCGGCAAATATGGCCAGCATTGACGTTCCGGGACTTTCAGCCGGGCGCGGCATGTCGTGGCTATACAGGCAGTATAGTAGCAGGCCTAGGACGCTTCCCTGGGGTACGCCAGCTGCCGCATTATACACGGTTGAGAGCGCAGAAACCGAACCGCAAATCGCTTATTCCCAAGGTACAACGCCAGGAGACAGAAGTAAGGCGCAGGCAGGGTATTATTGATTTTCAGGACCAGGCCAGGATGCCACACACTGTCGAACGCGCCATTAAAATTTGCTTGACCACTCGATGCAGCTGCTCCACCGTGCAGTGGCCATCACGGAATCCGAACTGCTGATCTGGAATTATTCCAGGGAGGGCATCCATAAACCTGACCATCCGGGCGGCAATCAGTCTATTAAACACCATTGAGATCGATTGATCGGCGAGACCTCATCCATCTGGAGCGTTAGCGTCTCTTCTCTGCAATGAGCAGAAGAATCTCTCTGGGGACCTGTATTCTGGCTGCTGCGGGTCTCAGTCCTGGGGTGTGAGTGGCCAATCTAGCTGATATCTGGATTTTGTGGGTGAGAGAGTCGAATGCAACTTCAATGTCCCGCTCGGAGTTCAGCGCCATGTCAAGGTTAGTGACGACTCGAGGTGCTCTTGAAAACGTTCCATGTTGGTGGACCTACTGATAAGCCACTCGACCTTGGGATAGGCTGTGGGTGTTGTATCCAGAGTGATGATGAGAGGTAAGTGGTCAGAGCTGAGCTCGGCAAACGACCGGATATCTGAGTGTAATCCCACGATACCGCTTGTCAGCGCAAAATCGATGTAGCCTGGAGACCCTCTACTGCCATAAGGAAACCTTGTAGTGCCACCTGTTCCTAGCGAGTTTACGTCTGAGTTGAAGAGTACATTTTCCAGAGCATGACCCCTTTGGATGCACCTCCCTACTCCCCAAAGCCAGTGGGATGCATTCCAGTCGCCTGCTACAATGAATTTATGCTGTTGTTGCTCTAATATGGATTTGAAGTTGTCTGTGGTCCAAACAAACCTCGGTGGGCAGTAGACCGCGCCGAAGTTTATTGGACCGTGTCCAGTCACGATACTCGCAGACGCAAGTTGCACCCTATCAGTGGCTACTGAAGAAAGAGGAAAATGAACCAAACTTGATTTGATCATAATCGCTGATCCACCTTTGTCGTTACCCTCACTCGGGTCGTTTGCAGTAGGCCTCGTATCCACATAGCTTGGGCTTAACTGCATCTTTGCAATGTGTTTCGCTGATTAGCAAGACATCAATCTCATAACACCGCACAAAGCATTCAACTTCGGGCAGCTTCACAGAGACGCCGTCTGCATTCCATACTAAGATGCGCAGCGGCTTCATTTTAGCCCTGTCTGCATGTATTACACAGAGCAGATGGAGGAACTGCGCTTGCTGTAGTAGCATTATCCTTATTTTTTCAATCTGCTGTTCCTGAAGACAGCGCACAGCGTTCATGCTTCATTTAGCGTCTGCAGGATGCTGAAAGTGTTATTATCCGCCTCTAGACCGACTCCTTTGCCGGCTATGCTTCCTAGTCTCAGGTTGCTGCTGGTTAAGCTGTGGCTTCTGTTGCTGATCCTGCTTGCGCCCAATCCTGGCTTTAGCTGCATCTGCGTAGGAAGGTTCGGAAGCTTCGGAGAGGTGCAATCGGCATACATCCAGTAGGAGCATGGGATATAGGTCGATTGTTGACCTCGCTTCTTTCGCCCACACCTCTTCTTGGCCTAGAGCGCTGAAGGAATGCCTGAAGTTTGGAGCATTCGAGTAGTTTGCTGGGTGCTGTTCACCACAGTTGCAGCAAGTGCATGATTCGCTTCGTGGTCGCATACACTCTCTGGCTGGATGTGCGACGGCGCATTTAAGGCAGACGTGCGCCTTACGGCAGTACTTGGCCGTGTAACCAAATTGCTGACATCGATGGCATTAGGTTGTCGTATTTCGCTTGCGAAGGGGCTCGATGACAACTCTCATGTGTTCGCCGTGGGGGCGATGTTCAGAAAGAACAGGTTTATGGGCTTGGCTGCAGGAGCACCTGGATCGTTTCGCCCCTTTGGCGTATGAACCTTAAGAAGTTGCGAAACATTAGCCTCAGCATATATACGAGAAATAAAGAAAAAAATACCTGAAATTGTTTGGAACCCCTTAAAGCCTTTGATTGTTGATCATACGGCAAAAAAACTCAGCTTGCAAAATAAATTAAATATTTGAAAACACTAAGCGTAGCGCTTCAAAATCTAAATTTTCATCATGTGTCTGGCCATAGCTCTTTAGTTTTAGGGATAATCATCATTATTATTCTAATCATATACATTGTAAAAAAGTTAAAATCAAATAATCAACTGTTGGCAAAAACAATGCCTACAACTATATAAAACTTATAAAATAAAGTTGAAAAATATACAATTTTATGTAAAAAACAATGCATAAACTAAATTGTATAACCTCCCCCGCCTACGCAGGATGTTCAAGCACCAACTTGAACATGAGAAATTAATGTATACAATATGAGAATAAGAGAAAGTTCTTTTTATATGAAGAAGTAAGATATCAATCAAAAAATAACTTTTGTGGCCCTTGGGAGAATGTTTAAATGTTAAGTTGAACAAGTAACAAAATTGAAAAAAAAAAATAAGTAAGGAAGCAGCTGTCGAGTTTCCCGACTGCAAAATACCCTATACCCTTAGACATGCTTACAATTTAGTTATTTAGTATCAACCATCATATATACGTAAATATCCTTGTTACCTAGCTTATAAGTTTGCTCGCTTAACGAAACTCTCGCAACCAAAAGGCTTCATTGATTGTGAGTGACATTTTCAACCTAAGAAACATATCGACTCACGTGATTTTGCGTTAGTTGCATCTCATGTGCCAATTGATGGAAGTGAAAACTATTAAGCAAAATCAGATAAAAAAACTATAATTTTTCATAATAATAGTATATTTTTTTAATAATAATATTATATTATTACAATTTATATTATTATTATTATATTATATATTATTAATAATATTTAAATATTTATTGTGAATAAATATTCACAGGAATGCAGCATGCACCTACTAATATATTTCCTAATAATTGTCATAGGTACCTGTAGCAGAGAACCGCTGAACCTGTTACTACCACAAATAATGTGTACGTGATCAATGCAGGCTTAGTGACTGCTAAATGTGCTACCTGTGTATATATTTTGTTTTGACATTTAATTCCAATCACATGTATGCAAATTCACCTCCTTTTCTGAATAGGCATTAATTTTTTGCAGTTGCACCTGCATCAGTCAAAATTTTACAAAGTAAACTCATTCTTTAAATTTTAGATCACAGGTACTTAGTAGATATGTATATATAAGGCACGGAAACGCATATAAGTTAACAACTGACAGAGCATAAGTTTACGTTTAAATTACCCTAGCAACTAAGTAGCTTCAGATAAACAATGCTGACGCGCCCCAACTGAGTTCAGCGCTCTGCGCTAAGAACGGTCAGCAGTGGCAATTGGATACCCATCATCCGGGGTATCGAAATGCGCTGCATAAATGCTGAATCGGCTTGCCGACCATGGGTTTCATATTTTTCCATTCCTTTGTATTCAGTTCTAAGCGAGCACTTTATAAATAAAGAACACGCTACTCCGGCTTCTGCCGTAAAACCAATTGTATTTGGTATAATTTATCCACGCTGAGCCCAAAGGCTAGTGTTCAGCAAAGGGGGCAAAGTCACGCCCTCCACCATAATCTGCGTAAGAAGACATTCCGCCTGACTAACATCAGGACCAGGGGATCAGCTATCTACGTAGACCCTATCTGCCGGAGCCACCCATCGGAAGGATCTCTTGACAATAGGACAAAACATAATTGGCGCCCGACGTTCATCAAGGACCTAGGAGTATCTTAACAGGATAGTTAAGAAGATAAACCATGTAAGTTTGATTAGTGAAGTCAATTCGGCAACCTAGGAATTGTGTTTTTTTTTTTTTTTTTTTTTTTAATTAACATCTTTATTTAATATTATTCAGGAACAGATCTAATTAAAGCTTTAACCGAAATGTTGTCTTAAGTAAATAATCTCTTAATTATAAATTATAATTTGCTTTCATCTTATTATATAGGAATAGGTCAAATTACGAATAGTGAGGTTTCAAGTAAATAATATATTCCAATTAATATCTTAGAAGCAGCCCAAAATGTCTTCTTTTGAGCCTGCGAATTGGGATAGCCCCCTGTAATCTTCGGGCGAGACGATTACGGTGGGCAGTTAGTCGGTCGTTGTATCTGCTTGAGAAGAACGAGATTTGGTCTTCAACAAGGCTCAGGTTTAAGTCATTGTGAAGCGTTTGGCCGCTAACGAACCACTCACAGCCAGTGATTTGTCTTAATGTTTTATTCTGGACGGTTTGGAAACGTTTTCGGTGGGACGCAGCCGCCACTCCCCAAATTTGGATGCCGTATCTCCAAGTAGGTGCGATGATTTGCTGATAAATCTGACGCTTGCATCTTAAAGGTAGTTTGCTTTTCTTATTTAGTATCCAGAATAGTTGGTTACGCTTTAGGTTGCACATTTTGACGACTCTGTCAATATGTTCACGGAAGGTTAGGCGTTTGTCCAGTATGAGGCCTAGGTATTTCGCCTTAGTCGCTTGCTCTATGTCCACATTATTAATGTGTACCGCAGGAGTTGTGTTACGGCGTAACGTAAAGCAAACGTTTACGCATTTGCTTTCGTTAATATTGATGTTGTTCGCCATGGCCCATTTCTCGATTTCGTTGAGATAAGTTTGCAGCATTTGTGACGACTCGGTCTCACTGTTCGAGGAGCTGAGAAAGCAGACGTCGTCAGCGAAGCTGGCCAACAGCATTTTGCTGTTGTCATAGGACATTTCATAATCGCTTGGCTTGGGGATGTCTGCTGTATAGATGGAGTACAGTATCGGTCCTAAGACGCTTCCTTGAGGTACGCCAGCTGCAATGGCAACATTTGCAGAGGTTGCGTCTCTGGACTGGACGCAAAACTCTCTGTTTGTGAGAAACGATCTGATGAGCTCAAACAGGTTGGCTAGCAGCGCTGTTTTGACTTTGGCTAGTAGTCCCGGGATCCAAACTCTATCAAATGCCTGTTGAATGTCAGGGAAGATTCCGTTGCAGTATTCTTTATGGTCGTAGGCCTTCAGGATATGATTGACTACACGGTGCAATTGCTCAATCGTACTGTGACCAGCTCTGAATCCGAATTGGTGCATTGGGATAGTAGCATTGTCTTCTAGGTGTATTATAAGTCGGGAAGCTATCAGCCTTTCCATTACCTTCGATAAGGAGGGCAGGAGACTGATAGGCCGGTAGGAGCTTGGATCCTGTTCCGGCTTCCCTGGCTTTAGAATCATACTGATTCTAGCACTCTTCCATTTTTTGGGAAAGTATTGCATTCTAAGTATCGCATTGAATATCAATGTGATAAGTAATAGTGCCCTCTTGGGAAGGATTTTAAGTACTGCGTTGCTTATTAGGTCAAAGGAATTGTGTATTAAATAAATAAAAAAGCCAACAGCTTTTTTTGTATGCCAGTATTATTTCCACTGCATACTTTTACCAAGAAAAAATTTGTAGCAAACCCCAAGTTATCTTGTTGTTTTTCATTGCATACCTAAAGCATAAATTCTATAACATACCCTACGGAGTGTTATTTTGCACTGCATACTTTTACCAAGAACGAATTCTGTAGCATACCTTGTTGTTTCACATGCGTGAATTAATAAGAAATACTTATTTTTTTGCACAGACCCTTCGTTTTTAGAAAAAATTTTTTTTTGTTTTTGTGTCGCATTCTACTTCTCGCGCGTGTAATTATCGCACCTCGTATAGCAATCAACCGTGCTCGAAAAAATTTAATTGCGCGGTGCCAACCAATGGTAAATGAGTTGGGCATATAGAGACATCAAAGTCGAATACGAGAGTGACGACGGGGGGAATTAGAATCAGAGGGCTTTCGGCCTAATACGACAGATAACACAACAGTCATGGAAGCTGCCCATTTAGAAGCAATTATAGCTGGAGCCGTTAGCCAGGCCTTAGCCCAGCAAGAAGTTAGATTGAAACAGGCATTCCAGGCACAGTTAGATGAGATGAAACAGCAAATGAAAAGCTTCTGCGTGGAAGCACCACAAGTAGAAGCTTACGTAAGGATAAAACCGGACCCAAGTATTCGATGTGAAGTCAAGCTTGACATCGTAAAAACCATGCCGGATTTTACGGGAGAACAAGATGACTATGTGTCATGGCGGCAATCAGCCGTAGACGCATACGAGATCTTCAAACCATATTATGGTAGCGAAGCGCATTATCAGGCCGTTTCGATTATCAGAAATAAAATCTGGGGGTCGGCAAGAGGGCTACTAGTTGCCCATAACACAGTCTTAAATTTCGATGCCATTATTGCTCGATTAGACTGCACTTACGCGGACAAAACGTCGCCGCGTGTCCTTAGGCAGGAACTTGAAACAGTTAGGCAAGGGGAACTTATCCTAATGCCGTATTACGACGTAGAAAAACGTTTAACGTTGATAACAAACAAGATCGTTATGACACACGAACCGAACAGTGCTATTCTGTTCAATAATGAAGTTAGAGAGGATGCTCTCCATGCATTTATTGCAGGCCTTGGAAAACCCTTGAGGGCCATAGTCTTGCCAGCGCAGCCCAAGGATTTGCCCTCAGCTTTAGCTTTGGCTAGGAAATCCGAGGCTACCATAGAGCGCACTACCTTCGCTGCCACATATGCAAAGGCTTTGGAGGACAAGGCACTCATCTATGAGCACCGAATAAATCAAAACGGCTCAAGGGAGCAGCAGGGAAAACATAGCAGGGCCGAAAATGACCAAGGGAAAAACCCTCATTTCTACAGAAAGCAAAATAGGCCCCAACAAAATATTTCTGCCCAGAACACGGGCAACTATCGTAATCAGTCGCCTGAGCCTATGGAGTTAGGTTCCACCATGACTCAATTTAGGCAACCGACTTCCTTTGAAAGCGGTCAGCCTACAAATACCAAGGCCGAAAGTGCTCGGGGCCATAAAAGATTTGGCTCCGCACGCATGACCGGTCAAAGGCGTCAGAGATTGCAACACACCATGCAACAGGCTGACGATAAAAATGACAGCGATTATGGAGACGCGGACGCAGCGGCCGTTACCGAGATAGACGAAGAGTCTGATAATGATCAGATCAATTTTATAGGGAGCGCTCCCGACTGCCGTTCATTGAACGACAACTACAAGGAAGGAAACAAAAAATTTTAATCGACACAGGGGCGGCAAAGAACTACATCAAGCCCATAAAGGAGCTTAAAAATGTGATGCCGGTGGATTCCCCTTTCACAGTTAGTTCCATTCATGGTTCTAACAGAGTTCATCAGAAATGTTTGATGAACATTTTTGGAAAAACATCTGCGTTCTTTCTTTTAGACGCGCTAACACCATTCGATGGTATTATAGGATTTGATCTCCTAGCTCAAGTGGGAGCAAAACTCGACGCAGAGAAAGGTACAATAAATTATGGTTCTGTTTCTGAAAAGCTTCAGCATCATAATTGCGACAATGTAAATTTTACTAACGTAAATGACATCGCCTACCAGAACCTGTAAAAGATAAATTACGAAACATGATCGCAAACAGATCTAAGGCATTTTCAGCCTCTAACGAGGCACTGCCGTTCAACACTTCTGTTGTTGCCACAATTCGGACAAGCGATGAAAAGCCGGTATATTCCAAATTATACCCGCACCCCATGGGTGTATCTGAGTTTGTTAAGCGAGAAATCGCAGACTTACTGCAGAAAGGCATTATTAGAACCTCAAGGTCACCGTACAACAATCCAACAGGGGTTGTGGACAAAAAAGGCCGTGATGAGCTGGGGAACAAAAAGAAGCGTCTGGTTATAGACTTTAGGAAACTTAACGAAAAAACCATCGCTGATAAGTACCCAATGCCAAACATCCCCATGATACTGGCAAACTTAGGAAAAGCCAAGTACTTTACAACGTTAGATTTAAAGTCCGGCTACCACCAGATATACTTGGCCGAGCATGACCGTGAGAAGACCTCTTTTTCGGTAAACGGCGGAAAGTATGAGTTTTGTCGATTACCGTTCGGGGTGAAGAATGCGGGAAGCATCTTCTAAAGAGCGATCGACGACGTCTTACGGGAACAGATTGGCAAATCGTGCTATGTCTATGTAGATGACGTCATTATTTTTTCTGAAAATGAAAACGACCATGTTAGGCACATAGATTGGGTTTTAAAAAGCCTGTGTGATGCCAACATGAAGGTATCCAACGACAAGACGCACTTTTTTAAACAAAGCGTTGAATATCTGGGATTTATTGTCACCAATGGAGGTGCAAAAACCGACCCAGAAAAAGTAAAGGCCATAAAGGAATACCCAGAGCCTACAAATCTGTATGAGCTTAGATCATTTTTGGGTCAAGCCAGTTATTACCGATGTTTCGTTAAAGACCGCGGCGATCGCGAGGCCTTTGACAAGCTTGATGAAAGAAGAAAATGGCTCTGTCAGCAAGCACATGTCTAAGAAGACTCCTATTGAGTTCGGTGACTTGCAGAGAGATGCATTCGAGAGGCTGAGAAATGTCTTGGCTTCCGAGGATGTAATTCTCAGATACCCTGATTTCAGGAAGCCATTCGACCTGACAACGGATGCTTCCGCGAACGGTATCGGTGCGGTTCTATCGCAAGACCAAAGACCCATCACAATGATCTCTAGGACCCTCAAAGAGAGCGAGTCACACTACGCCACGAATGAAACGGAGTTATTGGCCATAGTGTGGGCTTTAGGCAAGTTACAACACTACCTGTACGGCACTCCCGATATTAATATTTATACGGACCATCAACCATTGACATTCGCGGTGTCCGATCGAAATCCAAATCCGAAAATAAAAAGATGGAAAGCGTATATTGACGATCATAACGCAAAAATCCACTACAAACCGGGTAAAGACAACCATGTGGCCGACGCTCTTTCCAGGCAGAACATTAATGCCTTACAAGATGAGCCTCAGTCAGACGCTGCGACTATTCACAGCGAACTGTCACTGACCTACACGGTCGAAACGACAGATCAACCACTAAACTGCTTCAGAAACCAAATTGTTATAGAAGAAGCACGTTTCCAACTAAAGCGAAGCTTGGTGTTGTTTCGTAGCAAAACTCGTCACTTTATTCATTTCGCTGACAAAAGCACCATTTTGGAAATGCTGAAGGAAGTCGTGAACCCCGAGGTCGTAAATGCAATACACTGCGACCTACCCACCGTGGCAAGTTTTCAACATGACTTAATTGCTCATTTCCCGGCTACGCAGTTTCGATATTGTAAAAATATTGTAATAGACGTTACCAATAGAAACGAGCAGTTGAAAATTGTCACGACAGAACACAATCGTGCACACAGGGCGGCTCAGGAGAATACCAAGCAGGTCCTTCGCTATTCCTATTTCCCCAAAATGAGCGGCCTAGCAAAGGAGGTGGTTGCAAATTGCAGAGTATGCACCAAAGCCAAATATGACAAGCACCCAAAAAAACAGGAGCTTGGGGAAACACCCATACCAAGCTACACCGGCGAAATGTTGCACATTGATATCTTCTCAACCGATAAGAAGCAATTCTTAACATGCGTTGACAAATTCTCGAAGCTTGCAATAGTGCAACCAGTGCTGTCCAGAACAATAATGGACGTCACAGGGCCCTTGCTTCAACTCGTGAACTTGTTCCCCAAAATCAGAACAATATATTGCGACAATGAGGCCGCCTTCAATTCGGAAACGATCACCTCTTTACTTAAAAACAATTACCACATTGACATTGTGAACGCGGCCCCGCTACATAGCTTGTCAAACGGTCAAGTGGAACGATTCCACAGCACCTTGACAGAAATCGCCCGATGTCTTAAGCTAGATAAAAAAATCAGCGATACGGTTATCTAATCTTAAGGGCAACGATAGAATATAATAAGACAATACATTCTGTCACTCAGGAGAAACCGGTCGAGATCGTCCCCACGGGTTCCGATGATCGCTGCCTAGACATTAAAGACAGGTTGATAAAGGCCCAGCAAATCAATATCGAAAGATGTAACCCAGCTAGGCGAAACCGCGTTTTTGAGGTAGGAGAAGAGGCTTTTGTCAAAAACAACAAAAGGTTAGGAAACAAGCTAACTCCATTGTGCACAGAACAAAAAGGGCAGGCAGATCTGGGAACGTCTGTTCTTATTAAGGGGAGGGTGGTCCATAAGGACAACCTCAAATAAATTCCCCCACTTTTAATTTGCTTATACCACACCCTTTAATAGTAGGCTAGATTTAAGTAAAAACGCCGTGGTCTCATTCTACGTTTGGATTGCAGGTTCGCCTTCACAACGCTCATCACCCTGGCAGTGGCAAATGCACGGATTACCGACTTTTCTCACGCCAAATACATTCTCGTCGCAGATGGAGATGTACTGGTGTTTAAACAACGTGACTGCTTGAGGCACTCGAGCAACCTCTCAGAACTCATTAGTATGGTAGATGAGACAGAAAAATTGTCCGAGTCTTTTCCACAGTCGCATATGCGCAAATTACTAGACGTTGATAAAGATCATTTGAGAAACTTGTTGTCCGTTCTAAAAATACACCACCGAATTGCGAGGAGTTTAGACTTCTTAGGTACAGCTCTTAAGGTAGTTGCAGGAACTCCTGATGCCTCAGATTTCCTAAATGTCAAGATGACAGAAGCTCAGCAAGTGGACTCAAACTCCAGGCAGATTAACATAAATTCAGAGACTCAAAAACAGATAAACAAACTGACCGACACCATTAATAAAATATTAAAGCCCGGAATAACAATTTGGTTGACACCCCGCACCTGTATGAAGCACTACTAGCAAGAAATAGAATGCTGACGACAGAGATAAAAAATTTAATTCTTACCATAACATTGGCTAAGGCTATAATAAATCCCACTATCCTTAGTCATGCCGATCTGAAATCACTAATTGAACAAGACATTCCAATAGTTAGTTTATTAGAAGCAGCTAAAACTAGAGTTCTCCAGGCCGATAATATTATCCATATACTAATAGCCTACCCTAGAGTTAAGGTCAGATGTAAAAAAGTCCTCATATACCCGGTATCACATAATCAAATAATCCTACGGCTCGACGAAAACATTTTGGCGGAATGTGAAGAAGACACCTTTTCGGTCACAGAGCGCACGGAAACAACGCACAACACCTTCTGTGAGCGGTCGCGACGCGAAACCTGCGCCCGCTCGCTCCATGCTGGAATCTCGGCCCACTGCTACACTCAACCCAGCTACCTGGGAACAGTAATGCCTATAGATGACGGCATCGTTGTCATTAACGAAGCGACAGCCCGCGTCAGCACGGACGGCGGCCCAGAGGTTCTCGACAAAGGAACGCACCTAATAACCTTCGAGCGGTCAGCTACCGTCAACGGATCGGAATTCATAAATTTTCAAAAAACATTAGATAAGCAGCCTGGCGTAGCAAGATCACCACTACTGAACATCGTCGGCCATGACCCGGTATTGAGCATGCCCTTGCTACACCGCATGAACAACGACAATCTGCGCTTTATCCAAGGGTTCAAGGACAAGGTTGACGCCGCGGGCTCCCCTAAACTTTGGTTCGCGGCTGGAGTAATCCTGAACGTTGCTCTGATTGGTTCACTCATCCTTTTTTTGGCATTAAGGAAAAGGCGAGCCTCCATCGAGATACAACAAACCATCGATAAACTCAATATAACCGAGGATGGTCATAATCTGAAGGGCGCAGCAGTTAACAATTGACAGAGCATAAGTTTACGTTAAAATTACCCTAGCAACTAAGTAGCTTCAGATAAACAATGCTGACGCGCCCCAACTAAGAACGGTCAGCAGTGGCAATTGGATACCTATCATCCGGGATATCGAAATGCGCTGCATAAATGCTGAGTCAGCTAGCCGACCATGGGTTTATGGCGTGATGCATTAAAGCTAGGGTAGATTCATATTTTTCCATTCCTTTGCATTCAGTTCTTAGCGAGCACTTTATAAATAAAGAACAAGCTACTCCGGCTTCTGCCGTAAAACCAATTGTATTTGGTATAATTTATCCACGCTGAGCCCAAAGGCCAGTGTTCAGCAAAGGGGGCAAAGTCACGCCCTCCACCATAATCTGCGTAAGAAGACATTCCGCCTGACTAACATCAGGACCAGGGGATCAGCTATCTACGTAGACCCTATCTGCCGGAGCCAGCCATCGGAAGGATCTCTTGACAATAGGACAAAACATAATTTATATACAAATTTGACATATTTCAAAGAGCATCGCCTTCTGCCGTTGCGCTACGTTATGAAAATAAGTTCCGTGTGTCATAAAGCCATCGCTGTCATCGTCGCAGTCGGCGACTCGCAATGTGTGTTTTGCTGCGCTTCTGCTTCCCTAGCCATAGATTTTGCATGTGGCATAACTTCCGTGTTTTTTTTACCGATTTGGTTAAAATTTCAAATTAAATAGCTTTTATAAGCACCAACGCATATGCCGAATGCATAGCATTAGGTTAATAATTGATCCTTTGATCTTCAACCCCGACGGACGTGTTTTTAACAAAGCTCCAGTTAATATTGAAGTCTAAGTGCAAAATTCAATCCCAAGTGAAAACCATTATATAAAAGCGAAAAGACGCTAATACATATTTATATGTGTTTTTTACAAAACCCCATATACTCCTGTGAATAAATAAACAAGAAACAAGTGAAAACAATAAACTAAACAAAATATGAGCGCACCCGGCGCTCAAAATCAGAACAAAAACAACTCCTACATCTCACTCACCCACATATCAAATCATACAAACAATTACCAAAACTTGCACCCGCAGAGTGATGAAAGAGCGCGATCTTGCTCTCCAGCATTGGAGAGACCCAACAATTACTCTCAGCAACGAAGACCAGAATGCGCGCCAAATTTACCCGCGCGTATACCATCAACAACTTCCGAGATATTAATGAACACACACTCAACGCTCCCGCTCACAGCAGTTACGCTCTCAGCTCTCCCACTCACAACTCTTCCGCTTTCAACAACCTCAGACACAAATACCACAACTACAGCAACTATAGCATCAACAACTACAGTTTGCTATGCTTCAATGCCGATACGCTCTTCCTCAGCGAATATTAAAACACCCACAACCTCAATACCCGCTCCAACAACAATAAACAAATCTCAATCCTCTCTCCCAAAACAACAAAACTTAAAACGTCACCGAGAAAATCAGTCTCCAAACGGTTCCAAAGATCTTTTAAATGGCAACAAGAAACAGAAGAATAAAACCCAAACCGCCACTCAAAAAACACTCAAAGAGTACTGGCTAGCCGAGCCAAACTCAAGCAACCGCTTTGAGTTACTAGCACAAGATGATGAAGACGAAAACCAAACTGACAATGGGACAAATGCAACCATAAATGCGCAAATGCAAATTGAGCACAAAAAAGCAAAACCGCCCCCCATATATGTTCAAAATGTTGAAAACATATACGCACTAACTACTGCTTTAAACTCATTGAAAGAAACACGATATGAACTTAAAGCACTGTCAACTAATGAAATAAAAATACAGCCACTAGAAACTACTCACTATCACAACATATTAGGACTATTAAAAGATAAATCGACCAAATACTACACCTTCAGACCAAAAGACCAGAGGGGATTTAAGGTAATCCTTCGTAACGTCCATCATGCTACAGACAAAGACGATATTATAAATGAACTAGCCCAGCAAGGACATGAAGTTATAAATTTACACAACATCCAGCGCTACGACACCAAACAACCATTGCCTCTATTCTCTATTGAACTCAAAATGAAAGAAAATAATAAAGACATCTATAAAATTGAGCACCTTCTTCATTGCAAAGTAATTTTTGAGCCACCGCGACCAAAGCGAACACTTCCCCAATGTACAAACTGCCAAAAATATGGACATACCAAAAATTACTGCACCAAAGACCCAACTTGTGTAAAATGCGCTGGAAAACACAGCTCATCATCCTGCACTATTAATACAAGATCGGACCGAACAAGTATTAAATGTGCACTATGCAGTGAAAACCACACTGCAAACTATAAAGGTTTTATGGTGTACAAAGCACTACAAATCCAAAAATACCCAACTCTCCGGAAAAAGAAATACCGGCAACAGAAACAAATAATCAAACGACACAATACAGTACAACAAATAACGTAGAAAGCTTAAAGACACCAGAAATATCCTATGCCGAAGTCTTAAATAGAAATCAAGTAACTAGCCATCAAACCAACTCAGCAATCCAAACTGCCAGCGTACCTAATATACAGCCTGCTCCAACGCAACTAAGCCAAACCGCACAAAATGATTTTGACGAACTAAAACAATTGATGAAACAATTAATAGCCCAAATGGCAAATATGCTGAACATAATCACGATTCTAGCATCTAAACTTGACAAATAAACACCTAACAATCGCCATCTGGAATGCTAACGGACTTTCACGCCATATACTTGAATTAAAAACTTTCCTAAATGAAAAACTAATTGACGTCATGCTCATTTCCGAAACGCACTCAACTGACAAAACATATATAAACATACCAAACTATAATATATTCTCTACTAATCACCCGGACGGTAAGGCCCATGGTGGTACTGCAGTAATAATTAAAAAAAGCATAAAGTGCATAGAGCTTAATGGATTCAAAAAGGACTACATACAGGCTACTACCATATCGACCTCAGACACAACGGGTCCAATAAATATATCTGCAGTTTATTGCCCACCTAAATTTAACAACACAAAAGACCAATACCTCGATTTTCTAAAATCACTGGGAAATCGGTATCTGGCAGGAGGTGACTATAATGCCAAACACATAACATGGGGGTCCAGACTTACCACTGCAAAGGGAAGACAACTGTATGACGCAATAAGAAGCAATAATAGCCATGCCCTAAGCACAGGCGAGCCGACTTATTGGCCAACTGACACAAACAAGCTACCGGACTTAATTGACTTCTGTATTACAAGAAATATAAATTGCGATAACCTAACAATAAAATCATGCCTAGACCTCTCCTCCGACCACTCCCCAATATTAATTACACTACATGGTGGAGTAGAAGAAAACAACAATGACCCCCTTTATTTAACCACAAAACAAACTGGAATATGTTTCGCGAGATTTTGGAACAGAGCATGGAAATAAATATCTCTCTAAAGACAAACAACGAACTGGACTCCGCAATAGCATATTTAAATGACAACATCATAAATGCAGCAACGCAATCGACACCATCTATAAAAATGACTACATCAAAGAAAACTCCCGCCTTTATTAAAGAAAAAATCAGACAAAAGCGCAACCTTAGGAAGATATGGCAAAGGACTAGGCATCCAGAAGATAAACACAAACTTAATAAAGCAACAGACGAACTCAAGAGAATTCTCAGGGCAGACAAAGATAACCGGCTACAATACTATCTTAGCAACCTCGGAACCTCCTTATCGACAAATTATTCTCTGTGGAAAGCGACCAAAAAATTGACGAACTCAACTATACACAAGCCGCCTATAAAAAGAAACAATAACACATGGGCGAGATCAAACAAAGAAAAAGCAGACACTCTGGCTGAACACTTTAAAACATCATTTACAAATGACATGGACAACGGCAACGCTGAGCTTCCAACACAAATCACCAACCCAAATTGTGCAATTAAAACTATAACAAAGGCAGAAATTAAATCGCACATAAAACAAATTAAAAACAAGAAAGCCCCCGGATATGACTTAATCGGAGGAAAAATCCTGAAAGAACTACCAGACGCTATAATCATCTATATTAGAAACCTGTTTAACGGAATCCTGCGACTACAATACTTTCCCATAACTTGGAAGATAGGCCAAATTAAAGCAATTCCGAAACCGAATAAAAACGCCAATACTGTAAGTTCGTACAGACCAATCACGCTATTACCTGTCCTCTCAAAAGTATTCGAAAGAGTCCTATTAAATAAAATCGAGCCAACCCTAAAACAGAAAAATATAATACCTCCTCACCAATTCGGCTTCCGGAAGCAGCACTCGACTGTCCAACAGGTCCATCGAGTAATTAATAAAATAACAACAGATTTTGACGAAAAGAAGTTTTGCTATGCCGTGTACTTGGACATTGCTAAAGCATTTGACAAAGTATGGCACAAAGGACTGCTGCATAAGCTAAGAAATATACTACCAGACAACCTGTATACCATCCTACATAGCTATATAACGGACAGATATTTCTATATCAAATATGACAATGAATGCTCAGATATTATGCCAGTGTCAGCGGGTGTTCCCCAAGGTAGTGTGCTTGGGCCCATCTTATACTTGATCTATACCTCCGATATTCCAGAGCCAACTATCCCTGGATCAATGATTGCTACGTTTGCAGATGATACTGTATTAATGTCGTCAAGCGCGTGTGAAAAAACAGCTGCAAGTACGCTACAACAAATCATGACACAAACAGTATCCTGGTTTGAGAGATGGGGCATCGAAATAAATAAAGACAAAACTCAACAAGTAATATACACAAAACGACAACCCAAAAACTTCGCAATTAAAATCAACAACAATCAAATATTGTAACGCCCATATGCCAAGTACCTTGGACTAACTATCGACGCAAAACTGACATGGAAGCAGCACATCCTAAATAAACGAAATGAAATAAAAAACAAATTTCGACAACTTAACTGGCTAATAGGAAAACACTCTAAACTAAAACTACATTACAAAATTTCAATATACAAGGCGATAATAAAACCAATATGGACGTACGGCATAGAAATCTGGGGAACTGCCAGTAAATCCCACTTACAGCTAATTCAGCGAACGCAATCGAAAATGCTAAGAACAATGACAAATGCCGAATGGTATATTAGAAATGAAGATATACATAAAGATCTAAACATAGAGACAGTCAACGAAACTATTAAAAAAAGCAGCAAAAAACACACAAATCAACTACTTAACCACCAAAACCCAAACCTGAGACAAATACCGATGAGAGAGCTGGGACCGAGAAGACTAAAACGTAAAACTCCAACGGAATTAAATTATTAGTAAAATATTAAAACATTAGCGTATTAGTAAAATATTAAAATATTAAAATATTAGCGTACCCTTGCAATGGGAAGGGCCGCTACCTTTTTTCCTTTCTTCAACCATTACTCATTGTTATTCTTTATAAAAAACAGAATGTAATTTAAAGGAAATTAATAAAAAAAAAAAAAAAAAATAAAAAAATAATTGTGGGCGTGGCAGTTTTTTGTGGTTTGCGGGGGAGCGGGGGTGATATCAAAATAAAACAACAAACTTGTACCGCGTGTGGTAATTACCTATCCGACGATATATGGCACATGTCTGTAGCTCTTGTAGTTTCTGAAATCTGGGCGTTGATACGGACAGACAGACGGACAGACGGACGGACAGACGGACGGACAGACGGACATGGCTATATCGACTCGGCTGTTGATGCTGATCAAGAATATATATACTTTATGGGGTAGGAGATGCTTCCTTCTGGCTGTTACATACATTTGCACCATATTATGATACCCTTTTCACCCATTTTTATTGGGTACAGGGTATAAAAAGAATTTGAAAGGGATCGAACCAGCAACCAAATATATTACACTTGCATTTTATGACCGATCCCTTCAAAACAAACGTACATGTAAACGTATGCCTAAGGTGACACTGCCATGCATGCAAGCTATGCACAACTAATAATGGATTTTTTTTTTCGCGCGGCTCCCACTGCATAACGTACAGAATACCTCCCGCCCAACCGACCGAGGGGCGCTGCCGTTTAACGTACGGCTCGGATCGCGGGGATAGACCCGAGAGAATAAAGTTTAGAAAAGATTACGAGGAAAAAGTAGAGTTCGTTTGTTGCTCTGAAAGGTAGGTGAGAATTGAGGATTTGATAGAAGTGGACGTGCAGAGTGAAGTAATAGAGTATAAGTCATTGTAGTCAGAACATAAAACCTTGAAAGGCTCATGCTGGGCATATGTAGATCTACAACAACTTAGGAATAGGGAACTAAAATTTCTGGTACGTCTATTTGAAATGTTAAATTTTAGTCGTGTTAGTAGATACTGGCCGTCTACATTACCATTAATGAGGTTATGAAGGAAAACGACCCCCAGCATCTTTCTACGATTGGTTAGGGAAGGTAAATTAATTAGAAGGAGTCTATTAGAATAAGATGAGAGGTGAAAATTTGCATCTCAGTTGAGTCCCCTAAGAGCAAACATCAAGAATTTCTTTTGAACGGATTCAATACGATCTTGATAAATCCCATACTGAAGGCTCCAGACGCATGACCCGTACTCCAGAATTGGACGTACTAAGGATACGTATAAAGTTTTAGTAATATAAAGGTCATTGAATTCCTTAGACCATCTTTTAATGAAGCCAAGCACGCCCTTGGCTTTATTAACCATCGTAGAAATATGGTCGGAAAATTTAAGTTTAGTATCTAATAGGACACCAAGATCGTTAACCTGGGTTAATCTATCTAAGGAAATCCCATAGAGAAAGTATGTCGCCTGGTTAGGGCACGAACGATAGAAAGACATAAGTTTACATTTTTACCCATTAAGTTTTAAGAGATTGGTGGAACACCACTTTTGAAAATTATCTAAATCTGACTGAAGTTTATATTGGGCAGAAGGCGATTCGTATTACAAAGCTTAACGTCGTCTGCATACATAAGAACCAGAGAGTTCGTTATGGCAGGTGGTAGGTCGTTAATAAAGATAGTGAAAAGTAGTGGCCCCAGGTGGCTTCCTTGGGGAACTCCCGATGTTGCACTAACAAGACGAGAGTGCACATCCTTAAAAAGAACACGTTGGGTTCTCCCAGCTAAGTAGCTAGAAATCCACGTGAGAAGGTCTGAGGAAAATCCTAGGATACTAAGTTCACTCAAAAGGAGTGAGTGGTTGACAAAGTCAAATGCTTCACTAAAGTCCGTATAGATGACATCTGTTTGAAGGCCTTTACGGAAGCCATCTATAAAAGGAAGTCATTTGGCATGGAGAAATAATTGAACTGCAGAGATGTTAAAAATGTGGTGTTACCAATTTTTCAAAAAGCTTTGGAATTGCTGACAATTTAGAGATTCCTCTATAGTTTGTGGCATCCGATTTTTATCCTTTTTTGTGTAAGGGAATTATGAACGATTCCCTCCACATTTGGGGAAAAATCGAAGTTTCCAAAGACAAAGAGAAAAGTTTAAGAAGGCGTCTGCACAATGGCTTAGCGCAGATTTTTAGTACACAGCCAGGAACACCATCAGGACCTGGCGAATAGACTGGACACAGTGCTTTCGGAGAAAGTTGGTCTGAAAATAAGATTAGCTGATTGAATGTTATATGAATATGGCTGATCCATAATTGTAGGAAATGAGTAGGTTGTTTGAAAGAAAGTTGCGAATGGATCCGCAATGCCCTGATCAGTAGTCGCAGATACATTTTCAAAGGAAATTGGGGGAAGAGGATACCTGCTTACGCTTAGTGTTAACAAAATTATAAAACTATATATAATTCTCATAACACTCAGCGTTATGCACGGTGAAATTTGACCGAGCTACTAAGTATCTTGAGAAAGTTACATTGCAGCCAATTCACGACCGAACCCTTTAAAGAACATGTACTCGCATGCAAGTTAACAACTGAAAAGAACACTCTTTATATCTGAATCGGCAACTAAGTAGTTTTACATAAATGATACTCTAGCAAACAATGCTGACGCGCCCAAGATGAATTCAGCACCTCGCGCTATCCGGAGTGCCGAAATGCAAGACAGAATATGCTTAGTCGGCGTGCCGACCACGATTTTATGGCGTGATACATTGGAGCTAGGGTAGACTTATGTTTCAATATATTTTATACTTCAGTTCTGTCTAAGATACGAAAGCTTACGCTTCATCAATAAAACATAGCTCCGTCATTGCCGTAAAACCATGTCTTATTATTGACATAATTGCCGAGCCACAAGGCCGGTGATTAGAGACGAAGTAAACTCTACAACATAAACGTCATAAGAAGACTTGTCGCAACCAATTGAAGTTTCCCACTGCAGAATTCCAGGATAGCAGCTAGCGCCGCTGGACTTGATCTGCGTGCAACAAAAATAATGATCTGGTAAAAATTTTAAAACGCTAGCTTTAAAACTACTGTCAGACGGACATGGCTATATCGACTCGGCTTTTGATGCTGATCAAGAATATATATACTTTGAGGGGTCGCAGATGCTTCCTTTAATGCATTACAAATTTCTAGACAAGGGTATAAAAATGTCTACCTACATTATATTTTCTCGCGCAACGTAATTTTGTTATTTTACGGAAGCTAATCAATTGTTATCGGCAAAAATATATTTGTGTAGTACCAACCATTAGTCAATGAGTTCGGCAAGTGAATATAGAGATATTAAAGCCGAATACGATTGTGACGACGGGTAGGATTTAGAAACACAAGGCTTTCGCCCTACAACAAATAACACTACAGACATGGACGCTGCCCAGTTCCAGGCAATATTATGTGGAGCCGTTAGCCAGGCCCTAGCTCAGCAAGAGGTTAGGCCGACTCAGGTATTTCAAAAACAATTAGGGGAGGTTCAACAAAAGATGCAAAGCTTGCGTTTGGAAATACCGCAAGTGGAAGCCTACCAAAAAATAACTTTAGACCCTCACATTCGATGTGAAGTTAAGCTTGACATTGTAAAAACCATGCCAGATTTTATGAGAGACCAGGATGATTATGTATCGTGGCGACAGTCAGCCGTAGATGCATATGAAATCTTCAAACCATATCATGGCAGCGAGGCTCATTACCAAGCCGTCTCTATTATCAGAAATAAAATCAGGGGATCAGCAAAGGGGCTACTAGTTGCCCATAACACAGTCTTAAATTTCGATGCCATAATTGCTCGATTGTACTGCATCTACGCGGACAAAACGTCACTGCGTGTCCTTCGGCAGGGACTTCAGACGGTCAGGCAAGTGGAACTTTGTCTGATGCAGTATTACGACGACGTAGAAAAACGGTTGACATTGATTACAAATAAGATCGAACCGGACAGTGCTATTTTATTCAAAACTGAGGTTAGAGAAGATACCCTCCATGCGTTTATTGCTGGTCTCAGGAAACCCTTGAGAGTCTATGCCAGCGCAGCCCAAGGATTTGCCCTCAGCTTTAGCTTTAGCTAGGGAATCCGAGGCAACCATAGAACGCACTACCTTTGCTGACATGTATGCAAGGGCTTTGGAAGATAAGGTACTCACCTATGAGAAGCGAAAAAATCAAAGCCGCTCATGAGAGCCACAGGGAAAAATAGCAGGCAGCCCCCGTTACCGAAATAGATTTTTTTTTTTTTAACATTCTTATTTTGTATTTAAAATCTATCCGAGTGGACAATCATTAAATGGTTTGGGGGAGACCTTGACTTAAGGGAAGTACATGGAATGTATATCTAATGAGGTTGACTTAGGTGTCTATTGGTTGGGGAGGTCAAGCGGGTGTTTCCTTTTCAGGCGTCTTAGGGATTGGCTATTATCTAGAAGGTTGATGGCCAGGTGGTTGGGGTGGTTGTTCAGTCTTTTTATGTATCATTCTGCTAAGACGGGTGTTCTCCTCTGCTACCCATAGAATTCCAAGCTCTTTATGGATTATTGAGTTTTCGTGGTACGGATGGGCGTTCGAAACCCCCTGCATTCCCCCCTGAATAGTGCGAAGGTTGTATGTGGTGATTTCTCCGCGTTGACCACGATGTTCCATCGTTTCAGCCATGGATCGAGGGCATCCAGTTGCCTCTGGATGATGGCTGATGCTTCCTGAAGATCTGTGGCGGAAGGCGGTGTCATCGGCATATGTGGCTACTGTGAGGTTCCGGGAGGGGGTGATGGGGAGGTCCACTGTGTGGGTCCAAGAACACTGCCTTGTGGTACTCCTGCTCTTATGGGCCTAAGCGTGCTGATTGATGATCCGCATCTCACTCGGAATTCTCTTCCCTCTGTGTATGACTTAAGGAAGGCGAAATGGGAACTTGGGAGGTGGGATTTAATTTTGAAAAGGAGTCCAGGGTGCCAGACTCTGTCAAACGCCTGTTTCCAGCATATCCAGCATAACGGCGCAGCAGTACTTCTTCTTTTCGAAGGTCTCAAGTATGCTCTCAACAATCCGGTGGCATTGCTCGGGTGTTCCATGAAGGCGTCTGAAGCCAAACTGGTGATCAGGGATCAGTCTGGCCTCGTCCAATACTGGCAGTACTCTACGCAAAAATACTCTTTCAAGTATTTCCTTTCACAGTTAGTTCCATTCATGGTTCTAACAGGGTTCACTAGAAATATTTAATGAACGTTTTTGGGAACACATCTACGTTCTTTCTCTTAGACGCGCTGACACCTTCCGATGAAATGATAGGATTTGACTTTCTGGCTCAAGTGGGGACGAAATTGGACACAGAGAAAGGTACAATAAATTATGGTTCTGTTTCCAAAAAGCTACAGAATTATAATTGCGACAATGTAAATTTCATTAACGTGAATGACATTGCCGTACCAGAATCTGTAAAAATTGAATTTCAAAATATGATCACGAACAGATCTATGGCGTTTTCGGCCTCTAACGAGGTACTGCCATTTAACACTTCTGTCGTTGCCACAATTCGGACAAGCGATGATAAGCCGGTATATTCCAAACTATACCCGCATCCCATGGGCGTATCTGAGTTCGTGAAGCGAGAAATCGCAGACTTATTGCAAAAAGGCTTTATTAGAACTTCAAGGTCGCCTTACAACAAGCCAATATGGGTTGTGGACAAAAAAGACTATGACGATCTGGGGAATAAGAATAAGCGTTTGGTTATAGACATTAACAAAAAAACCATCGATGACAAGTACCCAATGCCGAATATTCCCATGATACTGGCAAATTTAGGTAAAGCCAAGTACTTTACAATGCTAGATTAAAAATCCGGCTATCACCAGATTTTCTCGGCCGAGCATGACCGCGAGAAGACCTCCTTCTCAATAAATGGCGATTAATTCGGTTTAAAGATTGTCGTCGATTACCATTCGGTTTAAAGAATGCGGGAAGTATATTCCAAAGAGCGATCGACGACGTCCTACGAGAAAAAATTGGCAAATCATGCTTCGTTTAAGTAGATGACGTCATAATTTTTTCCGAAAATGAGGAAGACCATGTTAGGCACATAGATTGGGTTTTAAAAAGCCTATGTGACGCCAACATGAAGGTGTCCAACGTAAAAACACACTTTTTCAAACAAAGAGTTGAGTATCTGGGATTTATTGTAACCAACGGCGGTGCAAAAACCGACCCAGAAAAAGTAAAAGCCATAAAGGAGTACCCAGAACCGACAAATCTGTATGAGCTTAGGTAATTTTTGGGCCTGGCCAGTTATTATCGATGTTTCGTTAAAGACTTTGCGGCAATCGCGAGGCCTTTGACAAGCTTGGTGAAAGGAGAAAATGGCTCCGTCGGCAAGCACATGTCTAAGAAAACTCCTTTTGACTTCGATGACTTGCAGAGAGATGCATTCGAGAGGCTGAGAAATGTCTTGGCTTCCGAAGATGTAATTCTCAGATACCCAGATTTCAGGAAGCCGTTCGATTTGACAACGGATGCTTCCGCGAACGGTATCGGCACCGTTCTATCGCAAGAAAAGAGACCTATTACAATTATCTCTAGGACCCTCAAAGAAAGCGAGTCACACTATACCACGAATGAAAGAGAGTTTTTGGCCATAGTGTGGGCTTTAGGCAAGTTACAGCACTATCTGTACGGCACTTGCGATATCAACATTTTTACAGACGACCAGTTTTTGACATTCGCGGTGTCCGATCATAATCCTAATCCGAAGATAAAAAGATGGAAAGCGTACATAGACGACAATAACGCGAAAATCTATTACAAGCCTGGTAAAGAAAATTATGTGGCCGATGCTCTCTCCAGGCAGAATATTAACGCCTTACAGAATGAGCCTCAGTCACACGCTACGACTATTCACAGCGAACTTTCACTGACCTACACGGTCGAAACGACAGATCAACCACTAAACTGCTTCAGAAATCAAATCATTATAGAAGAAGCATGTTTCCAACTAAAGCGAAGACTAGTATTGTTTCGTAACAAAACTCGCCACTTAATTAGTTTCGCCGACAAAGGCAGCATTTAAAAAATGCTCAAAGAAGTCGTGAACCCCGATGTCGTAAATGCGATACGCTATGACCTACCCACTCTGGCAAGCATCCAGCATGACTTTATTGCTTATTTCCCGGCTACACAGTTTCGATATTGCAAAAAGCTTGTAATGGACGTTACTAATAAAAACAAACAGTTAGAAATTATGACGGCAGAGCACAATCGTGCACACAGAGCGGCTCAGGAAAATACCAAGAAAGTCCTCAGTGATTATTATTTTCCCAAAATGAGCAGCTTAGCAAAAGAAGTGGTTGCAAATTGCAGAGTATGCACCAAAGCCAAATATGACAGGCCCCCAAAAAAGTAAGAGCTCGGGGAAACAACCATACCAAGTTACACCGGCGAAATGTTGCACATTGGCATCTTCTCAACCGATAGGAAGCAATTCCTAACATGCGTTGATAAGTTCTCGAAGTTTTCGTTGCAGTCCAGAACAATAGTGGACATCACAGGGCCTTTGCTTCAACTAGTGAATTTATTCCCTAAAGTCAAGACAATATATTGCGATAATGAGGCTGCTTTCAATTCTAAAACCATCACCTCCTTACTGAAAAACAGCTACCACATGGGCATTGTAAACGTAGTCCCTCACAGCACCTTGACGGAAATCGGCAGGTGTCTTAAGCTAGACAAAAAACTCAGCGATACTGTAGAAATAATCTTGAGGGCAACTGTAGAATATAACAAGACCCTACACTCGGTCACTCATGAGAAACCGGTCGAGATTCTCCACACGGGATCCGATGATCGCTGCCTGGACATTAAAGACAGGTTGATAAAGGCCCAGCAGAACAACATTGAAAGATGCAACCCAGCTAGACGAAACCGTGTTTTTGAGGTAGGAGAAGAGGTATTCGTCAAAAACAATAAAAGGTTAGGGAACAAGCTGACCCCATTATGCACGGAACAAAAAGTGGAGGCAGACCTGGGAACGTCTGTTCTCATTAAAGGGAGGATGGTCCATAAGGACAACCTGAAGTAGGCCCTTCACTTATAATTTGCAAGTAAGCCATATTTTTAATAGTAAGCCAGATTTAAGTTAAAACATCGTGGTCTCACTCTACGTTTGGATTGCAGGTTCGCCGCAGGATTGCACAACGCTCAATACCCTAGCAGTGGCAAATGCAAGGATCACTGACTTTTCTCACGCCAAATACATCCCAGTCGTTGACGGAGATGTACTTGTGTTTGAACAACGTGACTACTTGAGGCACGTGAGCAACCTTTCCGAATTCACTAGTATGGTAGATGAGACAGAAAAATTGTCCGAATCCTTTCCGCAATCGTAAATGCAAAATACTAGATGTTGATACAGATCATTTGAAGACAACAGCCCTTTAAATACACCATAGAATTGCAAAAAGCTTAGATTTCTTGGGAACAGCCCTTAAAATGGTTGCGAGAATCGCTGACGCCTCGGATTTTTTGAAAATCATTATGACGGAAGCTCAGCTAGTGGACTCAAATTCTGGCCAGATTACTATAAACTCAGAAACTCAAAAACAGATAAACAAGTTAACCGACTCAATTAATAGAATTATTAAAGCCCGAAAGAACGACTTGGTTGACACCCCACATTTGTACGAGGCACTTCCAGCGAGAAATAGAATACTGACAACAGAAATACAAAATTTAATACTCACTGTAACATTGGCGAAAGCTAACATAGTAAATCCAACGATTCTTGATAATGCCGATCTGAAATCACTCAATGAACAAGACACTCCGATAGTTCGTTTTTTAGAAGCCGCTAGAATTAAGGTCCTCCAATCCGATGACATATTCCATATACTAATAGCTTATCCTAAAGTCACAATAAGGTGTAAGAAGGTCTCCGTCTACCCGGTATCACACTATCAAGTAATCCTACGGCTTGATGAGGACACGTTGGCAGTCCGCATCAGCACGAACGGCGGCCCAGAGGTGTTCGTCAAAGGAACGCACCTGGTAACCTTCGAACGTTCTGCCACCATCAACGGAATGGAGTTCGTAAATCTACGAAAAACATTGGACAAGCAGCTTGGCATAGTACGATCACCACTACTGAACATTGTCGGCCATGACCCGGTATTGAGCATGCCCTTGCTACACCGCATGAACAACGACAATCTGCGCTTTATCCAAGGGTTCAAGGACAAGGTTGACGCCGCGGGTTTCCCCAAACTTTGGTTCTTGGCTGGAGTGGTCCTGGACGTTGGTCTGATTGGTTCATTTATCCTTTTATTGCCATAAAGGAGAAAACGAGCCTCCATCAAGATACAGCGAGCGATTGATAAGTTTAATACAACCGGGGAGGGTCATAAATGAAGAGGGGGGTAGTTAACAACTGAAAAGAACACTCAATATATCTGATTCGGCACCTAAGTAGTTTTACATAAATTATACCCTAGCAACTAAGTAGATTCACACAAAAACACACCTCGCGCTATCCGGAGTGCCGAATTGCAATACATGAAATACTGAGTCGGCGTGCCGACCACGATTTTATGGCGCGATGCATTGGAACTAGGGTAGACTTATGTTTCAATATATTTTATACTTCAGTTTTGTCTAAGATACGAAAGCTTACGCTTCATCAATAAAACATAGCTCCGGCATTTCCGTAAAACCTTGTCTTATTATTGACATAATTGCCGAGCCACAAGGCCGGTGATTAGAGATGAAGTAAACTCTTTAACATAAACTTCATAAGAAGACTGGCCCTCACAACTGCAGTACCACTGCAGAATTCCAGGATAGCAGTTAACGCCGCTGGACTACTCTTCAACCTTCCACGCCTCCTACATGGACGCGGGACAGGATTACATATTTTGCATAAGATAACACCACGCTGCTAGTGTAAAGGTCATAAAATACTTAGGCCACCAGCGCACGTACCAACGCATTGAAGTGGTTGGGGGCATAAGTATATAAATAGTTTAAAACAACTCTAGTTAGTACAAATTATTAAGATCGTCCTGTCGGTGGTCCAACGACGACTCAGCCGAGTTGCTTCAACGATGTATGTGTAACAGCTACGAAATAGTTACGACGATTACGTTGAAAGGCTTGACTTCGCCTCCTCTTAATTATTGCTGGCCTTGTGGCTCAGCAATAAGATTGCTAATAGAAAACAATATATTGTTACGACAGCGTGCCGGAGTAGTGAACTTCATTGATTAATGTCTCAGCCAGAACTGACTCCTTTACAGAATTGAAACATAAGCGCAACGCTCCATACAAGAAGTGACCGCTCAGCACTGCCGTCCACTCTCAGCGCGGAGCGCTGAACTTAATTCTGGTGCGTCAGCATTGTTTATGCAAAAACTACTAAGTTGCTAGAACAATACAATATTTCAGATGTAATTTAGGTGTTAACTAAATTGAACAGATTTACAAACTCAGTGCCATTGATATTTGCTGACCGCTCGATGGTAACCAAGTGCGTTCCTTTAACTAGCATCTGTGAGCTGCCATCCGTGCTGACTCGGGCTGTTGCTTTGTTGAAAATTACGATGCCGTCATCCACGGGCATTACTGCTTTTAGGTGGCTGGGTTGAGTATGACATTGGGCCGTGCTTCCCGCATAAAGTGAACGCGCACAGGTTTCACGTCGTTACCTTTCGCTGAAGGTATGCTGCGTGGTCTCAATGCAATCGGTGACCGCGAAGGTACTTCCTCGCATTCTGCCAGCGTGTTCTCGACAAGTCGTAGGATGATTTGTTGGTGTGACACGGGGTGAACAGCAACCTTCTTGCACCTGAATTTAACTCTTTGATAGGTTATTAGTATGTGGATGATATTTTCGGACTGGAGGACCCTGATTCTGGCAGCTTCTATCAAGCTAACTATTGGAATGTCTTGTTCGATAAGTGATCTCAAATCGGTATGATTTAAGATTGTAGGACTTACTATATTGGATTTTGCCAAAGTGAGAACTAAATTTTGAATTTCTGTGGCCAACATCCTATTTCTTGCATGTAATGTTTCAAATAAGTGTGGGGTGTCAACCAAATTGTTCTTTCGAGCTTTAATAATTTTGTTTATGGTATCGGTTAGACTATTTATCTGCTTCTGGGTTTCCGAATTTATGGATATTTGCCTAGAATTCGACTATACTAATTGGGCCTCAGTCTGATTTTTAAGAAGTTTGAGGCATCCGGCGTACCTTCCACTACCTTTAAGCCTGTCCCTAAGAAATCTAAGCTCCTAGCAATCCTGTGGTGTACTTTAACAATGGACAATAAAGTTCTCAGGTGCTCTGTATCGACCTCCAGCAACTTGCGCATGTGGGATTAGGGAAAGGAATCGGACAATTTTCCCAGGTCTGCAGACGTTCCCAGGTCTGCTTACACTTTTTGTTCTGTGCACAACGGGGTCAGTTTGTTTCCTAACCTTTTGTTGTTCTTTACAAATACCTGTTCTGCTACCTCAAAAACACGGTTTTTCTTGGATGGATTGCACTATTAGATGCTGTCTTGCTGTGCTTTTGCCAGTCTCTCTTTGATGCCTAGGCAGCGCTCTTTGAACCCTGAGTGAACAACTTCGACCGACTTTTCGCCAGTAACTGAGTGCAAGGTTTTGTTATATTCTACCGTTGTTCTCAGGATCAGCTCCACTGTGTCATTGATTTTTTTGTTCAATTTTAGACATCTTGCGATTTCCGTCAAGGTGCTGTGGAATCGTTCCACTTGGCCATTTGACGAGCTATGAAGTGGGGGCGCGTTCACAATATTAATGCCGTAGCTGTTTTTGAGCATTGAGCTGATAGTTTCGGAGTTGAACGCTGGCTCATTGTCGCAGTAAACAGTTCGGATAACGGGGAACATATAGGGGGCCTGTAATGTGAACTATCGTTCTGAACATTACCGGTTGTACAACTGCAAACTTGGAGAAAATGTTGAGAAAATGTCAATGTGCAGCATTTCTCCTGTATAGCTTGGGATAGGTGTCTACCCGAGCTTTTGCTTCTTCGGGTGCCTTTCATATTTTGCCTTAGTGCATATCCTGCAGTTTGCAATCACTTCTTTGGATAGGCTGTTCATTTTGGGAAAATAGTAGTCCCGCAGAACCCGTTTTAACATTTTTCTGAGCAGCTCTGTGCGCGAGTTACCATCCGTGGGTTAGGGTAACCATGTTTCCAGAGTAGTATTGCTTTTGGGATGTTTAAAGTGTTTTAATAAAACACGTCTTCGTTGTTTGAAGTGAACAAATCGAATGTTTATTGCAATTCATTGTTGTGCTGCTCACAGGCAGCTTTTATATATGTGTGTGTTTTTTGCTACGTAGTTCCGCCAGTAGATCCTCTGTCCCTGTCTCGCATACTTCTGTGAGTTGTGTTTGTTGGTACTGTCCAGAGTTGCGGTTGATGGCTTAGGCGTAGTACAGGAAGTTTCTGTGAGTTGTGTGTTGGTGCTGCCCAGGGCCCGGTAGATGGCATAGGCGTAGTACAGGAAGTCTGCAGGGGAACACTGAAAGTGGTAACTTCTTCTCCCCTAGAATGTCGTGACGGCCAGTGATATGGAATGCTGGATGGAACGACTTGCGGTGTACCTAGTGTACTTATAATTATGTATACCTATAATTTTACATTAATATATGTGTATGTGTGTGTGTTTTTATAGTACATATTATTTACATTAATAATGCTTATATATGTTATGTTGTGTTGTGTGTTCTATTTGCTTCTTGCAACAGGGTGATGTGTTCTTGTTTTCTTTATTTATTTTTTTTTTTTTTTTACTTTTTATATTTTATATCATTATTTTATTTATTTATTTATATATATATTTATTTTTTTTTTAACTGTTTGTCTATCTTAAAATTTTTTTTTTATTTTTTCTTTATGAACTTTTTGTCCTTTCTTCGTTTCAAAAGATATTCCGTGGTCTGCTCTACCTATATGCTTAGAAAATCTTGGCGTTATCTTATTTCTACTGTTTTCTTTCCTAAATACTATGTGTTCTGCTGTTAGTGGTAGTGGGTATGTCCTTGTTTCATTCTGTTTCTGATTTCTCTCTATGGCCTTTGCTGTCATTTCTGTTTGAACTTGGGTGTATAATTTTGTCTTGAATTCGTTAAGTTTCTGTAAATAATCGTGTTCATCTGAATACTCTACTGTCCTATTGAATACATGTGTCTTTCCTGTAAATAATTCGAATGGTGTCAATTTTGTTTCCGAATGTATCGCATTGTTGTAGGTTATTAAAGGTTTCGGTTAGTATTTCTTCGTGGTCACAGTTTATTTTATAGTCTTTTTTTACTTTATAAATTATTCTGTACGTTTCCGTCAGAGTGGAATGCTGGAATGAAGTATAATGAAGTTCATGTTATATTGTTTACAAAAATCTTTGAATAGTTTAGAGTTAAATTCTGCCCCCAGATCACAAATAATTAGTTGAGGTAATCCATAATTTAAAACAAATTTTTTCAATTCTTTAATAATAGTAATGGTGTTTCTATTCTGGATTGTGTATGCTGCTGCAAACTTAGAAAACTTGTCAACGATTGTTAACATAATTGCGCTGTTAATAAATCTACAATACAAATCTATGTGAACTATCTGTATCGGTAATGCTGGTATTTGAGGTACTTGAAATTTAAGTTTCTGAGGGTTTCTGTCGTATTTCATAGTCTGACAAATGTCGCAATTATTAATTATTTTTGTTACAGTTTCTTTTACTCCTGGGAAATAATACAATCTTCTTACGTGCAATATGGTCTCATCTATTTCCCTGTGATTACTATTTTCGTGATCTTTTATTAATATAGAATTTCGTTCTTCAGGATTTAACACCTCTTTGAGGAACAGTGTCGCACGAATAATTTTGCAACCCTTTTTTTTTAAGTATTCCTTATACATATATCGTACATATTCTGTTGAAAATGTCGTTGCTTGTCATAATTGCACAAAGTCTTCCTGATTTTAAGGTGTCTTTAAGTATTTTTAATATATTGTGGTCCGTATATTGTGGTTGTTCGAAGGTTATCCTTATTTTGTTTTAAAAGGTGTTTCAGTTATCTTGTCTACAATTTCTCCTATTTTCAAAATTAATTGTGTCTTAAAATCTTTTATAGGGTTATCCGTTATTTTCGCAATTTCTCCTGAATCCACACGGTCATCCTCGTTAACTGCTTCTACTGACTCACTTTCATTTATAAATTTTTCGACTTGCATTCTACTTAATGCATCTGCGTTAGTATTAAATTTGCCTTTCTTATAAACGATATCATATTCGTACTCCGTTAACTGTAGTCTCCACCTTATTAGTTTAGCGTTATTTTTTATATTATTTAAATAAATTAAAGGCTGGGGATCTGTATAAATCGTAAACTTTATCCCGTATAAGTATTGTCGAAATTTTTTAACCGCCCAGACTATGGCTAGCATCTCTTTTTCTGAAGCGGAATAATTAACTTCTGTCCTATTTAGCGTCCTACTTGCATATGCTACTGGTTTGTCATTTCCTACTTTTCCTTGTGACAACACTGCTCCTAGTGCATAATTACTAGCGTCTGTCGTTAGTAAGAACGGTTTGTCATAATCTGGGTATTGTAAAATCGGGTCGTTTCATAGTAATGTTTTTGCGTACTGAAAAGCTTCTCTAACTTCTTGGGTTATCTCCACCGCTTTTTTTCTTTTAGTTGTACTGTCAAATGTTTTATTATTTTTGCTAAGTCTTTAATAAATTTCCTATAATAACTCAACAACCCTATACATGATTTTATTTGTCTCCTAGTTGTCGGTAAGATGAAATTTTGTATTGCCCCTATTTTTTCGATTAGGTTTTGTACCCTCGGGTGTCACTATGTGTCCCAAGAATTCTAACTCTTTCTTTAAAAAGTCTGACTTATCTTATTGTATTTTAAGATTAGCTGATTTTAATTTATGAAAACAACTTTAAAAATCCTGGATATGTTGCTGTAGTGATGCTGAATAAACGATGATATCGTCCATATATACTAAGCTACTTTTTCCTATGATTTCACCTAATAAATTGTTAATGAATCTTTGGAAGGTGGCTGGGGCATTGGTTAGTCCGAATGGCATTCTATTAAACTCATAGTGCCCCCCTACTGCTGTGAAAGCTGTCTTTGGAATATCTCCCGGGTTCATTTTTATCTGGTGATACCCGCTCTTTAGGTCTAATGAAGAAAAGTATTTAACTTTGCCTAAAGAATCTAATACCTCACTGATAAGTGGTAATGGGTACTTATCCTTAATAGTTTTCTCATTGATTTTTCTGAAGTCGACAACTAATCTACATTTTCTTTCTCCGGAAGCGTCTTCCTTTTTAGGCACTAGTCATACGGGTGCACTCCATGGTGAATAACTATGTTTTATAATATCCTGGTCTGATAAGTCTGTAATCTGTCTTTTGATTTATTGATTTTCTTTCAGCGAGTATCTAAAGGGTCTAACGTAAATTGGGTTTTCGTCCGTTAGTTTTATTGTATGGTTGGCGCCCTTTGTTACTGTTAATTTGTCTCCTTTTTGGTAAAAGAAATTCCTATATTGTTTGCATAGTTTTATCACTGCCAATTTTTCTTCGCTATTTAGGTGCTCTATTCTTAATTTTAACTTGGTATCTTTTTCTGCATTTACTTCATTTTTAGTTGTCTCAGTTATAAAGAAAAACTCACAGAAGTTTTCACTGTCGTACCGCTGTGCAACTATTGGTTTATTAATTGTGATTGTCAAGTCTTGTTCGGATGCGTTAATTATTTCGACTTTTGCCTTGTAGTTTTCTGTTCTATAAATTCCTTCCGTAATGGACAATCCGTCCTGTATATATATTTCGTTTATAAATATATATCCTTCTTTATTTTTTACTGGTATTTCTATCAGTTTTTTTTTGACCCTGTTTTAACGTCGACGTTTGTGATTTATTCTTCTTTTTAAATAACTTAATCGTTGCGTTTATCGTTTCTAACTTTTCTTCCTCAATGTCGACTTTAGCTCCTACTTTCGTTAGGAAGTCTATTCCTAATATTCCGTCAAAAAATTGATGAAATTTAAATATAACAAGTAAGAAAAGTTATCTTCGGCTTGCCGAAGATGGTATACCTTTGAAAACAACAAAGTTTTCCATACAAAGACTTGTTTTCATATCGGTCGTTTGTATGGCAGCTATATGATATGGTGATCCGATCCGGATCAAACTTTCACAAACTATGTATGGCTATGTTAAATCAATAAATGTTGAATTCGGTTGCAATAGCTTGGAAAACAAAAAAGTTTCCCATACAAAGACTTCTTTTCATATCGGTCGTTTGTATGGCAGCTATATGATATAGTTGTCCGATCCGGACCAAACTTTTACAAATCATGTATAGCTGTGTCAAATGAATAAATGTTGAATTCAGTTGCAATAGCTTGGAAAACAAAAAAGTTTCCCATACAAAGACTTGTTTTCATATCGGTCGTTTGTATGGCAGCTATATGATATAGTGGTCCGATCCGACCGATTCTTAAACTTGATCTGCGTGCAACAAAAATAATGATCTGGTAAAAATTTCAAAACGCTAGCTTTAAAACTACTGTCTATTTTTTGCATAGAAACAGACGGACAGACGGACAGACGGACAGACGGACAGACGGACATGGCTATATCGACTCGGCTGTTGATGCTGATCAAGAATATATATACTTTGTGGGGTCGGAGATGCTTCCTTTAATGCGTTACACATTTCTGGACAAAATTATAATACCCTTTTTCAAGGGTATAAAAAATGTAAAGTCTCCCTCTTGTTTAAATTCATTAAAGATCTTATACGTAATTTCATTGTATTCAGTACTGTTCGAATTTGGATTGGGTTTCTAAGTGATTGTTGAGTACCATCCTGAACAAATTCGGGGCCAATTATAGATATAGTGGATCCCGTATCAATCAGGAATCTCACCTGTCTATCAAATGGTGAATTTATGTGGACATAAAGAAGTTCCTTTCCGAATCTTGATTGTTCGGTATAGTCTGTGGTTCCGAGGCATTTACTAAAAAATTTTCGGTTTGATTAATGTTGCTAACTTCTGTGTGGAACATATTGTTGTGTTCCGTATTGCCAGATTGTTGGCTCCTGACAGAATTAGTGTCTTTTCTAGATCTAGTTGATCCGTGATACGAGGGCGGGTCAATAAGTCCGTGACTATTTGAATGAAACACAGGTTTTTAGATAAAAAGTTATTTTATTTTTCAACGTAGTCTCCTTTGAGCTCTATACACTTAGCCCAACGTTTCTCCAATTTTTTTATCCCTTCCAAAAAATATGATTTGTCGAGGTCTTCAAAATAGGCATTTGTTTGTGAGATGACTTCGTCATTGGAGGCAAATCTCTTTCCGCCGAGCCATTTCTTCAAGTTTGGGAACAAGAAATAGTCACACGGGGCTAGATCGGGTGAATAGGCCGGATGAGGGAGCAATTCGTAGCCCATTTCATGGAATTTTGCCATGGAAACTGCACATGTGTGCACCCGTGCATTGTCCTGGTGGAAAAGAACTTTTCTCTTGGCCAAGTGCGGTCGCATTTTTTTCAATGCCTCATCGAATCGACCCAATAAGTTGCTGTAATATTCACCATTGATTGTTTTTCCTTTTTGAAGGTAGTCAATGTGGATAATACCGCGTGCATCCCAAAAAACAGTCGCCATGACTTTATTGGCTGACAAACCCACCTTTGCCTTCTTTGGCGCCGATTCACCCCGAGAAACCCACTGTTTTGACTGCTGTTTGGTCTCCGGTGTGTTGTGGTGGATCCACGTTTCGTCCACGGTTACGAAATGGCGCAAAAACTCGTTCGTATTGCGATTAAATAACGCTAAACATTCCTGCGAAATTGTCACACGGTTGCATTTGTGGTCGATTGTGAGCAAACGCGGCACCCATCTTGCGGAAAGCTTTCTCATACCCAAATGATCATTCAAAATTGAAACCACTGAGCCATGTGAAATGCCTACGACTTCCACAATCTCTCTCACTTTTAATCGCCGATCGGCTCAAAACCATATCGGGGATTTTTTCAATTGTTTCGGATGTGGAAACCTCAACTGGGCGTCCAGAACGTTCGGCTTCTTCCGTGCTTCTACGGCCACATCGGAATTCAGTAAACCACTTTTTTTACCATGGAAATGGATGGTGCAGAGCCTCCATAATATTTATCAAGCTTGGCCTTGGTTTGCGTAATGGATTTTTTCTTCAAAAAATAATGCTTAATGAGCACACGAAATTCACTTTTTTCCATTTTCTTCTCAGTCAACGCGGTAGTCTGATATTAACGGCGGTCAAAAACAAACTAAATGTCGCAGCTTGTTCAATTTTTGACAAGAGTCAACTGACTGATGACTGTTGACGGGAGCAGTGTTACCATTTCAATTAAGAGTTTTGCTACGTTCGCAGATGATACTGTATTAATGTCGTCAAGCGCGTGTGAAAAAACAGCTGCAAGTACGCTACAACAAATCATGACACAAACAGTATCCTGGTTTGAGAGATGGGGTATCGAGATAAATAAAGACAAAACTCAACAAGTAATATACACAAAACGACAACCCAAAAACTTCGCAATTAAAATCAACAACAATCAAATATTGTTACGCCCATATGCCAAGTACCTTGGACTAACCATCCACGCAAAACTGACATGGAAGCAGCACATTCTAAATAAATGAAATGAAATAAAAAACAAATTTCGACAACTTAACTGGCTAATAGGAAAACACTCTAAACTAGAATTACATTACAAAATTGCAATATACAAGGCGATAATAAAACCAATATGGACGTATGGTATATAAATCTGGGGAATTGCCAGTAAATCTCACTAACAGCTAATTCAGCGAACGCAATCGAAAATGCTCAGAACAATGACATATGCCGAATGGTATATTAGAAATGAAGATATCCATAAAGATTTAAACATAGAGACAGTCAACGAAACTATTCAAAAAAGCAGCAAAAAACACACAAATCAACTACTTAACCACCAAAACCCAAACCTGAGACAAATACCGATGAGAGAGCTGGAACCGAGAAGAATAAAACGTAAAACTCCAACAGAATTAAATTATTAGAAAACTACTAAAGTATTAGCGTACCCTTGCAATGGGAAGGGCCGCTACCTTTTTTTCCTTTCTTTATACCATTACCATTACCATTACCATTACCATTACCATTACCATTACCATTACCATTACCATTACCATTACCATTACCATTACCATTACCATTACCATTACCATTACCATTACCATTACCATTACCATTACCATTACCATTACCATTACCATTACCATTACCATTACCATTACCATTACCATTACCATTACCATTACCATTACCATTACCATTACCATTACCATTACCATTACCATTACCATTACCATTACCATTACCATTACCATTACCATTACCATTACCATTACCATTACCATTACCATTACCATTACCATTACCATTACCATTACCATTACCATTACCATTACCATTACCATTACCATTACCATTACCATTACCATTACCATTACCATTACCATTACCATTACCATTACCATTACCATTACCATTACCATTACCATTACCATTACCATTACCATTACCATTACCATTACCATTACCATTACCATTACCATTACCATTACCATTACCATTACCATTACCATGAAGGAAATTAATAAAAAAAAAAAAAAAAAAAAAAAAATATATATACTCGCTTACGTCATCTTTTAAGATACGTGTACCTTTGCCGATGATCGATACGATCTGTTCGCGCAGTTTTTGGCCGGAGAACATATTCGTACAAAAACATCAGTCGAGTACAGTTAAAACAAGTAAGGAAGCAGCAGTCGAGTTTCCCGACTGCAAAATACCTTGTACCCCTAGACATGCTTACAATTTATTTATTTAGTATCAACAAGCCATCATATATACGTATATATCCTTGTTACCTTGCTTATAAGTTTGCTCGCTTTACGAAACTCTCGCAACCAAAAGGCTTCATTGATTGTGAGTGACATTTTCAACCTGAGAAACATATCGAGACACGTGATTTCGCGTTAGTTGCGTCTCATGTGCCAATTGATGGAAGTGAAAACTATTAAGCAAAATCAGATAAAAAAACTATAATGTTTTATAATAATATTATATTATTTGAATAATAATATTATATTATTATAATTTATATTATTATTATTATATTATATATTATTAATAATATTTAAATATTATTTGTAAATAAATATTCACAGGAATGCAGCATGCACCTACTAATATATTTCCTAATAATTGTCATAGGTACCTGTAGCAGAGAACCGCTAAAAATACACCTGATATTTAGCCCACAAATAATGTGTACGTGATCCATGCAGGCTTAGTGACTTCTAAATGTGCTACCTGTGTATATATTTTGTTATGTTTTATATGTTTTGTTTTTTGCAGTTGCACCTGCATCAGTCAAAATTTTACAAAGTAAGCTCATTCTTTAAATTGTAGATCACAGGTACTTAGTAGATATGTATATATAAGGCACGAAAACGCATATATACAAATTTGACATATTTCAATGAGCATCGCCTTCTACCGTTGCGCTACGTTATGAAATTAAGTTTCGTGTGTCATAAAGCCATACACATTTCGCTGTCAACGTCGCAGTCGGCGTCGCGCAATGCGTGTTTTGCTGAGCTTCTGCTTCCTATGCCATAGATTTTGCATGTGGCATAACTTCCGAGTTTTTTTTTACCAATTTGGTTAAAATTTGAAATTACATAGCTTTTATAAGCACCAACGCATATGCCGAATTGCATAGCATTAGGTTAATAATTGTGGGCGTGGCAGTTTTTTGCGGTTTGCGGGGGAGGGGGGGTGATTTCAAAATAAAACAACAAACTTGTACTGCGTGTGCGTGTAATTACCTATCCAACGATATATGGCACATGTCTGTAGCTTTTGTAGTTTCTGAGATCTGGGCGTTGATACAGACAGACAGACGGACAGACGGACGGACGGAGAGACGGATATAGATGGCTATATCGACTCGGCTGTTGATGCTGATCAAGAATATATATACTTTATGCACCATGCATTATTTATGCATTATTTGCACCATATTATGATACCCTTTTCACCCATTTTTAATGGGTACAGGGTATAAGAAAAGTTAATAAGCCTGTGGGAGTTAAACTGCCAAAGCCTAAAAACCTTGAACCGTCTTCGTCTTCCGTACTTAAACCGTTATCCTCAAAAAACTAACAACATTTGTCACTCTTACCTATTGTTGTCGCTCGAGTGGAGTTGCCTTCAACGGGTACCCCCCCTTGGACCCTAAGGAAACGAAAGACTCTTCCGGTAGTAGTAGCCCGTTTTATTCTATAATCGTTCTTTTTAAGGTTATTAAACATAAATGTTTCTAATCCTATCTTACCGCAGTTTGCCCTCCAAACTCTCGTGCGACAATGCACGCTAAGTTTTTGCCGTCTTGCAATTGCGGCAAACAGTGTGCCCGCACACATTAATCTATTGAATCCTATCACTATCACGAAACATTGAAAAATCGTTTATCAAAAAGGAACTTTGTTTTCGGTTTTAAATTGAATTATTTTTCGGAATTTTGTGTTTTGTTATTCCCGCACTTGGGACTAGGTGGATTGCGCATTTTACGGGCCGGGTCGGACTGCCAAGAGCGGAGTCCCACTGTGTCCGTTGCCTCTTCGCTGCCGTTGCTGCTGTGACTAATTATTTGCATAAACGTTAATTGAACACCAACCTAGAGTATGGACTGGCAGGCCCCGCCGCGTGCCATCAGGCTCGGCAAAACAATGCCCTGCAAGAGGGCCCTCAAAGAAAGGAAGTGCAGCTCGAGCAGACTCAAGCTGGAGCTCTTCTTTCTCGGAGCCTAGCTAGATAAAGCGCAAGCCCACGTGTAATGGGCAAAGAGAGAAGCCAGACGTCACACCTAGCACCAGCGCTGCTCTGCGCAGCAAGCTGGCAAACAACCCCTTTGCCCTCCTCTCAAGCAAAGAAGATGACGACGAACATGACGAACCCGAAACTGCCTTAGAGGCAGTGGCATCTAAAACAGCAAAGAAACCAACCCCAATCCCGAAGACCCTCAAGCCTCCCCCGATCTACATCCCAGACGTGACCGACATTACAGCGGTTGTCAAGATGATAACGACTCTAATCGGAACCAAAACGGATTTCTCGTATAAAACGGAGAGAAATAATAACGTACGCGTAATGATGTTAGAAAAGGAGTACTACACAGCCCTACGCCAGCACCTCGTTGCACATAACAAAAGACACCGCACCTTCCAACCAAAGGACGCGAGAGCTTACAGGGCGGTCATCAAGGGACTTCACCACTCAACGGACCAGACTGAAATCAACGAAAAACTCCGGCAAAAAATACGGCCATACCGTGAGGGATCTGCACAATTCCATTGGCAGGAAATCCAAACAACCACTGGGGATCTTTTTTGTTAATCTCGAACCAGCGAGCAACAACACAGAGGTTTTCAAAATAAAGAGTATTTGCAGATCAGTCGTCACCGTAGAGCCCCCACTCAAGTTCAACGATGTTCCACAATGTTTCAGATGCCAAGGGTTCGATACACCCAGCTCTACTGCTTTCTGGAACATCGCTGCGTGAAATGTGGTGGTCTTCACGACTCCAGGTCATGCACCAAAAAAGATAATGAGAAAGCATGCTGGAACGGATCTCCAAAAACCCCTCAAACCACTCCCGAAGCCCTACAATCCAACCACTTGAAACGATGTTTGCCTGCATGGAAGGAACGATTGAGAGGATGATGGAAAACATGATCTCGCAGATGTTATCGCAGATGTTCTCACAGATGATGCAGTTTATAGCTTCCATCCTCCACAGAAAGTAATAAAAATAAATCTTAATATAGTGTTTCGGAACGCAAACGGCCTGCAGAGGAGCAAAGCCGAAGTAGAGTATCTCATCCACAAAGACAATATCGATGTTCTTTTAGTTTAGGAATCCCACTTTTGTCCCAGATCCTACTTTAACATTAGCGGTTACAAACTGTTACATGCCAACCATCCATCTGGCAGAGCACGCGGAGGAGCAGCTATGCTCATCAGGAGTGGCATTCCGTACACGGAACTTTCAACATTGGTGCGGTTTTCTTCCCACCCAGACACTCGATAACCGACACCCACCTTCAGGACTTCTTCGAGTCCCTTGGTCCTTGCTTTAAAGCAGCCGGAGACTTTAACGCCAAACACTCTTGGTGGGGGTCCCGCACAAAAAACCACAATGGCATAAAGCTCTATAAATACCTGCAGCGGAAGAGCCTGGACTTCCATTCCACTGGAGAACCCACACACTGGCCTACCGACCCTTCAAAGCAGCCGGATCTGCTGGACTTCGCCATCTCCAAGGGCATAAGACACTCTAAGATAAGATGCTCAAGCTATGATAAACTGCTATCCGACCACAGCGCAGTAAACTTGTTTCTAAACATACCCGTCCTCAGAAAAACCCCACCTAGAAGACTTACCGGGAAACACAGATGCCCCCAAGCTTACGTTCTGGATGCTTTCCTCCCTGTACCCAGATCCCCCTTTTTCCCCACCAAGCAGCATAGATGCGGCCATCGAAGAACTAACTAAAAAGATGCACAATGCCGCTGAGTTTTGCGAATCCACCTCCTCCGACTACCCCGAAAATACCTGAAAGAGACGTGCATTTGTGGTCTCCGGAAATCGCGGCCCTCGTGGCTCAGAAGAGTCTGGTTTTCCTCGCGGAACCCCAGGGACAAGAGAGCACTTAATCATGCCACCAAGGAACTGAAGGACAAGCTAACCATCCTACGGCAGGACTCCTTCCATAGATTCCTTGAGGAGCTGGAACCTGGGGACCCGCAGCATAATCTGTGGAATGTCACGATATCACCCGTGCGCAAAGTGGACGGTTCCTGGTGTCGGTCTGAGGTCGAAAGAGCAGAAGCCTTGCTGAGCATCTACATAGTACATTCTCACCGTTTGACAGATGCACTGGCGAAGAAAGACCTGCCACCCTAAGGTTCGTAGATAGCCCAAGTGCTTTTGGCCCGCCAATACAGCCCGTCAAACCAGAGGAGACTGCGCAGGAGATCGCCTCCTTAAAAAATGGCAAGTCACCAGGTCCTGACCGAATCGATGCAACAGCACTGAAAATGTTGCCCCTAATCTGTTCCCAAAGGCTGTCTAACATCTTCAACAGCTGCCTCCGTCTAGGGTACTTCCCTAAAGAGTGGAAGCGAGCGGAAGTAATTGTCCTCTTCAAGCCTGGAAAACCTGAAGCCAATCTAGCCTCGTATCGACCGATTAGTTTGCTGGCAATCCTCTCAAAATGCTTGAAAGAGTATTTTTGCGTAGAGTACTGCCAGTATTGGACGAGGCCGGACTGATCCCTGATCACCAGTTTGGCTTCAGACGCCCGAGCAATGCCACCGGATTGTTGAGAGCATACTTGAGGCCTTCGAAATGAAGAAGTACTGCTGCGCCGTTATGCTGGATGTCAAACAGGCGTTTGACAGAGTCTGGCACCCTGGTCTCCTTTTCAAAATTAAATCCCACCTCCAAAGTTCTCATTTGGCCATCCTCAAGTCATACACAGAGGGAAGAGAATTCCGAGTGAGATGCGGATCATCAATCAGCACGCCTAGGCCCATAAGAGCAGGAGTACCACAAGGCAGTGTTCTTGGACCTATATTGTACACACTTTACACAGCGGACCTTCCCATCACCCACTCTCGGAACCTCACAGTAGCCACATATGCCGATTACACCGCCTTCCTAGCCTCCGCCACAGATCTTCAGGAAGCGTCAGCCATCATCCAGAGGCAACTGGATGCCCTCCATCCATGGCTAAAACGATGGAACATCGTGGTCAACGCGGAGAAATCCTCACACACAACCTTCGCACTACGCAGGGGGGGATTGAACCCCCCCCCCCCCCCCCACACGGTTGTCCAGTCGGATAGATTTTAAATACAAAATAAGAATGTTAAAAAAAAAAAAAAACTATCACGAAAATACTGACTACGCCTATCGATTACACCGATCGATCCGCGACATCCCCGACCCCGTGAACCGATTCTCTCAAATCCAGACTTGCAAGTTTAGAGACGGGTTGCATATTTATCCTCGATAGGCCGTTGTCGCTCACTCGCACCTTGGCGCGCCTAACGACTCCATCTGATCCGCTGTAGACCTCCTGCACGATGCCCTTGCACCACTCTCGCCGGGGCAAGGTGAGATCGCAGACGAAGACAATATCACCCTGATGTATGGGCTCTGTTCTTCGGCACCACTTCTCGCGGCGCACGAGCGTAGGCAGGTACTCCATAACCCACCTCCTCCAGAAACCGAGGCAAGGTGAGATCGCAGACGAAGACAATATCACCCTGATGGATGGGCTCCGTTCTTCGGCACCACTTCTCGCGGCGCACGAGCATAGGCAGGTACTCCATGACCCACCTCCTCCAAAAACGGTCTCGCAGCATGCGAGCAATCATCCACTGCTTTCTTGTAGAACCCTTCATGGGCAGATCCGCATTCAATCCAGGCGTATCCGGCAGATTGGCTATTCCCTTGAGTAAGTCATTTGGCGTCAACGGCGCCTCCTGTTCCGCATCCACAGGCAACGGCGCCTCCTGTTCGGCATCTACAGGCACATGGGTAAGCGGACGCGAATTCAAAATATTCTCCGCCTCAATCAGGAGACTCTCCAATACATGGGTCCCATTACCGGCGGCATCGGCCGCACTCGCTGCAACTTGCACTCGTTGCACGATGAGATAACTCTCCGCATTCCTCGCCTCATCTCAGCGATCATAGCATTCACATTTTGATGCCTCATCCTGGCGTGGAAACGTCGCACAATCAGCTCTGTCAGACTGTGCCTGTGTGACAGTATTACGGGCCTCTTCGCACTGTACGGCATGCACAAGTAGTCCTCCACCATCTGTTCCATCGCGTCATCCACTGACACGGCAAGTAGACAGGACCTCGGTGATGGCGTAGTCGATTGCCCACTTACAGGCTTAAACATAACCCAGCCCAGCTCGGTTCTGGCCGTGTACGGTCCCTCTCTAGCGAACCGCCTCGTTCTGAGTGGCAATCCGAGATGTCCGTGATCCAGGTCGACGAGCAGCTTAGGAACCACGTTGCTGTAGGGCTTCATCGGCAGACGCGCATCCCTATTCACGCCTTGGACATCCTGTCGACTCAATGTCTGCATCGGCAGACTCAGGCTCGAAATGGCATACTCGGATAACCGTGTAAATGGCAAACCATTGGATATTTTTAGCTGACGACGCTCTCCTTGCACTCCAAAATCTTTTCACAGCTCGTCATCGATCATCGTGACGGAGGATCCATCATCTAGGAGCGCATACATTTCCACTTTCAACCCAGGTCCGTACAGCGTAACTGGTAGTATACGGAACAATAGGCGGCCTCCTTCGGCGTCGACGCAGCTCAAAATCCTCTGCATGGGCACTCCCGCTTCACGCGGAGCTCCTCTCTGCAGGCTGTTTCTGGGAACGGCTGGCTGCTGGTTCCCCTCTTGGTCCCTGTGACCATCTCGTAGCAAAGGCATCCTGGCCGGGCTGCGTCTGGGAATTATTGGTTGCTGGTTCCCCCCGTGGCGTCTGAAACCACCTCGCTGCTGCGGCCTTCGCTCCTCGTCCGCGCCATGTAGCAGACGGTGATGCATTTTTCGGTATCCATTGATTTGGCACTGCATATAGCAGGATCTAGCGATGTGCTCGCCTCGTACGCATGTGAAGCAGAGTCGGTGGCTCTTTACAATCCTCCACCTTCCCAGCGGCAAAGCTTGAACGAATTCACTATAACTCGTGATTCCATGTTGTCCTTTACAGATGGGACAACCTCCATGCCGATCCTCCTGTTGATCGTATTCGTTATGGTCGATGCTCGCATGCAGAACTCGACGCCTCGGCTCCTTTCCCTCGACGTCCAAAACCATGCCAACCACGTTTGCGTACTCCTGTGGCCACGCGCTGAAGTGGGCAACAGTGGGAAAAGGCACAATCGTTGCAGCATGCCTGGCCCAGTCCACTCGATTGCTCGTAGGAAGCTTGGCCACAAGCTCCTCCATGAGGGTTGGGCTCTTCAGGTGCTGCTCCGCCTTCGCTGACTGCAAGAAGGCAGCAAGGTTACTCACTCGGATAGCGAAAGGAATGATCTTCGCCAAATTGTGCTCCGAAATTGGCTGCACCTCTCGCACGCTGTTCAGCTGGCTGCGTATAAGCTGCTCCGGTCGGCCGAACCTAAAGCGCAGCTGCTCCATCACGGCGCTGAGATTCCCTGTATGAATTAGTAGCGCCTTCACTGTCTCACGGGCTTCATCTTTCAGCGCCTTCAGTAATCTCTGGTTGTTCTCCAGATCCGTGCAATTGGACGCTCGGGTCTTCTCCACGAACGCACAGCTGAAGATTGGCCACTCCTCGGCGTGCCCTCCAAATACAGGCAAGTCCAGAAGCTTCCTTCCTGCTTCCTGGGTTCCATTCGGCGTCATCGCGGCGTAGGATCCAACAAGTGGCGATGCTGTTGCCACATTGTGGACGCTCACGCCGGGTAGCACGAATCCATGCGCTGGCTTCGCAGTGCTTGTTGCACACAGTGGCTCTACAAACTGGTTGCTAGTTATTAGCAATGGCGGTCCACTTCAAGATAACGGCAGCGTGCAGGCCGCACCGCTCGCACCGTCACCGTTATAGGGCACCGACCCCGTTATGTAAGCCCTCTCCGTTAGATGTGGGTAATGGCGGGCCGCTCCAAAATGGCGGCCGACCCGACGCTTCCCTGTTGGCGCCAACTGCGCTTGGGCCAACTGCGATTGGCGCGCAATTGGTGGTGCTCACACTTTCCAGGGCTTTAACTTTCTCCAGCTCCTTCTCCAACGCTGCGATTCTCTCTCGATGAGATCCAACGTGAGAAGCTGGTTCATCTCCGGCGCTGAGCTCGCAGCTGTGACGGCAGTACTTCTAGGTTGGAAAGCTACTGTAGTCACCGTAGTGGCCGGGCAAGAAATCGTCGGCACCGTGATATTCACCCGCGGCCGGGTTCCTGCTCCACTACTCACTGGCTTCTGATCAGCTCTCGTTATAGGGGTGGCTTCGCCTCCATTCAGCCGGGCACTCTTCCTGGGGGAATGCAGCATCTTTCCCAGCTTCAATATGGCGGCGCCTGTGCGCCTGTGCGGCCTTGTGGCCGCTGGCTGCGGCCGTCGATGTTTGGCGCTCCTTGCGCCTCGTGACCGCTGGTTGTGCTCACAAATCCTCCTTGCTGGCCGTATAAATCGTCACTCCAACTCACTCGTCACCTAGCAACTCTTTAACTGGCCGTCTAAGCCGTCATTCCAGCGCAAGTTGCCTTGCAGTCCGGACTGTAAATAAAAGATGTCGTCGCTCGAGTGGAGTTGCCTTTAACGGCCCCCCTTGGGTCCGAAGAAAACGAAAGACTCTTCCGGTAGTAGTAGCCCGTTTTATTCTATAATCGTTCTTTTTAAGGTTATTCAACATAAATTATTCTAATCCTATTTTACCGCAGTTTGCCCTCCAAACTCTCGTGCGACAATGCACGGTAAACAGTGTGCCCGCACACATTTATCTACTAAAACCTATCACTTTTTTTTTTAACGTTCTTATTTTGTATTAAAAATCTATCCGAGTGGACAATCATTAAATGGTTTGGGGGTGACCTTGACTTAAGGGAGGTACATGGAATGTATATCTAATGAGGTTGACTTAGGTGTCCATTGGTGGGGGAGGTCAAGCAGGTGTTTCCTTTTCAGGCGTCTCCTCCTCTGCTACCCATCTAATTGATTATTGAGTTTTCGTGGTAGGGATGGGCGTTAGAAACTGTTCTTAGGGATTTATTTATGGTTCAATCCCCCCTACGTAGTGCGAAGGTTGTGTGTGAGGATTTCTCCGCGTTGACCACGATGTTCCATCGTTTTAGCCATGGATCAAGAGCATCCAGTTGTCTCTGTACGATGGCTGATGCTTCCTGGGGATCTGTGGCGGAGGCTAGGAAGGCGGTGTCATCTGCATATGTGGCTACTGTGAGGTTCCGAGAGGGGGTGATGGGAAGGTCCACTGTGTAGAGCGTGTACAATATGGGTCCAAGAACACTGCCTTGTGGTACTCCTGCTCTTATGGGCCTAGGGGTGCTGATTGATGATCCGCATCTCACTCTGAATTCTCTTCCCTCTGTGTATGACTTGAGGAAGGCGAAATGGGAACTTGGGAGGTGGGATTTAATTTTGAAAAGGAGACCAGGGTGCCAGACTCTGTCAAACGCCTGTTTGACATCCAGCAAAACGGCGCAGCAGTACTTCTTCATTTCGAAGGCCTCAAGTATGCTCTTAACAATTCGGTGGCATTGCTCAGGTGTTCCATGAAGGCGTCTGAAGCCAAACTGATGATCAGGGATCAGTCCGGCCTCGTCCAATACTGGCAGTACTCTACGCAAAAATACTCTTTCAAGTATTTTAGAGAGGATTGCCAGCAAACTAATCGGTCGATACAAGGCTAGATTGGCTTCAGGTTTTCCAGGCTTGAAGAGGACAATTACTTCCGCTCGCTTCCACTCTTTAGGGAAGTACCCTAGACGGAGGCAGCTGTTGAAGATGTTAGACAGCCTTTGGGAACAGATTAGGGGCAACACTTTCAGTGCTGTTGTATCGATTCGGTCAGGACCTGGTGACTTGCCATTTTTTAAGGAGGCGATCTCCTGCGCAGTCTCCTCTGGTTTGACGGGCTGTATTGGCGGGCCGTAAGCACTTGGGCTATCTACGAACCTTAGGGTGGCAGGTCTTTCTTCGCCAGTGCATCTGTCAAACGGTGAGAATGTACTATGTAGATGCTCAGCAAGGCTTCTGCTCTTTCGACCTCAGACCGACACCAGGAACCGTCCACTTTGCGCACGGGTGATATCGTGACATTCCACAGATTATGCTGCGGGTCCCCAGGTTCCAGCTCCTCAAGGAATCTATGGAAGGAGTCCTGCCGTAGGATGGTTAGCTTGTCCTTCAGTTCCTTGGTGGCATGATTAAGTGCTCTCTTGTCCCTGGGGTTCCGCGAGGAAAACCAGACTCTTCTGAGCCACGAGGGCCGCGATTTCCGGAGACCACAAATGCACGTCTCTTTCAGGTATTTTCGGGGTAGTCGGAGGAGGTGGATTCGCAAAACTCAGCGGCATTGTGCATCTTTTTAGTTAGTTCTTCGATGGCCGCATCTATGCTGCTTGGTGGGGAAAAAGGGGGATCTGGGTACAGGGAGGAAAGCATCCAGAACGTAAGCTTGGGGGCATCTGTGTTTCCCGGTAAGTCTTCTAGGTGGGGTTTTTCTGAGGACGGGTATGTTTAGAAACAAGTTTACTGCGCTGTGGTCGGATAGCAGTTTATCATAGCTTGAGCATCTTATCTTAGAGTGTCTTATGCCCTTGGAGATGGCGAAGTCCAGCAGATCCGGCTGCTTTGAAGGGTCGGTAGGCCAGTGTGTGGGTTCTCCAGTGGAATGGAAGTCCAGGCTCTTCCGCTGCAGGTATTTATAGAGCTTTAGGCCATTGTGGTTTTTTGTGCGGGACCCCCACCAAGAGTGTTTGGCGTTAAAGTCTCCGGCTGCTATAAAGCGAGGACCAAGGGACTCGAAGAAGTCCTGAAGGTCGGTGTCGGTTATCGAGTGTCTGGGTGGGAAGAAAACCGCACCAATGGTGATATCTCCCTGTGGGCTTATAATCCTGATCGCGGCGCACTGTGCCCATTCCTCCTGAAACGCGGAAAGTTCCGTTCCTGTTGAGGAGGGGAGCTATGAAATGCATCATCTGCGAGAACATCTGCGATAACATCTGCGAGATCAACTTTTCCATCATCCTCTCAATCGTTCTTTCCAAGCATCGTTTCAAACTGGTTGGGTTGTGGGGCTTCGGGAGTGGTTTGAGGGGTTTTTTGGAGATTCGTTGGCTGTGTCACTTGGTTTCCTAGAAGTGCGTCCCTGTATCTCGTACCATTGATGATAGTTGGTATCTGGATGGGAGGTGGTTTGTTGCTACTCACAACGGGTCTGGCTTTAGGAAATTGCTGCGCCTTTGCCTTTTTGTAGGCAGGGCATCCTCTGAACGACGCAAGGTGATCAGCTTGGCAATGTTAACAGCATGCTTTCTCATTATCTTTTTTGATGCATGACTTTGACTCGTGAAGACCACCACATTTCACGCAGCAATGTTCCAGAAAGTAGTAGAGCTGGGAGTGTCCGAACCCTTGGCATCTGAAACATTGTGCGACGTCGTTGAGTGGGGGCTCTACGGTGACGACTGACCAGCAAATCCTCGTTTTTTAAAATTCTCTGTGTTGTTGCTCGCTGGTTCGAGATTAACAAAAAGATCCCCAGTGGTTGTTTGGATTTCCTGCCAATGGAATTGTGCAGATCCCTCACGGTATGGCCGTATTTTTTGCCGGAGTTCTTCCTTGATTTCAGTCTGGTCCGTTGAGTGATGAAGTCCCTTGATGACCGCCCTGTACGCTGTCTCTTCCTTTTGTTGGAAGGTGCGGTGCCTTTTATTATATGCCACGAGATGCTGGCGTAGGGCTGTGTAGGACTCCTTGTCTGGCATCATTACGCGTACGTTGTTGTTTCTCTCCGTTTTGTACGAGAAATCCGTTTTGGTTCCGACTAGAGTCGTTATCGACTTGACAAGCGCGGTAATGTCGTACGCGTCTGGGATGTAGATCGGGGGAGGCTTGAGAGTCTTCAGGGTCGGGTTCGGTTGCTCTGCTGGTTTGGTTGAGAGCTGCGCTGGTGCTAAGCGTAACGTCAGGCCCCTCTTCTTGCCCTTTGCGCGCGGGCTTACGCTTGATCTCCCCAGGCTCCGAATAAGATGAAGTCGAGCTTGAGTCGCTGCTCCAGCTGCACTTCCTTGCTTTGAGAGCCTTCCTGTAGGGCGTTGTTTTTCCAAGCTTGGTGGCCCGCTTGCCAATCCATGGTCTAGGTTGTGGGCGATTGAGCGGGGGGAGGGGGAACTGGGCACCGTTGGCCGGTATGCCAACCGCACTTTGCTTCTGCTGAGTTGTACACAGCTTCTACAGGGAGAGAATTTGGTAGGCAGCAGATGACACTTACTCTGGAATTTGCGTTAGAGTTTGTAGCAGACCGTTAGGTTCGCAGGTTGAACCAATCAGACACTATGTGACAGTTTCAGAATAGTGGGAGTGAAAGCACGATAAAAAACTTGCTGTCGATCCGCAGGTACGTTTGCACTCTTTGAGTGTTAGATCGCATCTCTCTATCCGTTCTAAAGATCATTGAAGGCCACACCCCTGGAATCGACAGAATATCTTTTCCCATGATTTAAAAAGCCCTATATATATTTTAAAATAGGAACTTCAAACTCTACAACCATAGCCCTCAGAGTTAAAAAAACAAACCTAATCATACCAATTAAACCAAACTCAACCAAACAGACAGTAACTCGTACCGGCTAATAGAACCAAACCCCTGTCTTAGCAAAATTCTCGACAAAATTAAAGTCAAAACGTATGGTGGTTTGTTGACATTAACAATTTAATTTACATAAAGCAAACACGCTTTAAGAGAGTAAAGTAGGTCACAGAAAAGCTTCTTTACTAAGATCATCGAATAACCGACCCACTTAAAGTAACAATTCTATTCAAAATAGACTGTAGACTCGTTTTATAGGGAAACGCCCTTTAAAAAAAATGCAAACCATTTTTAACACTTCTATTAAAATCCCTTTTGAACCTTTCTTACAACTCCCACAAACAATTTACTCTTAGAAGCTGGAATTAAAACGAAAACCACCACCACGCATTCCTTGCTGCCAAAATAATTAAAAAAGTAGCACTAGCATTACAAGCACCTATGCAAACTATACTCTATAAAATTAAACAAAATAAACAAAAACAAAAATATGTCAAACAGAATACCATCAGCATATTGTTGATGACTAAACTGCCTAAATATCTGTTCCAAATATAATATCCGATATACAATAATCCCAGAAACAACCCCAACTCATTTTCACTTAGCGATCAAAATCCGACAAACATACCTCACAAACGAAGAAGACTACATTAATAACTTTTTCTTCGTAGTCTTTTCTAAGCTTTATTCGCGGGCCTATCCCCGCGATCCGAGCCGTAGGATAGACGGCAGCGCCCCTCGGTCAGTTGCGCGGGAGGTGGGCTGTACGTTATGCAGTGGGAGCTCCGCGAAAAAAAAAGAAACTTGTGCTGAAATTGATTCCTTCAATAAGCTCAAAATTGTATCACCGTTCATCCCACCTACCAAAACATTAACATTAACTTAAATAAGGTACTAATAATAAAACTGACATTATGCGACTTTAATAAATTGGGGAAAAATGGGAATAACCTCTCAACAACTCTTTAAACCCATTTTTAGTTTGCCGCATGAACGTTCGCATCTCTTTTTGAACCGCGCAAGTCCAAACTGCATCCGTAACTGAGGCGGTTAAATCGGCATTATTAGTATGTACAACACGGCCAATAGTGGATGCTAGGCTGGGACGCGGAAATAGGCCCTTTTCTTTAAATAAACTATTTATTTAGGCATACAGGGTATCTAGTATCCTTGGTGTCCTTCGAATCTATTAATACTGCCCGAAGGTCTCGCCGGCTAAGTGGTCTTTAGCGGTAACAATAATTAACTAAATTTATACGAAATTCCAGTCGCCTGCTACGATGAATTTAGACTGATGTTGTTTCAAGATAGATTTGAAGTCGTCTATGGTCCATACAAACCTCGGTGGGCAGTAGACCGCGCCGAAGTTTAAAGGGCCGTGTCCAGTCTCGATAGTTGCAGTCGCAAGTTGCACCCTATCAGTGGCTACTGAAGAAAGAGGAAAATGAACCAAACTTGATTTGATCATAATCGCGGATCCACCTTTGGCGTTACCCTCACCCGGGTCGTTTCCAGTAGGCCTCGTATCCATACAGATTGGGCTTGACTGCGTCTTTACAATGTGTTTCGCTGATTAGCAAGACATCAATCTCATAACACCGCACGAAGCATTCAACTTCGGGCAGCTTTGCGGAGACGCCATCGGCGTTCCACACCAAGATGCGCAGCTGCATTATTAAGGCCCTGTCTGCATGTATTGCAGTGAGCAGATGGAGCAACTGCCCCTGCCGTAGTAGCCTCATCTGTTCAATCTGCTTTTCCTGAGCACACATAGAGCACACAGCGTTCATGCTTTCATTTGGCATAGAGCCTAAAGCGCCAGGATCTCCTTGTTGTTCGCCACGGGGGCGATGTTCAGAAAGAACAGGTTTATGGGCTTGGCAGCTTGAGCACCTGGCTCGTTTCGCCTCTTCGGCGTATGAACGTCTAACACCTTGTGGCCGAGACGTTCCAGTTCCTCTCTAATTTGATAATGGAGCGTACTGTGTTGCAGTACTTTAACGCAAACTCGGTATGGCCTGTCCTTCTTGAGCTGATAGCAGTGAAACTCGAGCTTTTTGGTCTCTAGCCAGCTGACTATGCTGCGGAAGGTGCCGCGTAGAGCCTCAGAATCCCGCACGTCGATGCCTTGTTAAAATCAGCGATTTTTGAGATGTTTTCCATCAGCAGGGGTGCGCTTTCAACACCTTCCAAAACTATTGGAGGGGGGCTTATGTTGCGCCTTGGCAGGTGCGCTGATAATGCCAGATGAGGCTGCATCACGTTTGGCCGCAGCAATAGTTGCTTGATGGCTGTTACTGGGCTGCTCACTTAGTTCCTCGGTTTGCTCAAGCAACCCAAAGCGGTTTGAGCTGCCGCTGTAGGTAGGAAGAAGAATCTTGGTACCAAGATTTGCCTTCTTGTTGGTATTCAGTGTAGACCCACATGCCTTTCCCTTATTGACTTGCATCCGCTGCGGCGGTGGCTTGATATCGGCGACTTTGGATGTCCGTTTCGGCACAGAGGCTTGGATTACTGCAATATTGAAGAGCTCGCCGAGGCTGAGTAAGCGTTCGGTAGGAGCGGGCATCATAGTTTTTGCATTTGGTTCCATAAATGCAATTTCCAAAAGCTGTGAACAGCTGCTTTGAGCAGCTGATTTGTTGTTGTGGCCTAATTTAATATTTTTCCCGCGTAAGGTGTTTATGACGTGCAACTCGTCGGAAGGCACTTTAGAGAGGGAAAAAGGGCTGTTACACGATTTTAAAGCGCAGATTCCATAATATGATTTTTTTTAATTAAACATGCAATTTTAAATATAAAAAAATATATTGAAAACAAATCATTAATTTTACGAAAAACTTATTAAACTAATTAAACCACTGTTCTTGGTTGATAAGAGCGTGATAGAAGGGAAAGGGGATTGAAAAAAAGAGCGCAAACTAAGAGAGAATATTGTTTTGCAACTATAAGAATTGCAGAAAATGAAAGAATAGGAATAGAAGTAGAGCACAATACCTTACTTGGATCAATAATGTTAAATTGATATCTTCTATAGAGCTAATTCTTTGAATAATTATTATGTTGTGTTTTCAACAAACACCGGTTGGTTATACTAAAGGCAATAATTAATCGAGGAGCGCATAAAAAAAAACACGATTCGCAGTGAATCGTGTTCTTCTTTACAGTTTTGATAAAAATAACTCGCTGAACGGCCTCGATAAGTATAAAAAAAATTAGCCGTTAAGCGAAATGCCGTGTAACGGACGTTTCGGAGAAAATTGATTATATCTATTTATTTGATTAAAATTAAACCATAATTGAAGAGTGCCGTTATAGTGAAAGGCAGTATAAAAAGTTCTTTGACTGTTTGTAAATTGTTGGGGATCTAAAAATACTTTATTATAACGAGACACCGTTTATTCAGCATATTTTTAGAAGTTGTTTTTATTAAAATTCATATGCAGGTAAACTCAACTCGTATGTACAGGTATGTAAAGACATGCATACAGCTTGTAGCAATATGCAAATTATTAAGTTATAAATATTTCAAATGGTCTCTTGTCAATAACCGAATGAATCGATTTATTGTATCGTATGCTTGCTAGAACGATCACGGTGTCGTTGATACATTTGTCGATTTTGATGCATCTTGCGAGCTCTATTAGGGCGCTGTGGAAGCGCTCTATCTGGCCGTTCGAAACACTATGGAGTGGTGGGGCGTTTGAAACGCTAACGTCGACGGCTCGTTGTCGCAATAGATATTTTTGGCCCTGGGGAAGAAGTTCATGAGCTGACGAAGTGGTGATTTGATATCCTCAATAGGTCTCCACGGGATGTATTGCACAACTGCGAATTTAGAGAACTTGTCAATACAGGTAAGGTTCTCTGTCGAGAAAATGTCTATGTGTAACATTTCTCGTACGTGCGAGGGAATTTGTGATTCACCTATTTCATGTTTCTTTGGGTGCCTATCGTATTTGGCTCTGGTGCATGTTTTGCAGTTGGTGAGAATTTTGTTCGCCAATTTAGCCATTTTTAGAAAATAGTATTCAGCGAGTACTTGCTTCTGCATCCTGTGCTTCTAAAACATTCAGCTGCTGCCTAGATAGGGCGTCCGCGACGATTTTTTCCTTCCCTGGTTTGTAGAAGACTTTCGCGCCGAATTCCTCTATGCGCGCTTGCCATCTTTTAATTTTTGCGTTCGGATTGGAATCCGAAGCTGAGTACGTTAGTGGTTGATGATCTGTATAGGTGCTTAGATCGCTCACCGTGTACAGGTAGTGCCTTAGTTTGGCCAGGGCCCAGACTATAGCCAGCAACTCTCTTTCGTTAGTGGCATAGTTGGTTTGCCTGTCTGACAATGTTCTCGAGATCATTGTGATCTAACGACGCCCTTGGGATAGTCCTGCGCCAAGACCATGGGCTGAAGCATCTGGTGTCTGAACAAATGGCTTCTTGTAGTCTGGATAGCGCAACATGACGCCTTCGGACGCCAACATGTTCCACAATTTATAGATGACTCTTTGTTCTTCTTCACTAAGCGCTACTTTTATGTTTCATGATCTTTGCCTGCTCACGGTTCCATTTGCACTTTAACATGTCTGTTATGGGTTTCACTATTGCGACAAACCCCTAATGAAGCGTCTATAGTAGCTGGCCAAGCCAAGGAATGAGATTACCTCAAAAACATTTTTGGGTTCAGGGAAGTCCTTGACTGCCTTAACTTCTCTGGGTCTGTGGTTGTGCCCCCATTTGTGACGATGAACCCTAAGAAGTTGACGCTTTTTTAAAGAAGCGGGACTCCTCTATGGAAATTTCATGTTTGCTTAGATCAAGCGTGGTAAGAAATCTGGCTTTGCCCAAATTCTCTAATATCATGGAAATGTAAGGCATTGGGTACCTGTCAGGGATTTTCCTTTTATTGAGTTTGCAGAAGTCGATGACTTAGCGCATGTTCTTCTTGCTGGCTTAAACAGTGCCTTTTTATATCTTCTACCAATATGTGGTTGTTGTAGGGCGAGACAGATTTTTAAATTATTCCGTTTGTTACCAGTTCCGAGATTTCGTTATTGACGAAATCCGCTGCTCCTATTGTGTACGGTATAGCCTGGCTTATATTGGTTCCTCGTTTGATGTCCGTATTGTGGCGACAACTCTCGTGTTTTATGGCAGCCCTTGATTGTGGCTATCAAACGCCTTTTTCCGGTTGGGGAGGACTTTTTGGAAGGCGACTCTTACAGTGGGTGGAGCGTCTTCCCCATTCGCGTTAATAAAGTTTACATGAATGCCAGGATGGAGTAGGATTTTCTCGATTTCCATGGCGAACTTGAGATGTTCGGAGCCGTAGGACGACGCGTCGCATGAATAGGTCGAGGCCGATTAGCCCGTCAAAATAGTTCAAAATCAGAAGCGAGAGCTTCAAGCAAAACAAAACAAAAACAACTCCTACATCTCACTCACCCACATATCAAATCATACAAACAATTATCAAAACTTGCACCCGCAAAGTGATGAAAGAGCGCGATCTTGTTCTCCAGGATTGGAGAGACCCAACAGTTACTCTCAGCAACGAAGACCAGAATGCGCGCCAAATTTACCCGCGCGTATACCAACAACAACTTCCGCCATACTAATGAACACACACTCAACTCTCCCGCTCACAGCAGTTACGCTCTCAGCTCTCCCACTCTCAACTCTTCCGCTCTCAGCAACCTCAGACACAAATACCACAACTGCAGCAACTATAGCAACAACAACTACAGTTTGCTATGCTTCAATGCCGATACGCTCTTCTTCAGCGAATATTGAAACACCCACAACCTCAATACCCGCTCCAACAACAATAAACAAAACTCAATCCTCTCTCCCAAACCAACAAAGCTTAAAACGTCAACGAGACAATCAGTATCCAAACGGTTCCAAAGATCTTTTAAATGGCAACAAGAAACATAAGAATAAAGCTCAAACCGCTACTCAAAAACACTCAAAGAGTACTGGCTAGCCGAGCCAAACTCAAGCAATCGCTTTGAGTTATTAGCACAAGATGATGAAGACGAAAACCAAACTGACAATGGGACAAATGCAACTATAAATACGCAAATGCAAATTGAGCACAAAAAAGTAAACCCCACCCCCCCCCCCCCAATATGTTCAAAATTTTGAAAACATATACGCACTAACTACTGCTTTAAATTCATTGGAAGAAATACAATATGAACTAAAAGCATTGTCAACTTATGAAATAAAAATACAGCCACTAGAAACTACTCACTATCACAACATATTAGGACTATTAAAAGATAAATCGAAATACTACACCTTCAGACCAAAAGACCAGAGAGGGTTTAAGGTAATCCTTCGTAACGTCCATCATGCTACAGACAAAGACGATATTATAAATGAACTCAGCAAGGGCATGAAGTTATAATTACACAACATCCAGCGCTACGACTCCAAAACAACAATTGCCTCTATTCTCTATTGAACTCAAAATGAAAGACAATAATAAAGACATCTATAAAATTGAGCACCTTCTATATTGCAAAGTAATTTTTGAGCCACCGCGACCAAAGCGAACACTTCCCCAATGTACAAACTGCCAAAAATATGGACATACCAAAAATTACTGCACCAAAGACCCAACTTGTGTAAAATGCGCTGAAAAACACAGCCCTACATCCTGTACTATTAAAACAAGATCGGACCGAACAAGTATTAAATGTGCACTATGCAGTGAAAACCACACTGCAAACTATAAAGGTTTTATGGTGTACAAAGCACTGCAAATCCAAAAATACCCAACTCTCCGGAAAAAAGAAATACCGGCAACAGAAACAAATCATCAAACGACACAATACAGTACAACAAATAACGTAGCAAGCTTAAAGACGCCAGATATATCCTATGCCGAAGTCTTAAATAGAAACCAAGTAACTAGCCATCAAACCAACTCAGCAATCCAAACTGCCAGTGTACCTGATATACAGCCTGCTCCAACTCAATTAAGCCAAACCGCACAAAATGATTTTGACGAACTAAAACAATTGATGAAACAATTAATAGCCCAAATGACAAATATGATGAACAATGTCACGCTTCTATTATCTAAACTTGACAAATAAACACCTAAAAATCGCCATCTGGAATGCTAACGGACTTTCACGCCATTTACTTGAACTAAAAACATTCTTAAACGAAAAGCTAATTGACGTCATGCTCATTTCTGAAACACACTCAACTGAGAAAACCTATATAAACATACCTAACTATATCATTTTCTCTACTAATCACCCGGACGTTAAGGCCCATGGTGGTACTGCAGTAATAATTAAAAAAAGCATAAAGTGCATAGAGCTCGATGGATTCAAAAAGGACTACATACAGGCACTACTATATCGACCTCAGACACAACGGGTCCAATAAATATATCTGCAGTTTATTGCCCACCTAAATTTAACAATACAAAAGACCAATACCTCGATTTTCTAAAATCACTGGGAAATCGGTATTTGGCAGGAGGTGACTATAATGCCAAACACATAACATGGGGGTCCAGACTTACCACTGCAAAGGGAAGACAACTGTATGAAGCAATAAGAAGCAATAATAGCCGTGCCCTAAGCACAGGCAAGCCGACTTACTGGCCAACTGACACAAACAAACTACCGGATTTAATTGACTTCTGCATTACAAGAAATATAACTTGCGAGAACCTAACATTAAAATCATGCCTAGACCTCCGACCATTCCCCAATATTAATTACGTTACATGGTGGGGTAGAAGAAAACAACAATGACCCCCCTTTATTTAACCACAAAACAAACTGGAATATGTTTCGCGAGATTTTGGAACAGAACATGGAAATAAATATCTCTCTAAAGACAAACAACGAACTGGACTCCGCAATAGCATATTTAAATGACAACAAGAAAGCCCCCGGATATGACTTAATCGGAGGAAAAATTCTGAAAGAACTACCAGACGCTATAATCACCTATATTAGAAACCTGTTTAACGGAATCCTTCGATTGCAATACTTTCTCATAACTTGGAAGGTAGGCCAAATTAAAGCAATTCCAAAACCAAATAAAAACGCCAATACTGTACAGACCAATCACTTTATTATCTGTCCTCTCAAAAGTATTTGAAAAAGTCCTATTAAATAGAATCGATCCAACCCTCAAACAAAAAAGTATAATACCTCCTCACCAATTCGGCTTTCGGAAGCAGCACTCGACTGTCCAACAGGTCCATCGAGTAATTAACAAAATAACAGACGATTTCGACAAAAAGAAGTTTTACTATGCTGTGTACTTGGACATTGCTAAAGCATTTGACAAAGTATGGCACAAAGGACTGCTGCATAAGCTAAGAAATATACTACCAGATAACCTATATACCATCGTACAAAGCTATATAGCGGACAGATATTTCTATATCAAATATGACAATGAATGCTCAGATGTTATGCCAGTGTCAGCGGGTGTTCCCCAAGGTAGTGTGCTTAGGCCCATCTTATACCTGATTTACACCTCCGATATTCCAGCGCCAACTATCCCTGGATCAATGATTGCTACGTTCGCAGATGATACTGTGTTAATGTCGTCAAGCGCGTGTGAAAAAACAGCTGCAAGTACACTACAACAAATCATGACACAAACAGTATCCTGGTTTGAGAGATGGGGTATCGAGATAACTAAAGACAAAACTCAACAAGTAATATACACAAAACGACAACCCAAAAACTTCGCAATTAAAATCACCGACAATCAAATATTATTACGCCCATATGCCAAGTACCTTGGACTAACTATTGACTCGAAACTGACATGGAAGCAGCACATTCTAAATAAACGAAATGAAATAAAAAATAAATTTCGACAACTTAACTGGCTAATAGGAAAACACTCAAAACTAGAATTACATTATAAAATTGAATATACAAGGCGATAATAAAACCAATATGGGCGTATGGAATAGAAATCTGGGGAACTGCCAGTAAATCTCACTTACAGCTTATTCAGCGAACGCAATCGAAAATGCTCAGAACAATCACAAATGCCGAATGGTATATTAGAAACGAAGATATCCATACAGATTTAAACATAGAGACAGTCAACGAAACTATTCAAAAAAGCAGCAAAAAACACACAAATCAACTACTTAGCCACCAAAATTCAAACTTGAGACAAATACCGATAAGAGAGTTGGAACCGAGAAGATTAAAAGGCAGAACTCCAACAGAATTAAATTATTAGTAAATTATTAACGTATAAGCGTATCCTTGCAATGGGAAGGGCCGCTACCTTTTTTCCTTTCTTCAAAACTAGTCAACCATTACTCATTGTTATTTAAAAAAGAAAACAGAATGTAATTTAAAGAAAATTAATAAAAAAAACAAGTGAGAAAAGTTATCTTCGGCTTGCCGAAGATGGTATACCCTTGAAAACAAAAAAGTTTTCCATACAAAGCCTTGTTTTCATATCGGTCATTTGTATGGCAGCTATATAATATAGTAGTCCGATCCGGACCAAACTTTAACAAATCGTGTATGGCTATGTCGAATGAATAAATGTTAAATTCGGTTGCAATAGCTTGGAAAACAAAAAAGTTTCCCATACAAAGACTTGTTTTCATATCGGTCGTTTGTATGGCAGCTATATGATATAGTGGTCCGATCCGACCGATTCTTAAACGTGATCTGCGTGCAACAAAAATAATGATCTGGTAAAAATTTCAAAATGCTAGCTTTAAAACTACTGTCTATTTTTTGCATAGAAACAGACGGACAGACGGACATGGCTTTATCGACTCGGCTGTTGATGCTGATCAAGAATATATATACTTTGTGGGGTCGGAGATGCTTCCTTTGATGCGTTACACATTTCTGGACAAAATTATAATACCCTTTTTCAAGGGTATAAAAAAAAAAAAAAAAATATATATATATATATATATTTATTTGTGTTATATATGTAATTATGCTCTCTTAAGCTGGAGCGCGAGGGTATATGCATACACTTGAGGTGGGTGGGTTGAGTGGTCGGAGAGTGTAACAGAATGCTGGCACTTGCCCTTTATGTGAACGTGCCGATCGAATCATATTTCGGGCCTTGGGTCGGAGCTCTGTTTATGTAAACACTGCAACAAAGTGTTACGTTGTATTTACTATGTATTCTTGGTACAGTAGATAATATGTATGTCAATATGTATGCATACTACATCTCCCTCCTTTGAAAAATAACGTAATATAATGAAGTTATTTTATAAGATTTTACTTAAAGGATTAATTTTTAATTAACAAAGGAAAATTTTTTTTTTTTTAATATTTTTGTTTTGTTTTTTTATATATTTATTTTTTTTTAATATTTTAAATTACAAAAAATATTCATATGTATAGAAGTATTTTTGTTTTAGTAGGCCATACCAACTACAATTATGAAATAAACATTTTCAACCTATCCATATGTACTGTTTATTTTTTGTTTTTATTATTTGATATTATAATGTTATTTTTATCTCCTATTTCCGTTACTTTATACGGACGAGTATATTTATATTCTAACTTATGACCTATTTCATTTCCTAATAAGACTTTATCACCTACTGATAAATCTATGTCGTTTGTTTTCTGATCATATAATATTTTATTATTTTTCTTCTTTTCTTCTATCATTATTCTAGCTCTTTTATATGCTACTTCTAATCTATATTTACTTTCCTTAGCATTTATTTTCATCTATATTATATAAAGTCTCTATACGATCTTTACTATTAAATTGTTTTGGTAAATTATTTGTTTTACCAAATACTAACTCATATGGACAATAATTATGTGCCATTGAGGGGGTCGTGTTGGAACAAAAAACGAAGTATTGAAGCCATACGTCCCAATCAGTTTTATCAATCGATATATATGAGCGTATATATTCATTGAATTTTCTATGACTACGTTCTATTGTTCCAACTGTCTGGTGGTGGTATGCCGTAGATGTTATATTTAAAAATCTTATTGCCCATTTGTTTGAAATTATCTATTGAAACATGTTCAAAGATATTTTCCCACGGTGCCACTTTGAGTTGGCCGATTTTTTGTATACCGGCTTGCATTTCAAGCCTTTGGAAAAATTGACCTAAGTCTAGGATTCCATTGCACACTGGGCCAGATTCACTTTATTTTGGCATAAAGTCTAATAATAAAGCTAGAGAGCTGAATTTTTGAAGAATTGGTGCATTTGACATTTAAACTATGTACTTTTAATTTCAAGTGAATCGGACCACGCCCACCCATACCGCCCATATAAGGATATAAAGTTAAGGAGTAGCCGTGATCCTGCATCACTGTAAGGGAGTCGTGGTCGTCCTATTTGACAGTCTGAAGCGATTTGGTTGTTATTTTGCTCCACGACAACCATTATGGTGGATGAAAGCCAACTAAAGTGTTTTTTTTTAAATGCTTCAATTGTACGGTTACATTTAGCCAGATTTTTCGTCATATACAGGTGAAAGCTTCTGATTTGCTTAGCGATTTTAGCTTTCTCATCAATATTAATATCATTAAATTTAAATTCGCCAACTAAGGCTTTGTCATTTCGACCTCCTTTGATCCACCCATCCGGCAGAACCGATCGGCTAATCTCAAACTTGCCTTTAACAACAAAATATAAAGAGCATAGGCTAATTTATGCAAAAGGCACTAGTAGGATCAATTTAATTACAGTTTTTAGTAAACACATCACTTATTAGTTTTTGGCACAAGTTGGCACAAATTATTTCTCACTCCACAATAGACGAATACTTTGGTTAGATTTTGCCTAAACTAAGACATAAACAAAGACAACAACAATTACAACATGGAACACATAAATCGAAATCCTTGATCTTTATGTTCCATTTTATTTAAAAATATTTGGACACGTGGTGTTTTTTTAACAGAAGCACAAAGTTTAGTAAAAGCTTCCCGCCAATTTTGCTTGAACAAACAGCAGATCATTTGTTATCGAATACAAAACGCAGTGTTGCAACTAAAATGCTTTTAAATATCGTTTTGGTGTCCCTAATGTATGCTCTTTCATAATATATAGTTAAATTTAAAATAGAATTTACAAAATTTTTTGACTTTATGCCAAAAAATAGGGAATCTGGCCCAGTATGCATTGGTATATAAATCGCTAACATCATATCTTGCAGTAATTTTTCTACCATGTTTGAATAAACATAGCGTATGTTTTACATGAAAGGTCACTACTTTACGTACTTCGTCATTGCTTATGACTTCATATACGTTGGGCTTAGAAGCTTTCTCTATAAATTGCGTAGGCAATTCTATTTCTTTGTTATCCGCGCGGATTTTCTGTCTATTTTGGTTCTAGTAGTGACTTTCATAATATTTCCTGTGATATTTTGTAGATCTTTAATGGTTATTCTTGATAAAGCATCAGCTAAATGATTGTCTTTTGCCTTTAGACTGTGCAATCATATTCTTCAAATTCTAGCTTCATACGTGTCAGTTTAGAATTCGGACTGATCATTGAGAATAGGTATATTAACGGTCTGTGATCTGTTTTGATTGTGAAGTGTTTTTTATAAATATATGGTTGAAAATGTAATATTGCCCAGTGAATTGCAGCTAATTCCTGCTCAGTTGTACATTTATTACTTTCTCCCTAAGTGCAAGCTCTTGATGCGTATGCAATGGGAAATTGGAGTCCGCTCACTTGCATCAGTAATTATACAGAATTCTTTGCTGAAATCAGGATATTGTAGCAAAGTCGGTTCCATGAGTTTTGTTTTTAAATATTGGAATGCGTTTTGGCATTCATCTGTCCATTCGAAAGGAACATTCTTTTTACATAATCTTGTAATGTGCCGTGAATATTCGGCGAAATTTTGTATGAAACGTCTATAATAATTGCAAAATGCTATGAAACGTCTAGCGCTGTCTGCATTGTGTGGCGTAGGGTAATTCATAATGACATCATATTTCTTTTTATCCGGAAGTAATCCTTTATCTGTGCATTTATGACCGAGAAAAGTCACCTCATGCATAAAAAATGAACATCTGAATGTAGATTGTATTTCCTACATAAGCATATGCATATGCTTTTCGGAACAACCTATAACTATTAAGTCATCCATATAAAGGAATGCTTGTGAAGGTTCTAATCCAGAGAATGCTATAGTCATCATTCTGTGAAATAAATTAGGCGCTATTTTTATACCGAAAGGTAAGCGCGTGAAGCGATACGAGCCATTGCTCGTTGAAAATGACGTTATATCTCTTGAACTACTTTCGAGTTCAATTTGATGAAATCCTGACATTAAGTCAAGGCATGAAAAATATTTTGCTCGTCCAAGTTGATCCAAAATATCATCAATTCTTGGGAGTGGAAATTTATCGGACAGTAATTTTTTATTAATTTGACGATAGTCAATTACTAATCGCCATTTCTTTTGTTCTGAACCTGGAGATGGTTTTTTAGGGACAAGTAATAATGGGCTGTTATATTCAGATACAGATGGTTCAACAATCCCGTCGGTGATCAATTTTCCCACTTGTTTCTGTATTTCGTTCACGTGACTGTGTGGGCTTCCATAATTTTTTATGTACACGGTTCATCATCATTTAATCTTAGTTTTTTGTTTATAAAAATTATTGGTGCTTATTGGTTCAGATTCTAATCCGAATATATCATTATATTTGGTGCATAAGCTTGAAAGTTGTGATTTAAATTGTGGAGGAAAGTTTTCTGTTAGTTGAGATAATACAGATTTTCTCCTATTTTCTTGATTAGAGTGGAGTACTTCGTAGTTCGAAAGTGATTCATACGCTAAATTATTTGTACTGACTACTTGATCTTTATTTGTTGTATTGAGTAGTCTTATAAAAGCGTTTTTAGATGTTGTGGTGGTACTTGCTATGTAAATACCATGCTTAATTTCTTGATTTGGAATCAATATACTGTCTTCTTTTGAATTTATATCTATTTTTCTAATAACTTGGGATCTTGCTGGCAGAAGTATTGAGTCGTTGCCAGAACTGTATGTTATTGGAACATAAGTTGGAAATTTTAAGTTATTAGGTCTAATTATAAGCCAATCTTCAGATGGCTTGAAGTCTAATTGACAGTTGTATTTTTTTATAAAATCGATTCCTAATATGCCATCACAAGGAATATCGAATTGTAAATCCACGATATGAAAATCGTGTTGGATTATGTACTTAGTGGTCTGTATCTCAATAGAAGTTAACCCTTTGGATTTGGTTACTTCTTGACTTATTCATTTTATTTCTATAATATAATTATGTTGTATGCATGAAAGACATCAGAATTTTCTTTAACTATTGAAATATCGGCACCTGTGTCTACCTAAAAAGACAAGTTTTTTTCCTGTAGGCACATGGTTAAATGATACAAATATTTTCTGACTGAGATTAATGGTGTGAACCCTTGCATTTTTTACTGTTGAGGATTTAAAGGGATTGAGGAGTTTTCCGATGTATTGTTGGTTACTCGGACATTACCTGGATTATTATAGTTGTGGCCTCGATTCGAGTTGCCACGGCCTCTTGAGTTTCCTCTGTATTGGCCTCGTCCATTATTATATTGGGTATTGCAATTGTTATTGTTATTATAGTGACTGCGAAAGTTGCCTCTATAATTTCCACGTCCGCGGTTTCCGCCGCGCTGTGAATTATTTTTGTAGTATAGGACAGTGTTTGGATGTCCGGTTGGCTCTGTGCAACAATTTACAAATTTATATATGGCCTCATTCATAGTATTGAAGGTACCAGCTTGCATGATAAGTTTTACGTTATCGATTGTGCAATTTTTGTCATTGCTTTGACTGCATGCTTAGTGAAATAACTTCTGGCTAACTCTAGGGGTAAACCATCTGTTACCCCTAACATTGTTACCTTCTAACATTTTTGTCATCTGCTCAACCTCTAGTGTATACTGGTTAGCAGTTTTGTTGCGATGCTGTAGGTTCATCAGTTTTGCTGATAAAACTTCCAACGTTTCGCCTTTGACATAATTTTTTAATCTGGAAATGACTTCAGTTATTGTCGTTTCATTTCCGATTAAATTTCTGGCGACACCTTTTAGCCTTAATTTTATAATCGAAACTGCTAGTTGTTCGTGTTCACCTTTTATTAACTCCAATATTTGTAACGCATCAATACAACTTTGCAAGTTTTCAGCTTTACCATCAAAAACTGGTATAAGCTTAGATGCTGTATTGATAAAATCAATATTGGTTTGTGCCATTGTGTTAGTGTTACCTGGTGTATTCTCTGTTATGATTAAAGAAGTATCAAAATCTGTATCCAGATCTGACATCAAAACAGCTGGAATAGTGAGGTTATTTAAATCCTGCCCTTCTATTTTAGGATTTGTACTAGGCTCTTCTGACTCTATTTGGTCAGTGTCAGCTTGTTCTATTGATTCTGGTTCATTACCAGTTTCAACTGAAGTGTTCAGTATTGTTGGAACTGATAAATCTAAATTAAACTTTTGTTTAATTCATATCAAGTTAGATTGTAGTCTGATCAAAAATTTTGATACCTGTGACCAATGATCTTGATTTAATTTTTCTTTTTGGCCATATATTAGTATGTATACGTGCTTCATTAAAGCAATTAACTAATATCTCAACATGTTTTTTAACAGTAGTTCTTTGAATTGGCTTTTTTTGTGTAAGTGACTTATATGATTTATCACTTTTTATGCTATTTAAATCTTTATATAATTCATTCCATTCCATTATTTTATGGATATGAATTCTTTTTGAACTATATCATGTGTTTCCCTAATCGCCTTTAGTGTAGCCATACTTCAGTTTAATATAATTTGACTCCACTAACTTAAATATGTTATTGGTTTGGTTTTTTTTTGTGTGGTTTCCTTTTTTTTTATATTTTGTCCAGATCATTTGCCTGGCTCATATATTTCTTTTTTAGACATTTATTGTGTAACTTATATAATTTATAAAGACAATTTGCACATTATAGCAACAATTATAGCAATTATTAACAATGTGTGTATTAAATTTAAGTCATTACTGTTTGCTTCTACTTTATTAATTACATTGGCTGTGGAGTCAATTGACTTAACGTCTACTAGTCCCATTTTGGACTTTATATCAAAAATTAATTTGTAGTTATAATTATTTTTTGTATCTTTACTAAATTTATCTATTGCATTATTTTGCATTTACTTTAAAAATTTTTCCTGCCTATTTTTTCGTATAGCTTCAACTTCTACTTCTAATCGAGCGGAAATGGTTACGCACAATTTTACAAATTTTCTTATTTAAGTAATTAAAATTTTTTTTTAATAATAATAATTCCGATGAGGATAATGTTTTCCGCGTCAGCTGGTCGTCGCCGGTTTGGCTACGCTGACGCTCCTTCGTAGGCGAAAGTGGCGGAGTGCCCCTCTCTCTGTTGTCTTCATTACTGCTGGTGTCCGGAGCCTATTGGATTAGGCGGGTCCGGTGCTGGTCTTCAATTTCCCGCATGTGAATTTACATGCTGCGGCGTACAGTGGTCCAGGGCAGTCGTTCGGGCAGACGTCGGGCCTTTTTGGCAGCGGCTTGGGAGAAGGTGGATTTTTAATTATTTCTTCTTTGATTATTTTTATTCATTTATATTTTCTGAGTGAGTTGTGTTATTCGGCTCTCTTTGCTGGAGGGTTTCTTCCAGAAAGTCTAATTCGGCAGTTAATTTCTGTACCGTTGCCCATGGGGGCGGTGGTTTATTTGTATATAATAGCCATTTAATGTGTGCTATTCTTTTATTTATTTTGTTTTTCTGACCTCCGCGTTTACCCATTACCACACTCTACTCACTCAGTATTTTTGGAGGTTTTTTTTTTTTTTATTTCCATCCGTGTCCCTTCTCCAGATCTCCCGCGCTGATGTAAGGGGCCTGCCTCTCACACCTGTTGTTGTTATTATCGACGCTGCAGCCCTTTTCCATCGTTGGTACAAGTGACAGTTTGCCACTCGTACTTGTAGTCAAATTTTTTTTTTTCTGGCGGCTCCGAATAGATTTAACTCTAATCTTCAATATTAGCAGCATTTCCTCAATAGTCCTCAGTAGTCCTCAGTAGTCCTCAATAGTCCTCAGTAGTTCCCAGTAGTCGCAGGCTCCTGCCTGACGGTCGCCATGTAATGTAGAAGCTAATCTTGCGTTTTGATTTGAATTCTTTATTTGATTTTGGAAGCAGCGAAGGTGCCGCTTCCAGGGTCTAGTTGAATCTGATTTTACATTATTGCTTAGGTTCTAAGTAAGCCTAAGTCTGATCGCTGCGCTGCCCACAGTTGGCCAGCAGCGAGAGACGGTTATGTATATTCTATATGTAAATATGTGTTATATATGTAATTATGCTCTCTTAAGCTAGAGCGCGAGGGTATATGCATACACTTGAGTTCGGTTAAGTGGTCGGAGAGTGTAACAGAATGCTGGCACTTGCACTTTATGTGAAAGTGCCGATCGAATCATATTTCGGCCACTTGGGTTAAAGATCGGAGCTCTGTTTATGTAAACATTGCAACAAAGTGTTACGTTGTATTTACTATGTATTCTTGGTACAGTAGATATTCAATATATATGCTGAGACGGGTGATTTCCTCTGCCACCCAAAGAATACCAAGCTCTTTATGAATGATGGAGTTTTCGTCGTACGGATGGGCATTAGACTCTGTTCTTAGACATTTATTATTCCCCCTGCCTAGTGCGAAGGATGTGTGGGAGGATTTCTCCGCGTTAACCACGATGTTCCACCGTTTCAGCCATGGATCGAGAGCATCCAGTTGTCTCTGGATGATGGCTGATGCTTCCTCGGAATCTGTGGCGGAGGCTAGGAACGCAGTGTCAACGGTTTGTCTTGTCGAAATGAATTTTGAGTTGACTTACGCTCTTTTTCCTCCTGGCTTTTTGAGAAATTTTGCCTCGAAGGCATATCTTTCATGGTTGGACTCTAGCTCTTTGGCCAAGGCCAGTGCCGGCGGCAAGTCTTTGGGCATGGCCGCAAACAGCACGTCGATGAGATTACGCCTCAATCCAGAAATGAATACTCGAAGGGCGACTTCTATGAATTTTTCGCAAAGTCCCTGTGCGGAAACCCTGTCAAATGACATGTCGACCTTGTTGGCAAGTAGGGTACACTCTTTTTCAACCTCGTCGTAGTATGAGGTTGCCCTGTCTTAGAGTGTTTAACTCTTGCTCGAAGACATGCATAGGTCTTTTGTCACTGTAGGTAAAATATGATCACGTCGAAATTAGGTACAGCGCCGAAGGAGTATAGTACTGCATATGCGGCACCCCTAACTTTGTTTCTTATGTTGGTTAGTACCGTGGGCTACCAGCTTGTAGGTAGCTATGGCAGACTGTCTCCACGGGACGTAGGACTCTTAGATTCCTGAAAACACTTTTAACGCATCGACGGGCTTCTCACATTTGAATGTGGGGTCGAACTTCATCTCTTTATATGTTTTAGCTTCGGCGGTTGGGGTATGTGAAGGTTTTACTTGTATAGTATCTACCTGGAAAGCCAGTGTGTCTACTTGTTGACGCAACCCCTGTTTTATTTGTTGGTTTACCATGGCCTGTTTGGCATTCGCAACCACCACTTGAATGACGGTCCTAAGCTGCTATAGGTCCATGGTGGTAGATTGCTTGTGGGCTTTGTTTGCGCGCCTTGGCGTTGAACTCGCGGCTATACTCTCGGACCCTGAGTCGCTTGAGTATGCCTCTGTGTCCCTATATTGTGAGAGCTGCTTTCTAATGGGGTGCTTAAAATTTAATTGACAATGCAAATTTTCTTCTTTTATATTTCGTTTATACATAAAAACAAAATCTGAATATTTATGTGTTTTTATTTTGAAACTCACGAACACGAAATTGTTGATCCTAATCAACAGCCACCTGTAGATAAGTTTGCCAATAACAAACTTACTGTTACGAGAAGCCCAATAATAAATGGTTTTGCTCCAATGAATTCGGTTTAGAAACTGTTTTTTAATATTCTTTTACATTCGAAGAACCGCAAAAATCTTACAATTAGGTCTTATGTACTAACAAGAGTTCTTTAAAACTATTTATATACGAGGGCGGATCCGTGACTTTTTGAATTTCCCGCCTCTTAATTAAAATGGTAACACTGCTCCCGTCAACAGTCATATGTCAGTTGACTCTTGTCAAAAATTGAACAAGTTGCGACATTTAGTTTGTTTTTGACAGCCGTTAATATCAGACTACCGCGTTGACTGAGAAGAAAATGGAAAAAAGTGAATTTCGTGTGCTCATTAAGCATTATTTTTTGAGGAAAAAATCCATTACGCAAACCAAGGCCAAGCTTGATAAATATTATGGAGACTCTGCACCATCCATTTCCATGGTAAAAAAGTGGTTTACTGAATTCCGATGTGGCCGTACAAGCACGGAAGATGCCGAACGCTCTGGACGCCCAGTTGAGGTTTCCACATCCGAAACAATTGAAAAAATCCACGATATGGTTTTAGCCGATCGGCGATTAAAAGTGAGAGAGATTGTGGAAGTCGTAGGCATTTCACATGGCTCAGTGGTTTCAATTTTGAATGATCATTTGGGTCTTAGAAAGCTTTCCGCAAGATGGGTGCCGCGTTTGCTCACAATCGACCACAAATGCAACCGTGTGACAATTTCGCAGGAATGTTTAGCGTTGTTCAATCGCAATACGAACGAGTTTTTGCGCCGTTTCGTAACCGTGGACGAAACGTGGATCCACCACAACACACCGGAGACCAAACAGCAGTCAAAACAGTGGGTTTCTCGGGGTGAATCGGCGCCAAAGAAGGCAAAGATGGGTTTGTCAGTCAATAAAGTCATGGCGACTGTTTTTTGGGATGCACGCGGTATTATCCACATTGACTACCTTCAAAAAAGAAAAACAATCAATGGTGAATATTACAGCAACTTATTGGGTCGATTCGATGAGGCATTGAAAAAAAAGCGACCGCACTTGGCCAAGAAAAAAGTTCTTTTCCACCAGGACAATGCACGGGTGCACACATGTGCAGTTTCCATGGCAAAATTCCATGAAATGGGCTACGAATTGCTCCTTCATCCGGCCTATTCACCCGATCTAGCCCCGTGTGATTATTTCTTGTTCCCAAACTTGAAAAAATGGCTCGGCGGAAAGAGATTTGCCTCCAATGACGAAGTCATCTCACAAACAAATGCCTATTTTGAAGACCTCGACAAATCATATTTTTTGGAAGGGATAAAAAAATTGGAGAAACGTTGGGCTAAGTGTATAGAGCTCAAAGGAGACTACGTTGAAAAATAAAATAAGTTTTTATCTAAAAACCTGTGTTTCATTCAAATAGTCACGGACTTATTGAACCGCCCTCGCCCCCAACCATTTCAATACGTTAGTATGTGCGGCGGGGGCCTAAGTATTTTATGTTCTTTACCCTTGCAGCGTGGTGTTATCTTACGCATGCGAGTACATGTTTCTTAATGGGTTCGTTCATAAAAATCCATTATCTAGTTGTGGCCTTATCAAGTGCATGGCAGTGTCACCTTACGCATGCATTAACATGTGCGTTTGTTTTGAAGGGATCGGTCACAAAATGCATGAAACCAAATATAACCAAATATAATATATTTGGTTGTTGGTCTGATCCCTTTTATATTCTTTCTATATTTTAATATCTAACACATGTTCAATGCTTGAACATTCTGCCAATGGCCACAAATGTCTGGATTGGTATAAATTTGTATTATATCATTATTTTTGTTGCACGCAGATCAAGTTCAAAAATCGGTCGGATCGGACCACTATATCATACAGCTGCCACACAAACGATTAATCAGATTTTAAGTCTTTGTATGGAAAACTTTTTTGTCCAAGCTATCGCAACCGAATTAAACATTTATTCATTTGACATAGCCATACCAATATTTTTGAAAAGACTTCTGATTTTTACATAAGTACTTATTGCAATTTTGTAAAGATCTGCAAGGGTATACCATCTTCGGCAAGCCGAAGATAACTTTTCTCACTTGTTTTGTATATAAAATGTATATTTTTCAACTTTATTTATAATTTCTGTATAGATGTAGGCATTGTTATAGCTAACAGTTGATTTTTTGATTTTAAATTTCTTACAGATGATTATCCGTAAAACTAAAGAGCTATGGCCAGACATATGATGAACATTTACATTTTTAAGCTCTATGTTTTGTGTTTTAAAATATTTAATTTCTTTTGCCAACTGAGCTATTTCTGCCGTATAATAATCGAAGGCTCTCAGGGGTTCCAAACAATTTCGGGTGTTTCTTTTATTTCTCTTATATATGCTGAGGCTAATGTTTCTCGACTTTCTGTTGCTATAATATGCAACATTTTGTCATCCGTTCTAACTGCGCAGTCTGAACTGAGGAAAAATATTCCTTATTCCGGCAGATCAATAATTTGTATTTTAGATCAGCCACATTGAAGCCTCATTTAAGTATTCTCTTCGACTTTAAATAGCCAACTACATGTTTTTTCCAATTCTACCCAAAATGATTTCGACTCTAAAACTTCTTTAAACATACAGTTAGAAGGTCTATTAGGTTTTTGGGGTCCTAACTGACAATAACCATTGTTAGCGTTACTTCACGCCCAGCTACCTTCGCAAACTCTTTTGTTGGCATTTTTTCATTTCCTAATTGTTGTCGAAGGGCGGGGTTCTGTGGGTCTATGCGGCAGACGCTAGCACCTTCCGCAGCATCGTCAGCTGGCTAGATACCGAAAAGCTCGAGTTTCACTGCTATCAGCTCAAGGAGGACAGCCCATACCGAGTTTGCGTTAAAGGACTGCACCACAGTACGATCCATAATCAAATTAAAGAGGAACTGGAAAGTCTCGGCCACAAGGTGCTAGACGTTCATACGCCGAAGAGGCGAAACGAGCCAGGTGCTCCAGCTGCCAAGCCCATAAACCTGTTCTTTCTGAACATCGCCCCCGTGGCGAACAACAAGGAGATCCTGGCGCTTAAGGCTCTTTGCCACATGAGAGTTGTCATCGAGCCCCTTCGCAAGCGAAACAACCCAATGCCATCGATGCCAGCAATTTGGTCACACGGCCAAATACTGCCGTAAGATGCACGTCTGCCTTAAATGCGCCGCCGAACATCCAGCCGAAGAGTTAACGCGACCACGAAGCGAGCCATGCACTGTCTACAACTGTGGTGAACAGCACCCATCGAACTATTCAGGATGCTCCAAACTGCAAGCATTCCTTCAGCGCTAGGCAAAGAAGAGATTTGGGCTAGGGAAGCGAGGTCAACAATCGACCTATGTACCATGCTCCTACTGGAGGTATACCGACGGCACCTCTCTGAAGCGGATTCTCTTACGCAGATTCAGCTCAAGCCAGAATGGGCCACAAGCAGGATCAGCAACAGGAGCCACAGCCCAACTAGAAGCAACCACAAACCACAGCCGGAAAAGGAGTCGGTCTACGGCGGACATCAGCCCCCTTTGGACAATACCACTTTTAGCATCCTGCAGACGCTAAATGAAAGCATGAACGCTGTGTGCTCTGTGTGTGTGCTCAGGAAAAGCAGATTGAACAGATGAGGATAATGCTACTACGGCAGAGGCAGTTGCTTCATCTGCTCACTGCAATACATGCAGACAGGGCCTAATTAATGCCACTGGGCATCTTGGTGTGGAACGCCGACGGCGTCTCCGCGAAGGTGCCCGAAGTTGAATGTTTCGTGCGGCGTTACGAGATTGATGTCTTGCTACTCAGCGAAACACATTGCAAAGACGCAGTCAAGCCCAAGCTGTATGGAAAGCTGTATACGAGGCCTACTGGAAACGACCCGGGTGAGGGTAACGCCAAAGGTGGATCAACGATTAGGACCAAATCAAGTTTGGTTCCTTTTCCTCTTTCTTCAGAAGCCACTGATAGGGTGCAACTTGCGACTGCAACTATCGAGACTGGACACGGCCTTATAAACTTCCGCCCGGATGGTCAGGATTATGGGTGCCCAGGGAATAATGCCAGATCACCAGTTCGGATTCCGTGCTGGTCACTGCACAGTGGAGCAGCTGCATCGAGTGGTCGAGCAAATTTTAACGGCCTTCGATAGCGACGAGTACTGCAACGCTCTATTTCTGGATGTCCGGAAGGCGTTCGACCGTGTGTGGCAGCCTGGCATCCTAAAAATCAAGAATACCCTGCCTGCGCCTTCCTTCTGTCTTTAGGCGTCGTACCTTGGAAATAGGCGATTTGGAGTTCGGTTCCACTCTGCGCTCTCAAACGAGTATAATGCGGCAGCTGGCGTACCCCAGGGAAGCGTCCTAGGCCCGCTTCTATACTGCCTGTATAGCCACGACATGCCGCGCCCGGCTGACAGTCTCTACGAAACGTCAACGCCGGCCACATTTGCCGACAACGTGTGCATATCGTAGAGGTCCAGGTGCGAGCCGGAGGCCGCCAACGATATCCAGATCAACGCAACCAGATTTACCGACTGGGCTAGGATGTGGAATATTGGAATAAATGGTCCACGAATGTTTGCTACACCCTCAAACGGAGAACGCCACCAGATGTGCTCATTGACGACACCCCATTGAAACAGGTTGATTTTGCCAAATCCCTGGGAGTCATATTCGACTTTTTCTAACCAAGTGAGTCACATAGAAAACGCATACGGGCCGCTGCGTCAAAGCACTACTGGCTCATGGCCCCGCTTAGCAAACTGTCGCTGTCAAATAAGATCACAATATACAATCAAATCATAGCAAACTGGTGATCAGGGATCAGTCCGGCCTCGTCCAGTACTGGCAACACTCTACGCAAAAATACTCTTTCAAGTATTTTGGAGAGGATTGCCAGCAAACTAATCGGACGATACAAGGCTAGATTGGCTTCAGGCTTTCCAGGCTTGAGGAGGACAATTACTTCCGCACGCTTCCACTCTTTAGGGAAGTACCCTAGACGGAGGCAGCTGTTGAATATGTTGGCCAGCCTTTGGAAACAGATTAGGGGCAACATTTTCAGTGCTGTTGCATCGATTCGATCAGGACCTAGTGACTTGCTATTTTTTAGGGAGGCGATCTCCTGCGCAATCTTCTCTGGTTTGACGGGCTGTATTGGCGGGCCAGGAGCATTTGGGCTGTCTACGAACCTTATGGTGGCAGCTCTCTCTTCGCCAGTGCATCTGTCGAAAGGTGAGAATGCACCATGTAGATGGTCAGTAAAGGCCTCTGCTCTTTCGACCTCAGTCCGACACCAGGAACCGTTAACTTTGCGCACGGGTGATATCTTCTTCGCAGATCTTTTTATGTGCCTCATGACATTCCACAGGTTCTGCTGCGGTTCTCCAGGTTCCAGCTCCTCAAGGAATCTGTGAAACGAGTCCTGCCGTAGAATGGATAGCTTGTCCTTCAGTTCTTTGGTGGCACGATTAAGTGCTGTCTTATCCCTGGGGTTCCGCGAAGAAAACCAGACGCTTTTGAGGTACCTTTCTGAGCCACAAGGGCCGCGATTTCAGGAGAACATAAGTGCACGTCTCTTTCAAGTGTTCTCAGGGTAGTCGGAGGAGGTGGACTTGCAAACTCAGCAGCATCGTGTATCTTTTTAGTTAGTTCTTAGATGGCCACATCTATGTTGCTAGGTGTGGAAAAAGGGAAATCTGGGTTCAGGCAGAAAAGCATCCAAAACGTAAACTTGGGGGCATTTGTGTGTTTCCCGGTGAGTCTTCTAGGCGGGGTTTTTCGGAGGACGGGGGTGTTTAGGAGCAAATTTACTGCGCTTTCAATTCTGGGCCTGTTCTTTTCACAGGAAGGATTAAACTTTCTGAAAACGTATCTTTAATTTTCGAAATTTCACTTTTAAGTTGACTTGGTCGAAGAATATTGGTATTAAGTCTACCATAATTAAAATCAATTAGAAGGTTTATGATACCCGTCTGTATGCCTCCCATAGGATCCAAATATATTGATGAGGACTTTGAAATTTCTTCTACAGCATATTTTGGATCTGTGACCGTTGGAGATTCATTTGATAGCTGGCAGCAAAAAGCAAGCATTACCAAGGCCATTGTCACTCCTAATATAGATCATCGGGAGTTACCTTTATCTCTGGAATTGTTGGATCTACTTTGACGTGCATTTGTGTCATCTAGGTCATTTATTTCAGCTTGAGGACAAATTTTGTTTAATGGTCTGGTTACCAAATTTTCCTGCACCTTCTTCCACTTTCCCAAAAGGTCACCTTGCTGGATGACAGTTCTCATCCTTAAACAATACAATTTGACCTTTCTTAATATTTTTAGATTCCTTTTTCCATTTGTATCTTTGCTGTAATGTATTTAAATAATCATCTTTCTATTTGCCCCAAAAATCTTTCTTTATTTTTTGAATGAATCTCCATCTATCTAGGCTATTAATTTTTCCCTCATTGGTATTATGTTCGATCGCAGCCAGTAGTGGTCTTCCAAATAAAAAAATTACCATGAGTTAGTACTTCATTATCGTCCATATCACATCCTGATGTGTATAGCGGACTCTTTATCTCGAACTCTTTAAAACGGCATCTATTTGGCATAATAATGTGGAAATTTCTTCATATGTTAATACATTATCTCCAATTATCCGCTGTGAATGATATTTCATCGATTTTACGCCTGCTTCCCAGATTCCTCCGAAATAAAGACATGCTGGGGGAATAAAATGCCACTTGATTCCTTCTTTTTGTAATTGTTCTGCTATTTTACTATTTTCTTGAATTGCTTTTTGTAATTCCACATCTAGTTTTCTTGATGCACCTACAAAATTTGTTCTATTGACAGAATATATGTTGGCACCATTACCTTTTCTAGCCAGAAATCGTTTAAATGCGGCCAGAAAAGCGTCAGTTGTTAGACCGCTACTACCTCTAAATGGATGGCCTTTGTAGCCATGCAGGCAAACACAGCAATATATATATATATTTATATATTTTTAGACCCCGATTCTTTGAACATTTTATAAAGTATGGTCCGACATAATCAATACCTGTATTAAGAAATGGGTATGACATTGTTAGCCTATAGTTGGGAAGATCACCCATTATTTGTTCTACGGTGATCTTTCGATATCGTGTGCATTTTACACATTCCCTTAATTGTATTTGCGTTGCATATAATTACGCATTACGTTTATACCTCCATGAAGTGTGTTACTATGTGCATCCCTTATTATTAATGTTGCAATATGACTTTTGTCCAAAATTATAGGATGCTTTAATTCAAAGATTGGTTTTAAATTCTTTAATCTTCCTCCTACTCGAAGTATTCCATTATTATTTAGGAAAGGGTTGAGGCCCAGTAACTTACTGCTTATTTCCATTTCTTTATTCTTTGTTAAGCAATTAATTTATTTGCTAGAGAGCAACTCCTGTTGTTTTTTTATTATTATTATTTCCGCTTCTTTCCTTTCCCCTGCTGTCATAAACGTAGGGCTCACATATTTTCATGTTTTCATATTTATAAATCTTACTACGTAAACCATTACATGTATTACAATATTTTTTGCAGGCAAAAGAATTTTTGTAGCAATTTGTGGATCTCGTCTTCTTTGATTTTGGAAGGAATTTAATACCAATATTTGACTGTTGACAGTTGCGGCCATTGTTTTTTGGGCTCAGGCAAACAGCTTGGACCTTTCCACCAAAGATCGCAATTCACTAACTGACTTGACGCTAAATCTGCAGGATTATCTTCGGATTTAATATGAATCCAATTGGTGTCGTTTAACTTTCGAATTTTATCTGTTCTACAACTAGTAAATTTCATCTTGTTTATGGTAACCCGTTTTTAATCCAAGATATCGTTATGGTTAAATCACTCCAAGCATAAAGTTCTATTTTATAATTCATCATAGTGTGCTGCGCATAACTCTAGTTCGCGAATCGTTTTTCTATTCTTTATTGGATTTACCCTAATTTTACTCGCTATTATAGTAACGATCGTTGCCACTTTCGCGTATACTACTGCCGCATATGCTTTTTCGGAAGCGTCTGCAAAACCATGAATTCGGATAGATAAATCGAATTTTGACTTAATCCATCTAGGCACTCTCAATTGTCCCACCGCCTCCAATTCTAACTTATATGCATCCCATCCTTTGCTGTATTCTTCACCTAGTTCTTAATCCCAATTGATTCCAGCTATCCATAATTTTTTCATAAAGATTTTTCCAATAATTGTTATTGGCGCTAACCAACCTAATGGGTCACAAATTTTGGACAATGTGGATAAGATAAATCTTTTTCTCAAGATTTTTGGATTTAAGCAGCTTACTGTGAATTTAAACTCGTCTTTACTAAGGTCCCATTGTAGACCTAAACTTTTTATGCACTCATCTTCTTCAATGCAAAGTATTTTATTATCTCCAGTATTTTCCACTAAATCTGTTCTTTTTGAGTTGTTTCAAACCCACTTTCGTAAGTTAAAACCAGAACTAGATAATTCTTTTGATATTAATGGAACTATAAGTCTTCTATTAAATTTGCTTCTGTCATCAGATCATCATGTAGAAGTCATTTTTTATTAATTCCACAATCATTTTATTTTGACAATTTTCCCCTATATCTGCTAATACTCTAATTGCTAAATATGGTGTTGAAGCTGTACCAAAAGTTACCGTAGTTAACTTATATGTTTTAATATTCGTTTCTGGGCTATCTCTCCATAATATATAATGATATTTTTAATCATTGTTTTGTCTTTTTATTTGCCGGTAAATTTTGTCCACAGATACCACATATTCACATTTACGCCAATTGATATTTATATCAAAAATATCTTTTTGCACTCGTGGTCCCACCTAAATTTTTTGTTAGTAGTTTTAGCAGAAGCGTCAAATACTATTCTTAATTTTGTGGTGAGACTGGCTTCTCTTATTATGGCTTGGTGCGGAAGGTAGTACTTTCCTTCATCATTTACTTCCACCATGACCTACAAGGTGCAATTCAAAAGTTCCAGGACTTTTATTTAAAAACGAATATAATTTGTTTTTTTTTTGAAAAATTTATTGGTCGCCTTTAAAATAGTCTCCTTCTGCCTGAATACAACGTTATGCACGTTCAAGAAGGTTATCGAATGACTTTTTTAGGTCGCTTATCGGTATAGCGTTGAGGATGGCGGTCGTCGCCTTATGGATGGCATCAACATCAAAGCAGCTGTCAACAATTAAGTGAATATTCAAAATAGCCGAGCTTGTCGGCATAAGTGACAGACATGAGTACCAGCATAACGCCACAAAAAAATCAAAATTCGATTATATTTAACCAGCGAAAATTCAAAAATTCGCGATACTTTTTGAACACACCTCGTACATCATTGGTTACATCTTCTTCCATTTCCCAATATCGATCCATATGTTTAAGTTCGATACCGGTTGCTACAATAGTAGTATCGCCTATGGATTGCATCCCGACACTGTCCATCCAACGATCGTTTTTTGCCCGAGAAGTAATCCTGTTTTTACTAATCCCGGCACTACGATTTGTGCGTATAAATCAGTTCCAATTATTAGATCAATTCGACCTGGATTGTTAAAATCAGGATCGGCCAAGCAATATTTTTCCCAATCTAATTTATTAATGAGTATTTCGTTTGAAGGAAGAAATTTCATTAATTTAAGCAAAATTATTGCCTTCACATTTATTTTTTTTTGGGTTATTCTTTCGAATTGTTATATCTAATTTGTACTTTGATGTACATCTATCTGTAGAGGATACTCCACTAATTTCAGGATGCGACTTAATTTTCGGCAGTTTTAATGTTTGCGCCGCTTCTTCTGAAATAAGGGTAATTTGGGATCCATTGTCAATCAAGGCTCTAAAACTTTCAAAATCTCCATTTCGACTTTTTATCTGAACATAAGCCGTAGCTAATAATGCCTTTTCAGAAGTCCTGCAAGTATTTACTCTTTCTTTTTTAACATGCTATGGTGATTTTTAAAGCAATATGAACATGAAAGTTCACTAGCACATTTTTTAGAATAATGTTTGAAACATTTAAAACATAAATTAAATTTTTTAGCTGCCTCCAATCTTTCCTGGAGACTTATTGCTTTAAATTTATAGCAATATGTTATTTTATTCCCGGGCATTTTGCACATCGGGCATCTTAATTCGTTTGTGTCGTTTTTAAATACCTTTTTCTCCGCGGTTTCTTCCGGCACTAAGGCCAACGAACTAAGCCGTTGATTTAAAAATTCTTTGACATCTTTCAGTATCTGGCTATCGTTTCATTTTTGAATATTGCACTCATATTGCTGAAGAGCTTCTTTACCAATTTTTTGATAATAATATGCGCAAAAATACAATCTGATTCTTTAGTCAGATTTGCTTTGAGTCCCATTATATAAATGGATTCATTAATAGAGTCAATACAACTTTTTAACTGCCTATAAGAGTCCATATTAATTTCGGAAGCTCAATTAGCCGATTTAGCTGGTCCGAGAATATTTTTTTATTATTCTCGTACCTTCTTGTTAGCAGTTCCTAAGCTGCCTTAAATTTATTGCCAGAACCCAGCAATAAATGGGAAACAACATTCTTAGCTTCCCCTTTCAATGCACTTTTGAGTGCCCTTGAGTGAACTAGCTCTTTAAAAAGCTCGAATAAAAGGTCCCAATCTTTGGACGTACCAGAGAATTTGGGTACCCCTATATTTGCTAGAGTGGGTAAATTGTCCATTTTTGGACGTTTACCTTCTAATTTTTTTTCCCAAATTTTCATGGATTTGCGTCTCCATTAACTTAATATAAATACCTATCTTCATTTGTTTCCAGAATCTCCGCTATAAATTTGTTTGAAAATCCTTCAATTTTTATTAAATCAGAAGCAGTTTCTATTTTGCTCTGATACATTTTTAGTTTATTAATCCTTATTGGAAAAGTAGCAACCTTCCTTTCCTGGATTTCGTTATACGTAACGTTTAGGTATTCCACCATTTGGTCGATGGAACCCCTAAGCTTGGCATCTAACTCAGTTTTTAGAATATTTCTAGCTACCTTCTCATTAGCAGTTTAAAATTTTTTGGACATTTTTTCAAGATGTTCTTTCGAGAGGTATTCATGCTCTACTGGCCCTAGCTTTAATAGTTTGTTGTGGTTTTCACACCTCTGGGATTCTAATGAGGCTTAAAGTACCTTATCTTTTACGGTACTATCCCTCATTAAAATCCCATCCACTTACATAGTACGAGGGCGGGTCAATAAGTCCGTGACTATTTGAATGAAACACAGGTTTTTAGATAAAAACTTATTTTATTTTTCAACGTAGTCTCCTTTGAGCTCTATACACTTAGCCCAACGTTTCTCCAATTTTTTTATCCCTTCCAAAAAATATGATTTGTCGAGGTCTTCAAAATAGGCATTTGTTTGTGAGATGACTTCGTCATTGGAGGCAAATCTCTTTCCGCCGAGCCATTTTTTCAAGTTTGGGAACAAGAAATAATCACACGGGGCTAGATCGGGTGAATAGGCCGGATGAGGGAGCAATTCGTAGCCCATTTCATGGAATTTTGCCATGGAAACTGCACATGTGTGCACCCGTGCATTGTCCTGGTAGAAAAGAACTTTTTTCTTGGCCAAGTGCGGTCGCTTTTTTTTCAATGCCTCATCGAATCGACCCAATAAGTTGCTGTAATATTCACCATTGATTGTTTTTCTTTTTTGAAGGTAGTCAATGTGGATAATACCGCGTGCATCCCAAAAAACAGTCGCCATGACTTTATTGGCTGACAAACCCATCTTTGCCTTCTTTGGCGCCGATTCACCCCGAGAATCCCACTGTTTTGACTGCTGTTTGGTTTTCGGTGTGTTGTGGTGGATCCACGTTTCGTCCACGGTTACGAAACGGCGCAAAAACTCTTTCGTATTGCGTTTGAACATTCCTGCGAAATTGTCACACGGTTGCATTTGTGGTCGATTGTAAGCAAACGCGGCACCCATCTTGCGGAAAGCTTTCTAAGACCCAAATGATCATTCAAAATTGAAACCACTGAGCCATGTGAAATGCCTACGACTTCCACAATCTCTCTCACTTTTAATCGCCGATCGGCTAAGACCATATCGTGGATTTTTTCAATTGTTTCGGATGTGGAAACCTCAACTGGGCGTCCAGAGCGTTCGGCATCTTCCGTGCTTGTACGGCCACATCGGAATTCAGTAAACCACTTTTTTACCATGGAAGTGGAAAAAAGTTCATCAAATTATTGATGAACTGGAAAGTCTCGGTCGCAAGGTGTTAGACGTTCATACGCCGAAAAGGCGAAACGAGCCAGGTGCTCCTGTTTCCAATCCCATAAACATGTTCTTTTTGAACATCGCTGCTGCTACGAACAACAAGGAGATCCTGGCTCTTAAGGGCTTATGCTACATGAGAGTTGTCATCGAGCCCCTTCGCAAGCGAAATACGACAACCCAATGCCATCGATGCCAGCAATTTGGTCACACGGCCAAATACTGCCGTAAAGCGCACATCTGCCTCGAATGCGCCGGCGAACATCCTGCCAAAGACTGTACGCGACCACGAAGCGAGCCATGCACTTGCTATAACTGTGTTGAACAGCATCCAGCGAATTATTCCGGATGCTCCAAACTGCAGGCATTCCTTCAGCGCTCTAGGCCAAAAAGAGGTGTGGGCGGAAGAAGCGAAGTCAACAATCGACCTATGTCCCATGTTCCTACTGGATGCATGCCGGTTGCACCTCTCCGAAGCGGAGTCTCCTACGCAGATGTAGCTAAAGCCTGGATGGGCCCCAAGCAGGATCAGCAACAGGTGCCGCAGCCCTTCCAGCAGCAACCTGAGACCAGGAAACACAGCCGGCAAAGGAGTCGGTCTAGAGGCGGACATCAGCCCCCTTTGGACAATAACACATTTAGCATCCCGCAGACGCTAAACGAAAGCATGAACGCTCTGCGCTCCCTTCAGGAACAACAGATTGAACAAACGAGGATGATGCTACTACAGCAAGGGCAGATGATCCAACTGCTCACTGCTATACATGCGCAGACAGCGACAAAATGAAGCCACGGCGCATTTTAGTATGGAACGCCAACGGCGTCTCCGCGAAACTGCCCGAAGTTGAATGCTTTGTGCGGCGATACGAGATTGATGTTTTGCTTATTAGTGAAACACATAGCAAAGATGTAGTCAAGCCCATGCTGTATGGTTACGAGGCCTATACTGCAAACGACCCGGGTGAAGGTAACGCTAAAGGTGGATCAACGATTATGATCAAATCAAGTTTGGTTCATTTTCCTCTTCCTTCAGTAGCCACTGATAGGGTGCAACTTGCATCTGCAACTATAGAAACTGGGGACGGCATTATAAACTTCGGCGCGGTCTACTGCCCACCGAGGTTTGTTTGGACCACAGACAACTTCAAATCCATATTAGAGCAACAACAGCATAAATTCATTGTAGCAGGCGACGGGAATGCGTCCCACTGGCTTTGGAGAGCAGGGAGGTGTAACCAAAGAGGTCATGCCCTGGCAAATCTAATCTTTAACTCTGATGTAAACTCGCTAGCAACAGGTGGCCCCACACGGTTCCCTTATGGCAGTAGAGGGTCTCCAGGCTACATCGATTTGGCGCTGACAAGAGGTATCCTGGGTTTACACTCAGATATCCGGTCGGTTGCCGAGCTCAGCTCTGACCACTTACTTTTCATCATCACTCTGGACACAACAGCTACAGCCTTTCCCAAAGTCGAGCGGCTTATCAGCAGGCGCACTAACATGGAACATTTTCAAGAGCACCTCGAGTCGTCACTGAACCTTGACATGGCGCTGAACTCCGAGCGGGACATTGAAGCTGCAATCGACTCTCTTACCCACAACATCCAAGTAGCAGCTAGATTGGCCACTCATACCCCAGGACTGAGACCCGCAGCAGCCAGAATACCGGTCCCCAGAGAGATTCTGATACTCATTGCAGAGAAGAGGCGTTTACGCTTCAGATGAATGAGATCGCGCCACCCGCTGGACAAAGCCGATTTTTACAGAGCGAAGTCTATCCTCCATCGTGCACTGGTGGAACAGAAAGCAGCATAGTTCGACGACTGATAAGCCAATACGGGAACGGAAGCCGACGCGACGGAAGGCCACACGTGCGATCAAAAGACGTTGCCTAAGAAAAGCACCATTGGTGAAAAGGAACGGGGCATGGTGCCGAACTGATTTGGAGCAAGCGTTTGCCGCGCACCTGGCCGAGCGGTTCCAACCTTTTAACCTCTCCAGTCCACAGCAGGTTGAAGAGACTCACGATCAGCTGTCCCAAGCTCTCCAAATGGACATGCCGATCCAACCGTTCGATCCTGTTGAAATAGCTGATGTTATCGCCCAGCAAAACTCTGAAAAAGCACCAGGCCATGATGCAATATGTAACGTCACTCTAAACGCCCTACCGAGCAGAGCGATCCGCTACGTAGCGATTCTTTTTAATGCTATTGTGAGGCTGCAGTACTTCCCAGTTCGGATTCCGTGCTGGTCACTGCACGGTGGAGCAACTGCATCGAGTGGTCGAGCAAATTTTAACGGCCTTCGACTGCGACGAATACTGCAACGCTCTTTTCCTCGATGTCCGGGAGGCGTTTGACCGTGTGTGGCATCCTGGTCTGCTACTGAAAATCAAGAATACCCTGCCTGCGCCTTACTACTGTCTCCTGGCGTCGTATCTTACGAATAGGAGATTTGCGGTCCGTTTCCACTCTGCGCTCTCAACCGAGTATAATGCGGCAGCTGGAGTACCCCAGGGAAGCGTCCTAGGCCCGCTACTATACTGCCTTTATAACCATGACATGCCGCGTCCGGCTGACAGCATCTACGGAACGTCAATGCTGGCCACATTTGCCGACGACGTGTGCATAACGTACAGGTCCAGGTGCGAGCAGGAGGCCGCCAACGGTATCCAGAACTACGCAACCAGATTTTCCGACTGGGCTAGGAGATGGAATATTGGCATAAATGGAAACAATTCCACGAATGTTTGCTACACTCTCAAACGGAGAACGCCACCAGCAGTGCTCTTTGACGACACCCCTGTGGAACAGGTTGACTCAGCCAAATACCTGGGAGTCATACTCGACCGCCGGCTCACTTTCTCGAAGCAAGTGAGCGAAATGAGAATACGCATACGGGTCGCGGCGTCAAAGCACTACTGGCCCATGGGCCCGCGTAGCAAACTGTCGCTAAGAAATAAGTTGACTATATATAATCAAATCATAGCTCCTATTTGGAGGTATGCGTGCCAAATTTGGGGCCTGGCGTATGACAGCCAGATCCGCAGAATCTAGAGCATCCAAAATAGATGGCGAGGACGATCACTGGCTGTGAGTGGTATGTAAGGAACACCACCCTCCACAGTGACCTAAAGCTGCTTACGGTCTTTGAGACCATAAATTTTCACTCCAGACGCTACAATGACCGACTGGAGCGTCATCGCAACCGACTCGCTAAGAAGACTTGCCGCCGCTGCTGCCGCCCATGTAACCGTCGATCCTGTCGTTGATGCTGCCGTCGATGTTCCGGTAATGCTGCCGGCGATGTTCCTGGTGATGCTGCCGGTGACGCCTCTGATGCTTTTGGTCGCCGGTGTATTTTCCTGGTGATTCTGTCGGTGACTCCTCTGAAGCTTCTGGTCTCCGGTGTATTTTCCTGGTGATGCTGCCGGTGACGCTGCTGATGCATTTGGTCGCCTCCAGTGATGCAGCTGATGACGCTGCTGATCCTCTTTTTTTGTATTTGTTCACTTTTTTGTCCGTTGTATGGCCAAGGACACGCCCACAATTTTCTCAAACTGGAAAAAAAAATTGTTGTTTCTATTTTATGCCCAATGTCATTTAGTTTGTTCTCGTTGTCCCTTACCACTTGGGGGGGAAACAACAGAGGACTTCGTTTTTTGACTAGGTATTATTTCACTAGTCCGAAGTCTTTATTTCTTAGCTACCGTGGAATGAGATTTTAACACTAATCTGCAGACACTTATTAGGTGTTTATTCCTAAGTTTCTTACCACAAGGGGGAAAACTTTAGGTTGTCTCAAATGGACCAACTGTTAAGAGAAGCCCAATAATAAATGGTGTTGCTTCAATGAGTTCGGTTTAGAAACGGTTTTATTAATATTCTTCGATATCCGAAGAACAACAAAAATCGTACAATAAGGTACTTTAAAACTATTTATATACTTATGCCCCCAACCATTTCAATACATTAGTATGTGCGTCGCGGGCCTAATTATTATATGACCTTTACCCTCGCAGCGTTATGTTATCTTACGCATGCGAGTACATGTTTCTTAAAAGGTTCGTTCATAAAAATCCATTATCTAGTTGTGGCCTTATCAAGTGCATGGCAGTGTCACCTTACGCATGCATTTACATGTGCGTTTGTTTTGAAGGGATCGGTCACAAAATGCATGAAACCAAATATAACCAAATATAATATATTTGGTTGTTGGTCCGATCCCTTTTATATTCTTTCTATATTTTAATATCTAACACATGTTCAATGCTTGATTACTTACATGTTTGCTTATTGGATTCCCTATTTCCACAGGCTTAAATAACGGATGATTTAAAGATCTCACTTAAATTTTGTTTGTGCTTATGTTGCTTTTGTTTTTCCACGCCCCAACGATTTGTATGCAATTTTAAAGGGAAAAATTCTTAGATGTTACTCAGAGTATAGTTTTTTACGAAACTTTTTGCTCGTGTTTTATGTTTTTTTTCCAATGGTTTCCAATTTACAAAATAATTTTTTTTAGATGTTTCCCAGTGTATAGTTTTTTCACGACACTTTTTGTTTGTGTTTTATTTATTTTAATTTTTTTTCCCGATGAGAAGTGAGTTCAGTGCTGACACCTTTTGCTAACCTAAAACACTGCATTACAAATTGCAATTTAAAAGAGAAAAATTCTATGATGTTTCTCAATGTATAGTTTTTTTACGAACATTTTTGTTTGTGTTTTATGGTTTTTTCCCAATGATTTGCAATTTAAAAGAGAAAAAATGTTTAGATGTTTCTCAGTGTATAGTTTTTTCCCGACACATTTTGTTTGTGTTTTATGAATTTACAATACTTTTTGCCTGAAGTCTTCGGAGAAATTTGAAAAACGAACAAGAGAAGATGAATCATTGTGGACCATGACAATGCGAGCTCTCACACATCGGCTCAAACCAGCGCCTTTTTGACCAGCCAAAACGTCAAATTGATGGGTCATCCGCCGTACAGCCCTGATTTGATACCCAATGACATCTTTTTATTCCCACACATCAAGAAAATAATGCGTGGACAACGATTTTCGTCGGCAGAAGATGCTGTTGAAGCATTCAAAAACCATGTTTTGGAGGTGTCTCAATCAGAGTGGAAAAAGTGCTTCGAAAATTGGTTTGAGCGCATGCAAAAGTGTATAAATATATTTTGAAAAACAATAAAACCATTTTCGTTGATAAATATTCGTATTTTCATTATTAGGCCAGAAATATATATAGCAGCCCTCGTATTGGGCGCCTATTGTAAAGTTGTAGAGACATGTAGGGTAGAGACATGTTTTATTATTTTTTGGGTATTTTATTGATAAGCGGGGCTTCTCAGAAACAAGGGCAGGCTTATACAATTTACCCTCTTTTTTTTCAAGGCATTTTTGTCAAAGTGAAAAATCTGCTCCCTTATGCTTAGCTAGTTTGAACCATATCTAGCAGATCGGCAATGCCATGTGACTAAGGAAAAATTTTAATTTTTAATGATTATTTTAAGAAACACGATTTCTGGTCCATGCCACTTGAAAATTTTCACTTAATAGAATTGAACGTTCGAGAAGAAGTGAGTTCAGTGCTGACCCCTTTTTATACCCTTGAAAAAGGGTATTATAATTTTGTCCAGAAATGTGTAACGCATTAAAGGAAGCATCTCCGACCCCACAAAGTATATATATTCTTGATCAGCATCAACAGCCGAGTCGATATAGCCATGTCCGTCTGTCCGTCTGTCCGTCTGTCCGTCTGTCCGTCTGTCCGTCTGTCCGTCTGTTTCTATGCAAAAAATAGACAGTAGTTTTAAAGCTAGCGTTTTGAAATTTTTACCAGATCATTATTTTTGTTGCACGCAGATCAAGTTTAAGAATCGGTCGGATCGGACCACTACATCATATAGCTGCCATATAAACGACCGATATGAAAACAAGTCTTTGTATGGAAAACTTTTTTGTTTTCCAAGCTATTGCAACCGAATTCAACATTTATCCATTTGACATAGCCATACATGATTTGTGAAAGTTTGATCCGGATCAGATCACTATATCATATAGCTGCCATACAAACGACCGATATGAAAATAAGTCTTTGTATGGAAAACTTTTTTGTTATCCAAGCTATTGTAAACTAATTCAATATTTATCTATTTGACATAGGCATACATGATTTGTGGAAGTTTGGTCCGGATCGGACTACTATATCATATAGCTGCCATACAAACGACCGATATGAAAAAAAAGTCTTTGTATGGAAAACTTTTTGTTTTCAAGGGTATACCATCTTCGGCAAGCCGAAGATAACTTTTCTCACTTGTTCTAACCTAAAACACTGAATCACAAATTGAGACCGTCGAGCTAAAGAATCGTTGAGCTCCGTTTCAATTCTCTCATTATCATCCATTCCCCCAAACATGATGTAGTAAAATCGATTTTCTTGATATGCCATCGGGGAATAAAAAGATTATTATTTTCTTCTAACTCTATTATTTGCTTAAGTGTGCTATAGCGTTGATCTTCAAGCCCATGTTGTTAATAGTGTAGCCTCTTTTTTGTGATTATATTTTTAGCTTTTTGAATCATTTTAAAAAATGCTTAAAAATAATAAAAGAAAACTAACACGTGGATGATGAGGACTTGGAATTCTTTAACTGCATATTTTTAATCTCTAATTGTTTATAATGAAACTATTAGCTGACAGCAGAATGCAGGAATTACCAAGGCCAATATTATTTCCAGTTTAGACAATCGAAGCGCCACCTTTAACTCTGGACCTGCTGGGGAACGGAGAATCCACACTGATTACTGGCTTCAACAAGACGGTGCACCATGCCACACTGCAAACGCAACAATTATATCAGCAAAGACATCATATCCCTCTCTAATGTCCGAATTGGTAACCTTTTCCTGCTAGTCAACTCCAGGAAAATTAATGACAAATTCACCAAAGTGACCTCTTTACCCGGCTTATGCGAAATCGAGTGCAAGCTCCACAACACTCTCTTGTCAAAGGCACCATTTACGCACCCTGCCTTATTAACATTCCAGAAAACGAAACTGTTGAGGAACTAAAATCTCAAAATGTACACAGCGTTTTCAAGTTCACCAAAATAATCGACGGCACTCCCAAACCATTTGGAAAAATTCTCGTAACGTTCGACCGTTTCGCTATTCCCAGTAAATTCCTCGCAAGAACTGCAAGAACCCAGCCGCCTGTGTATCATGCAATCTCACCCCCCACCTTCTCGTGCCCTGCACTCGCATTTTCTGTGCAAACTGCATCGGCGAACACCCAGCTTCCTAACCCGAATGCCCACAATATCAAACACAAAAAACACCTTCTTCACATCAAAACAAGCAAAAAATGCAGTTTCCGTGAAGCTCGCACGATCCTAAAGCAACAACAAAACACAACAACTAACTCCACGCTTACCTACTCGACCTTCGCAAACCAAAACCCAGCATGCGCTGTTCTTATCACAAAAACCCGAAATCCAGACACGATTACAAACACCGACTTGCCCGCCAGCTCGACAAAAGTACCAACTCCTCTCTCACGAACGTATCGCACTTCTCGTGCCAACTCTTTGAATCTCTAAGAGAATCTTACTTCCTAAAACTGTTTTCTCTTACTTAAGCCCAACAAGTAAACTGAAAACATGTTTGGAACAAACTCGCTCCCTTTGGTCGGAGCAAATGCTCTAATCGGACAAACCTACAACGACAACAATACATTAATGACCTCAAGATTCAACTTAAACAAATCAATTGCTTCACACACCTCAAACCTACCAACAATAATCAGACGACACTATGGATGGTCCCGACTCTTAGTCCCGATCCTCTCACCCTTACTTTCATATGCACAAACTACACATCACATCAAAATACACACCACAAATAAATGAGAATATATTCCAATAAAATGTAATCATGACAATTACTATATTATAATGGAATCCACGGTATTTTTAATAATAACAACGAACTGACACTACTTATAAAAGACCACGCACCCGACATTGTATTTTTGCAGGAAACCAACCTTCCATGGAATTTTACAAATTTTATTTGCCCAAAAGAATATACATATTGGTTATTTCCACAATTTTTCTTATAACACCTCAGCCAAACAAGGCATTGGTGTTCTTATTAAAAGGAACGTCCCACATACGTCATACACATACTCGTACTGCTCCGCATTGCAGCTTAATTTTGAACAGGTTATTAATATTTTATATGCGTTCATCCCACCAAATCAAACCTTTTCATCCTCTGACATATCAGAAATTCTACAAAATCTATGGATTCACATTACTCCTTGGTGACCTAAACTCATGGAGTCCTCTATGGGGCTCACCGCGCATAAGGGGTAAAAAAATCAAAAGCGTAATTCTTGAAAACAGCTTAATTGTCCTTAATGACAGTTCCCCGACTCACCTTTCAACTCACAACATTTTACCGCACATCGATATCTCACTGATATCTCCACAGAGAGCCCATATGTGCAGCTGGTCAAGTTAATCCACATAAACACACCTACCCGCCCCGATAATACTTTACTCCTGCCTAAATACAAGGCAGACCTAACAAACTGGAAATGCTTTAAAGAAAATGGCGAAAAATCAGCAGCATATTGGACTGACAGTTGCCTAAATCAGCAAGTCGCACAAATGTCGAAAGTCATACGAGCAGCTGCAAACTGCAGCATTCCCCAAACGAAAAGAGTGATCCACAAAGCCAAAGTGCCATGGTGAAACGCTAACCTTCAACAGCTTAGGGACCAAAAGCAATGCTTGTTCTCGTCCTACAAAGCCAATATGAATGATACAAACCTCATCAGATACAAAAAAGCAAACTCCCTTTTCAAAAAAGCCGTACTTTTGGCCAAGCGTAACTCCCTTGAAAAATGTACTTCCAAAATCTCCCCAGTATCTTCCACAAAATAGTATGGTCCAATATAAAATGCCTAGCCGGCATCCCTCCCACACCGTTCAAATATATCAAATCCAACTCAGGTACTCTAACTGGACCATTTAATATCGCCGAAGAGTTTGCCTTATCTTGGTCTGAGTACTCTTCCGACCAACATTTTTTAACAAAGCATATACGAGAAAAAAATCGGTATCTTTCAGAGCCCTATCTCATCGACTCACTTTCCCCATCGGCTACATGCTTAGATTCCTAATTCACACTGCTTGAAATAGAAAAATCAGTCGCAAAAGCAAAAGAAAAAAGCCCTGGGGCCGACAGAGTATCATACCCTATGCTCAAAAGCCTATCTCCCCACCTAAAAACAAAACTTTTGGATATCTTTAAACAAATGCTAAACACTGGAAAATACCCACATACATGGAGTTCGGCTACCATTATGCCTATCTCAAAACCAAACAAACCTCCTTCCGATATTAACAGCTACCGTCCAATTTCCCTGTTATTCTGTCTAGGAAAAACCTTAGAAAAAATAATAGCACAAAGATTTATCTGGTTCATTAAACGCCACTACCTAATTTCCCATAACCAAGTTGCTCTTAAAAGAAATCATAGCACGATAGACGCGTTATTGCGTTTCCAACACTTCGAGTCGAACGCTCTTTCAACCAAAAATCACGTCTCTATCTTGGCGACGGATATTGAAAGAGCCTTCGGCCGCCTAGGGATACATGCCGTACTTTGCAGACTCGAGCGCTGGGGCATTGGTCCAAGGCTTTTTAACCTAATTAAAGCCTTCATGACCAATCGGTCCTTCAGGGTTCGAATAAACCATGTCACATCGAACTCCTACATTTTACACAATGGAATTCCGCAAGGTTCGCCACTTCTGTGGTTTTATTTATGATATCAATTTAAGAAATAAATAACATTGTAACTCGGCTTAAAGATATTTACATCTCACTATACGCAGACGACGCCATCATCTTTACAAAAAAAAAAAATATTAATACAGTCAGAGCAAAATTTTTAGAAATATTGCAAGAAATTAGCTTGTGGCGAGCAACCTCTGGGGCCTCTCTGGGGCCATTGAAAAATGTCAACTATTACATATTTGTCGGAAACAACGTTGTAACCTTTCCGACATTGACTTTAACAGCCGCACAATAAAAGAAGTAAACTTTTTAAAAATCTTGGGGATAACCTTCGACTCGAAACTACTTATCCAACAGCACTATCAGATTCTGATAAAACAACTGGAAAATAGTTTTAACATTATTAAATTTCTATTATCTAAACTGACTGTCATAGATATTACACGCGCATTAATGCTATCTAAAATTGACTACGGTCTGCCAATCTTCGGTTGGTGTGCTAAATCGCACTTAAAAAAGTTACAAGACCCATATCACAGAGCGATTCGTCGCGCCATTCACGCATTTCCCACATCTCCAGTAGCGTGCACATTTGCAGAATCCGGTCTTCCGAGTCTCCAATCACGCGTAGAAGAAACTACATTGATGCTTATCCCGAAGCTGTACACCACGTCCAACTACTTTCTATCCAAAGACTTCGGAGCCATTTTCGAAGAAAAGCGGAATTTTAAGTGCATATCCACTCGAAGACGTTGCGTCAACTACATTAAGCAACTTGACCTCCCCCCCCCCCTAAGCCCAGGAGGTCCTTCAAAACGCCAGCACTTCGGGATCAAACTGCCTAAAAAACCTGCAAATCTACAATGCTGCCAAAAAGGATACATACCGCTTGGAATACCAAAAACGTTATTTGAGCGCACAAGAAGATCTTGGTGTGAAAGACTGGATTTACACCGATGGTTCTAAAGTAACCGACTCAGCCACGTTTGCGGTTGTTGACTGCAACCGTAAAATAATTGCAGGGTGTAGGCTCCCGTCATACAACTCCATATTTACAGCCGAAGCTTTCGCCATTCTCAAAGCATGCCAATTCGCCTCCAAAAACGCTGGTAAATCTGTTATCTGCACAGAGAGCCTCTCCTCTCTTTCCGCTATAAGCAACTGGAATCACAATGATCCCACATCACAAGAAGTTAGGCACATTCTAAGTTCTCATCCAACAAAAATTACTTTACTTTGAGTTCCCAGTCATCAAGGAATCCATGGAAATGAACTCGCTGACAAAGTCGCCTAAGAGATGAGACTTACACCATCAATCCTTATCACTCCGTTTAACTGCAAGGATATCTAAATTTTGTCCAAAAAGTTCAGTTGATTATATACAGTAATAACCCATAAGTTTCGAGTCGAAGGCCGCCGTACCTACTCATTAAATTTATTAGGTTTAGTATTGTATACTAGATTTTATTTTGCTAAATAAATAAATAAATAAAAAAATAAAAAATATATCATTTATAGATATCGGTTGTTTGTTCTCAACCAAATTTAATGTTTACATACCGATATAAAAGAACGGATTTTGGGATCAAATCACCAAAAATCGCATTTCACTAATTAACTTGATTAAACTCCTACTGACGCTTAGTCTGCAGGATTTTCTTCGGATTTAATATGATTCCATTCAGTATTCTTTAGTTTTCGAATTTCATCTGTTTTAAATTTAATAAGTTACATCTTATTTAAACCATTTAATCCAAGCTAGCATTATTGTCGAATCACTCCATGCCTAAAGTTCTATGTTATTATTTTGCTTAGTACTAATATCTCTTTTATGCATCATTACCTTATTGAGCAGGTGCTTAATTTCTTTTGCTTATTTTTTATGGTAAACGAATGCTATAGTAACGTACGATTGCCGCATATGCCTTTCCAAAAGCGTCTGCAAAACTATCAAGTTGGATACCTAGCTCTAATTCGCTAGTGAAGTACACATGATTATATTTTTAGAATTTTCGCAGTGGCGACGGTTTGAAAAAAAAATTTTAAGTCGACAAAAAAAATCGACTTTAATTGTTTATAACTTTCGCTGTTGTTGATCAATCGCGATAAAATCGTGTGTACTATGTATTAGGTCAAGTAAAAAGTTCGGTTTTTATCGAAGAGATGACGTTATTGTTCATAGTAATAGTGTTACGTGTCGCATCATATCACACTATACGGCGCTGGAAAGGTGTTTATTCGCGCTATAAGTTCGTCCTTGACAGTTTTTCAATTGATTGACTCAGTACGTTGTGAGCGCTCGTCAAAGATGGACACCAGCAAAGAGAAAATTCGCTTTTTTTACAATTTTTCTTCGATCAAGGCTAAAAAGCAGCCAAAGCGTCTGAAAAAACTAATTTAGTTTATGGGCCCGATACTGTAAATGAACGTGTAGTACAAAAGTGGTTTGCTAGGTTCCGTTCTGGTAATTTCGATAATAAAGATGCACCACGCGTCGGGAGGCCTGTGGTCGAAAATTGCGATAAAATCATGGAAATAGTGGAAACAGACCGTCACGTAAGCACTTATTTAATTGCTGAGGAACTAAAGATGAGCCAGAAAACCGTTTGGAACCATTTGCATAAACTTTGATTCAAAAAGAAGCTCGATGTTTGGGTGCCACACGAACTAACGCAAAAAAAAAAGGTGGACCGAATTTCCATCGGCGAATCGCTGCTGAATTGCAACAAAATCGACCCGTTTCTGAAGCGGATTGTGACTGGCGATAAAAAATGAGTCACTTACGACAACATCGAGCGCAAACGGTCGTGGTCAAAGCTCAGGGAAGCGGCCCAGACGGTGGCCAAGATCCGGTCTTGGCGGCCAGGAAGGTCACCTACGTAATGGGTTAAATATTTTAGAAAACGTGGATACAATACATCTTTTACTCAACATTTTTGGATTCAATCAACTTACTGTGAATTTTAATTCGTCCTTTTTAGGGTTCCATTGTACCCCTAAGCTTTTTATACACTTATCTTTTATGATGCTAATTATTTTATTATCTCTTGTATTTTCCTATAAATTCATTATATTTAGTTATTTGAAACCCTTTTCTTTAAATTAAAACTAGAAATAGATGATTCTTTTGATATTAATTGGACTATGAATTTATTGTCTCTATTGAATTAGTTCCCGTCATAAGATCATCCACATAGGAGTAATTTTTTATGGTTTCCCAATTCTTTTTATTTTGACGGTTACGTCGGTAAACTTGGAACACGAAAACCAACCGCTCAGCTGACTACTAACTTGGGCGAGCAACAAGAAAGGCAGATCGAAAAGAAGGAGAAAAGGGCCGAGTCGCAAACAAATCAGGAGAGGAGTTTTTTAACTTGTTATACCCTTGAAAAAGGTATTAATTTTGTCCAGAAATGTGCAACGCATTAAAGGATTTTTACCGACCCCACAAAGTATATATATTCTTGATCAGCATCAATAGCCGAGTCGATATAGCCATGTCCGAATGTCCGTCTGTTTCTATGCAAAAAATAGACAGTAGTTTTAAAGCTAGCGTTTTGAAATTTTGCCCGTGTGAAACCGGGCCTTTTATGGCCTCGAAAACTCTCGCTTCTGGTATTTGTGGATTGACCGCTTCCGAAGGCGGTCGGCTGTCTAATCTGTGTCATAGTGGAGTCTAATTCCATAGGCTCAGGTGACTGATTATAGTATTTGCTTGTGCTATGGGCCGAATTATCCTGTTGGGGCCTATTTTGTTTTTTATAGAAGTGAGGGTTTCCCCTGGCCATCTTCGGCCCTGCTATTTTTTCCCTGTGGCTCTCATGAGCGGCTTTGATTTTTTCGCTGCTCATGAGTGAGTGCCTTATCTTCCAAAACTCTTGCATACATGGCAGCAAAGGTAGTGCGTTCTATGGTTGCCTCGGATTCCCTAGCTAAAGCTAAAGCTGAGGGCAAATCCTTGGGTTGAGCCGATAGGACTATGGCTCTCAAGGGTTTCCTGAGACCAGCAATGAACGCATGGAGGGCATCTTATTTAACCTTAGTATTGAATAAAATAGCACTGTCCGGTTCGTGTGTCATAACGATCTTATTTGTTATTAATGTTAACTATTTTTCTACGTCGTCTTAATACTGCATCAGGCTAAGTGGCCCTTGCCTGACCATCTCAAGTCCCTGCCAAAGGACACGCAGGGACGTTTTGTCCGCGAAGGGCCTGGCTAACGACTCCAGATATTATTGCCTGTAGCTTGGCAGCCTCCATGTCTGTAGTTTCCATGTTTCTAAATCCTACCCGTCGTCACAATCGTATTCGACTTTAATATCTCCATATTCACTTGCCCAACTCATTGACTAATGGTTGGCACTACACTACAAAATATTATTGCCGAGCACAATTGACCGGTTCCATAAGACAACGAAATTACGTTGCGCGAGAAACTAGGATGGAGGTAGAAAACTTTTACCGTAAAAGAGGTTTTCACAAAATATAATTCCGGCTGATTTAAAAAAAAATTTTTAAGCCGCAAGAAACATAGGGTACCTTGGGGTATGCAATTTATTTTTAATTTAATAAATTTTTTTTTTATTTTAATTTTTAGTAACTTATTTTTTTATTATTTTTTTATTATTTTTTTATTATTTTTTTATTATTATTTAATAAACAAAAGATATGCAATATATTTTGTATTACAAACTCTCGAGGTCATGTCGCTGAGTTCACTCATTAAACTTACATGTTTTGTAACTAAACTAGCCTGTTAGGTTAATATTGTTGTCGTTGGTCTGATAAAATTTGGCGCCAAATACGTTATGCTGTCCCGCGTCGATGTGTAAGGTTGAAGTTTAGTCCAGCGGCGTTAGCTGCTATCCTTGGAATTCTGCAGTGGGACTACAATTAGTTGCGACAAGTCTACTTATGACGTTTATGTTGGAGAGTTTACTTCCTCTCTAATCACCGGTCTTGTGGCTCGGCAATTATATCAATAATAAGACAAGGTTTTTATGGCTAAAGCCGGAGCAATGTTTATTGGTCAAGCGTAAGTTTCGTATCTTAGACAGAACTGAAGTACAAAATATATTGAAGCATAAGTCTACCCTAGCTCCAATTCAACACGCCATAAAATCGTGGTTGTTTGTGTGAATCTACTTATTTGCTAGGGTATTATTTATGTAAAACTACGAGCCCTGCCCACTATTAATTCGCACGGCCAATGTTTTTACGCATATGCAATGTTTAGCACACAATATATGTGAAGATAATGCAGATAACAGATACAAACATATATTTTTCGGAAAGATAATTTTATTCTCTATTTGATAGAAAAAAAATTTTGTTGTTATTTAACGTACAACAACAACAGCATTTATTTACATACACTATTCTTGATATTTTTTACAAACACTTGACCACTATTATTTCGTACGCTACAAACTTTACAGTCTATTTGGCTTAATATAATATATATACTTAATATTAATACTTGGTAACATCACCCTTAGCCTCTATAACACATTTACAACGATCGTGCATTGAAATAAGCAGGTATTGGCACTGCTCTGTTGAAATAGAGTCCCATATTTCTTGCAGTTTAATTTTTATACCCTTGAAAAAGGGTATTTTAATTTTGTCCAGAAATGTGTAACGCATTAAAGGACGCATCTCCGACCCCACAAAGTATATATATTCTTGATCAGCATCAACAGCCGAGTCGATATAGCCATGTCCGTCTGTCCGTCTGTCTGTCCGTCTGTCCGTCTGTTTCTATGCAAAAAATAGACATTAGTTTTAAAGCTAGCGTTTTGAAATTTTTACCAGATCATTATTTTTGTTGCACGCAGATCAAGTTTAAGAATCGGTCGGATCGGACCACTATATCATATAGCTGCCATACAAACGACCGATATGAAAACAAGTCTTTGTATGGGAAACTTTTTTGTTTTCCAAGCTATTGCAACCGAATTCAACATTTATTCTAATGACATAGCCATACATGATTTGTGAAAGTTTGATCCGGATTAGATCACTATATCATATAGCTGCCATACAAACGACCGATATGAAAACAAGTCTTTGTATGGAAAACTTTTTTTTTTCCAAGTTATTGCAACCGAATTCAACATTTATTCATTTGATATAGCCGTACACGATTTGTGAAAGTTTGGTTTGGATCGGACCACTATATCATATAGCTGCCATACAAACGACCGATGTGAAAACAAGTCTTTGTATGGAAAACTTTTTGTTTTCAAGGGTATACCATCTTCGGCAAGCCGAAGATAACTTTTCTCACTTGTTAGCTCTGGAATAGTTCTTTGAGGCTCATTTCTCAAGCGCCTCTTCATGATTCCCCATATATTTTCAATTGGGCTGAGATCTGGACTATTAGATGGCCAATCCAAGGGCTCAATTCCTTTTTGCTCCAGCCGACTTCGGGTTTTTCTACTTGTGTGAGATGCTCCATCTTGCTGAAAAGTACATTCACCACCATCTGACAGCTTTGGTATTGATGGCAGCAAATTTTCTTCCAATATATGCATGTACTTTTCAGCGTTAACAACTCCATCAACAAAATGCAGTTTTCCTACCCCCTTGGCAACCCCACACCATAACGCTTGCAGGGAACTTTACTGTCCTTTTAAGACAATCTTTATGGTACGCTTTTATGGTACTTTTTAGGCAAAGCAAAAGCCATTGCTCACACTTCGTCAAAAGAAGAAGCGTTTGCAATGGACTAAGCTGAGAATATCGTGGACTCAAAGGCGATGAATCTAAATTCGATGTGTGTGTGGGTGATTCGCGGAGAAGAGTTGTTCGTACAAAGGCAGATTGTGGGCGTGGCAGTTTTTTGAGGTTAGCGGGGGAGCGTGGTCGTGGCAGTTTTTTGCTGTTTGCGGGGGAGCAGGGGGTGATATCAAAATAAAAAATAAAAATAAAACTTGTACTGCGTATGGAAATTACCTATCCAACGATATATGACACATGTCTGTAGCTTTTGTAGTTTTTGAGATCTAGGCGTTGATACGGACAGACAGACGGACAGACGGACGGACGGACGGATAGACGGACATGGCCATAACGACTCGGCTGTTGGTGCTGATCAAGAATATATATACTTTATGGGGTCGGAGATGCTTCCTTCTGCCTGTTACATACATTTGCACCATATTGTGATACCCTTTTCACCCATTTTTAATGGGTACAGGGTATAAAAAGGAAAAATTCAAAATGTTATTCAGGTTTTTAGGTAATATATCTAAGAACTTAAAAATATTTCTTTTTACTATTTTAAATGAATTAACGGGTAGTAAAAAACCAATTTCATAAAAATAATCCATAATTGGAGGCCAAAAAAGTTTAAGTACACTTTGGAAAATCATAAATTCTATAGTGTTAATATTTGGTAGGACCTTCTTTTACGGCAATAACTGCTTGGAGGCGACGCTGCGTAGTGTGTACCAACACCTTTGTGTCCTTTTCTAGGATCTTATCCCACTCAGACTACAAAACTGTCATTAGGGACTCCTTTGAGGTTATTTTGTGCTTCCTTATCCTTTTGTTCAACAAATTCCAAATGTGCTCAATAGGATTGAGGTCGGGAGACTGAGAGCAGCCACTCCTTGACCAGATATGACGTATGTTTTGGGTCTTTATCGTACTGAAATAGGAATGTCTTCACATTCAACTGGAGCTGGGTCGCGCTGTCTTTAAGATTTTCCTTCCAAATTTTTAAATATAAATGCTTGTCCATAGTATCATTAATAAAGACAAGTTTCCAAATGCCAGCAGTCCCAATGCAGCCCCAAACCACTACGCCGCCGTGCTTCACAGTTGGTGTTACATTTTTAAGGACCTATGCGGCGTTAGGATTTCTCACTACTTTCTGTGAGCCATCCGAACCAAAAATGTTGAATTTGGACTCATCACTCCATAGGACATTGTCCCAAAACGATTCCGGCTCGTTTACATATTTTTGTGCGAATTCCAGCTTTTTCTTGCAGTTCGCCAACGAAATTAACGGCTTTCTGCGAGATGTTCTTGCGTTGTACCCATCCTTATGGATGACAGTTCCCACAGTTTGAGGGTGAACAATTTTGCCTGAGCTCCTAAATATCGTTCCTAAATTGCCGTTCCTTCCTGTCAGTCAGTTTTTTTGGTCGACCTAACCTGGGCTTAACCTGGAGGTTGCCGGAGTCGCCGTATGATTTTATTATAGTTTGCACACTGAAAGCAGGCTTCTGGATTATTCTGCCAATTACCCTAGCACCTTTCCCTTCCATGTACAATATTAATATTAATTTCCGTGTTTCAAGTGGAATTTGGTTTCCTCGTCTCATGTCGACTCTCTATCTCTAACACCAAATCAAACAAAAACAAGTGAAAGTTATCTTTGGCTTGCCGAAGTTGGTATACCCTTGAAAACAACAAAGTTTTCCATACAAAGACTTGTTTTCATATCGGTCGTTAGTATGGCAGCTATATGATATAGTAGTCCGATCCGGACCAAACTTTCACAAATCGTGTATGGCTATATCAAATGAATTAATGTTGAATTCAATTGCAATAGCTTGGAAAACAAAAAAGTTATCCATACAAAGACTTGTTTTCATATCGGTCGTTTATATGGTAGCTATGTGATATAGTGGTCCGATCCGATTTTTAAACTTGATCTGCGTGCAACAAAAATAATAATCTGGTAAAAATTTCAAAACGCTAGCTTTAAAACTGTCTATTTTTTGCATAGAAACAGACGGGCAGACGGACATGGCTATATCGACTCTGCTGTTGATGCTGATCAAGAAAATATATACTTTGTGGGGTCGGAGATGCTTCCTTTAATGCGTAACACATTTCTGGACAAAATTATAATACTCTTTTTCAAGGGTATAAAAAATTCCAAAACACAATAGTGCAAAACCAACTTCAGCGTTCGTAAAGAATTCACGATTACCGTCAGAATTACGAAGAACTTGCCAAAAAAAATAATGGTTGCGACGAACGTACGTAAACTTTCTTGGCGCCGTTTTCAATCATTTTTTTATATTTCAGCTAGACAGAAGTTTACGAAAGCAGTGACTTTTTTGATTTTCTCAGAATTTAAAAATCTGCGCTTCATCCAAGGTTTCAAGGACGAGGTTGACGCCGCGGGCTCCCCCAAACTTTGGTTCGTGGCTGGAGTGATCCTGAACGTTGGTCGGATTGGTTCATTCATCTTTTTTTTGCCATAAAGGAGAAAACGAGCCTCCATCACGATACAGCGAGCGATTGATAAGTTTAATATAACCGGGGAGGGTCATAAATCTGAGGAGGGGGGTAGTTAACAACTGAAAAGAACATTCGATCTATCTGATTCGCCACCTAAGTAGTTTTACATAAATAATACCCTAGCAACAAAGTACATTCACACAAAAAATGCTCAGCACCCCGCGCTATCCGGAGTGCCGAATTGCAATACATGCTGAGTCGGCGTGCCGACCACGATTTTATGGCGTGATGCATTGGAGCTAGGGTAGACTTTACTTCAATATATTTTGTAATTCAGTTCTGTCTAAGATACGAAAGCTTACGCTTGACCAATAAACATTGCTCCGGCTTTAGCCGTAAAACCTTGTCCTATTATTGATACAATTGCCGAGCCACAAGGCCGGTGATTAGAGAGGAAGTAAACTCTCCAACATAAACGTCATAAGAAGACTTGTCGCAACCAATTGCAGTCCCACTGCAGAATTCCAAGGATAGCAGCCAACGCCGCTGGACTACACTTCAACCTGACACTCCTCCTACATCGAAGCGGGGCAGGATAATATATTTTATATATTCTTCCACCCTTCATCCCTGACCGTACTGGCAACCGCAGTGGCCAGTCATCTGAACAGTTGGAATCTTTTCTTTACACAGGTGAAGACTTAAATGGCCCCGGCGTGGCCCTTGGCCAGGTAAAACACAGAAAAGAAAGTGCGGATCGGCCAGGTAAGTTAGTGAAATTGCACTACAGTATATATCCCAAAAGGAAACTTAATTTTTGACAGAGTGGTTGTGCAACATAACCTCGAAGGCGAGTTGCCCAGCTGCCAAAGGGCCGTATTGCAGAAGATCAATAGTGCTCTGTGGACGCACAGTGAGCCAGGCAGCTCAGCTGGTGGATCGGGAAAAAGAAAATAAACTTGCTACTAAAGCGCCACCGTCAAAGCGGGACCGGAGTTTTGTGGAAAGGAATTTGCAAGGGCAAAGGAAACAAACATCAACCACCAAAATCAAATGGTTAGGGCCGTTAAATCCTTACTAGTGGACATAAAAAACAAAAACGTTCCGAAGCCTACGCGATCGTTGAAGGTAATGAGATGTGTGCCACGTAGATAGACTCCTGTTCCGTTGTCCACCGTGACCCTGGCTGGCCGGTCATTGATGATGATGATCCCTCATCCACGCGGGTAAGCGGGTGTAGGTCGCTTGGTTGCGACTCGCAATGCGCTAGAACGCCTGCGTGTAGTTCCCTGGCGCATGAGCCTTCCGTTGATAGTTGGCAAAAGGTAGCCCCCGGTGTTGGGGTGCGGTTTTTAATTGTATGGACTTCTTCTCCACACTTTGCTACCATGTTGTCGGTTATTCGCAGCATAACCCCTTTGCAAGTGACTGGAAAAATAGTGACCTTCTTACAAGATATTTTTATTTTGGGGAATTTGATAATGAAGTGTATCATGTTAGAGGATTGTAGTATTTTTACAAACGATGCGGACATAAGATCCCCTATGGGGATATCTGTGGGTTCTTTCAGCCTAACTGATTTTAAGTCAGCATGATCTAGGATATTTGGACTGACAATATTGTTTTTCGCCAGTGTTACAGCCAACATTAAATTCTTTAACTCCATCATTAGTATTCTATTCCTAGCCAGCAGTGTCTCATAAAAATGGCCAGTGTCAATTTGGGTATTTTTATTTGTTTGCAAGATTTGATTTACAGTTGTTGATAATTGGTTGATTCGACTTTGTATTCTAGTATTAATTTTGATTTGCCTATTGTTTGACTGTGTCAACTGCCACTCTGTGAACCCAACTCTTTCTAGATCGCCGGCATCCGTCGTCCCCGCTACTACCTTTAGCATTGAGCCCAGAAAATCTAAACTCCTTGCGATTCTGTGGTGAACGCTTAACGAATCCAGCGTGTCCCTAAGGTGCGAGGTGTCCACTTCTAGCAACTTCCTCATGTGAGACTGTGGAAACATTTCGTTCATGCTGCTTGTTTCTTCTATTACGCGCATGTATTCCGAAAGATTTGCCGAGTGGGTCACGTACGCGAGCTCCTTCCACACCAGGATCTCTCCATCTATGATGGGGATATACCTTGTTTGTGAATAGTAAGTGATGTGCGCTGACACCAATGACAGTGAGAGGAGGATGAAAATTCTGCGCCTGTGGAAATGTATTTTTTTAGTCACTTTTTCTTGTTCGCTGAGGTTTATCCCATCACCAATTAATTTTATCCTAAAACTAAAATATCGTGCCTTTGGCAACGGACTTAATGTCGACTTAATGGAAGTTTGCCAAACGGCTGATGATAGGTAGTAATAATAAAAAGTTTAAAATTAAGCGAGAGAGTCATTTTAAGTTGTCTTTGTGGACCACCCTCCCTTCAATGAGGACCGTGGTCCCCAGGTCTGCTTGTATGGCTTTTTCCTCACACAAGGGAGTGAGTTTATTGCCAAGCCTTCTATTAGTTTTGACCGAAACCATTTCGCCCACTTCGAAGACTCTGTTTTGTCGAGATGCATTCTCTCTAGACCTTAGCGCGTGTTGAGCACTCTTAATTTTGTCAGAAATCCGTTCTTGTGTGTCGTCCGTAGATTCTTGTATTGCGTCGACTGGTCTCTTATCGATGACCGAATGGATTGATTTTTTATATCTGGTAGTGGCTAACAAGATTATCTCCACAGTATCACGTATGCCCTTGTCAATTTTTAGGGACCTGGCGAGCTCTAGTAGAGTGCTGTGAAAATGTTCCACTTGCCCGTTTGAGACACTGTGAAGGGGTGGCGCATTCGTGATGCTGACGCCAAAATGGTTGTCTAGCATGGCCGTGATCGTGTGCGATTTTAACGATGGCTCGTTGTCGCAGTAAATCACTTTGGCCTTTGGGAAGAAATTCATGACCTGTAACAAGGCCGGTTTCAAATCCTCAATTGTTCTTGACGGCACATGCTGTACGACGGCGAAAACTTGTCAATGCAAGTGAGAAAATAATTTTTATCCGTTGAGAAAATGTCTATGTGTAGCATTTCTCCTACATGAGAAGGAATCGGTGACTCGCCAGTCTCTTGTTTCTTCAGATGCCTATCATGTTTAGCTTTCGCGCATGTTTTGCAGTTTTGGACAATTTCATTGGCTAGTTTGGCCATTTTTGGAAAGTAGTACTCCGTGGGAACCTGCTTCACATTTTCTTGGGCCGACCGGTGGGCCCTATTGTGTTCTGCTAATATGACTTCCATCCTTTCCTCGACCCCAAAAATATCTGTAACACGGTTTTTGCAGTGCCAGAATTTTGTAGTCGGGAATCTCCGCACTAAGTCGTCCTGCACCGTTGCTAACGTGTGCAAATCGCAATGGAGGGCGTTTACGCCCTTGGGGACTATTGCATCCACAAGGTCATTGAGTAATGACTCCTTGTCGGTGTAGTTGATCGCGTGTCGTTTCTTATTTTTGAAGAGAACGAAAGAGCGTTTTAGCGGAAAGCGGGTCTCTTCTAGAAATAGTTGGTTCTTGAAGCAGTTTAGGGGCTTATCCGTTGTTTCTAAGGTGTGGGTGAGGGAAATCTCACTGTGAATGGTCGCAACGCATGATTCTGCGTCCTGTTCTTCTATGGTATTAATTTGCTGCCTAGATAGGGCATCAGCAACCAAATTTTCTTTTCCCGGTTAATATACTACCTTCGCACCCGTTTCCTCGATGCGACCCTTCCACCTTTTAATTTTTGCGTTAGGGTTACAATCTGATACCGGGAATGACAATGGCTGATGGTCAGTGAAGATAGTTATACCATTCACCGCATATAAATAGTGTCGCAGTTTGGCCAACGCCCAAACGACGGCTAATAATTCCCTTTCATTTGTGGCATAGTTCATTTCCCTATCCTTTAATGTCCTCGAGATCATTGTAATAGGACGGTTCTCTTGTGAAAGCACTGCTCCAATACCGTAGGCTGAAGCATCCGTCGTTAGATGGAATGGCTTCTTGTAATCCGGGTATCTAGGCATAACATCTTCGGATGCCAAAATGTTGCGCAGTTTTTCGAAAGAATTTTTTTGCGCCTCATTGCATTGTACTTGGATGTGTCGCGATCTATGTCTACTTACACTTCCATTTTCGCCCTTTAAGAAGTCCGAAATAGGCCTTGCTATGGCTGCAAAGTTCTTAATAAAGCATCTGTAATAGCTCGCGAGACCTAGGAATGATCTGACCTCAAATACTGTTTTTGGTTCGGGGAACTCTTTTATGGCCCTGACCTTTTCTGGGTCGGTAGTGGTGCCACCTCTGGTGACTGTAAAGCCAAGAAAGTTAATGCTTTAAAAAAAAAAATACTTGGCTTTTTAACTGAGACTCTCATATTTGCATCGCTTATGGTTTTCAAAACCCAATCCACGTGCTTGATATGAGCATTCTCATTTTCTGAGAAGATTATTACATCATCGACGTAGACATAGCAGGTCTTGATTTGGACTTGAGGTCCAGTGTCGTAAAGAATTTGGCCTTGCCCAAGTTGCCCAGTACCATGGAGATATCTGGCATCGGGTATTTGTCCGGGATAGTCCTTTCGTTTAGCTCAAGAAAGTCTATGACTAATCGTCTATTTTGATTGCCGGCCTTGTTGGTTCCTTTTTTATCAACCACCCATATTGGGTTGTTATAAGGAGACACCTTTAGCTCTTTGAGAGGTCGCATGAATTTTTCGCCGGTGTCTAAAAGGAAATTCATTGGTACCCCTGCTACTCTTCGTCTGATGACGGGTAACAGGGATTTTCCCCTAAAAAATTGACGTATTCAGAATCATACTCGGCAATGGCATCGTCGTCTATTTTCGATTCCGCTTTGGAGGCGGCGGCGGCATATGCTCCTGTCTTTTCTTCCGCATTCTGCGTAATAAAGTAAATTTTTTGTTGTTTCCTCACGGCGCCTGTGCGCTCAGAGGTGGCTGGTCTTCTGTTCTGGTAGGCATTTGCCTGGGTCGGCTGCAGCACATTAGAAAATGAGGGATCGACCTCCATAGGCTCTGGTGTGCCGTTGTTTTTGTAATTTTTGACATTTTGCGGGTCGGCGTGAACCTGTGCCTTATGCTGCCTATTAAAATACAAATTTTTGGTATTATTAGGTTGTGGATCATGGTGGTCGTACTTGTGAAGTTGACGATCCTGCGCTTTTGCAGTAGGTTTGCGATCTTTGTCTTCCTGACTTTTTGCAAAACTGGCTGCAAAAACGTACCTATCGTGGTTAGATTCCACTTTTTGCGCTAATGCCAGAGCTGATGGCATGTCTTTCAGCTTTGCCGCGATAAGCACGTCAGTGAGGTTGCGTTTAAGTCCCGAGATGAAAATACGCAAGGCGTCCTCTCGGAATTTTTCGCACAATTTTTTTGCCGACGATGACTCGTGAGACATATGAGATTTATTTGTGAGTAAGGTGAGTTTTTCTCGACCTCATCATGATACTGTTACAGGGTCATGTTGTTTCCCTGTCTTAAAGTGCTCATGTCTTGTTTAATGACATGCATTGGACGGTTGTCACTTTAAGTGAAATCGAGCCGATTTATAATAGCATCGAAATTCAGTACAGTGCCAAACGAGGATAAAACGTTATCGGCCGCGCCCCTAACTTAGTTTCTTCTAATTTTTACTGCTTCGTAATGGCGAGAGGTGCCGTTGAAATTTTTAAATATGCGATATGCAACTATCGCCGCTTGTCGCCACGAAACATATAATTCCTGTGACCCCGAGAATTCAAGCAAATATTTAACGGCATCTAAAGTCACGCTACATGGAGAATTATTAGTTATATCTATGGGTTCGTAGGTTCTAATTACGGGGGCTACGGCTGAGGTGGACGCGACATGTGCTGCTGCTAACTCGCTGGCCAGCTCCTGAATTTTCTGACGCATTTCATTTTGTACGAGTTCGTTTTTGGCGGCTTCGTCCGCTAAATTATTGGCCACAATTGCCTGTATTACAGCTTTGAGCTGTTCTGGATCTATCGCCATTGCAGGGGGATTCGCGGTTACACGTCTTAGAGGGGAAGCTTGATTTTCGCTATCGGCCTCTAAGTCTGTGGAGTATGGCTTATTATTCCTATACTGTGAGAATCCGGGCTGCATAAGCAGTCCAATTCGCTTAGGTATGTAAAAGCTGCCTGTGTGGGTAGCAGTTGATCAAAGACAAACAAACAATAAATAAAGACAAAGGCTGCAGCGTCGAATGTCGCGCTTGAATAGAATGGAAACGTAAAACAACAAAATTAAATGAAAAGCGAACGTACGCGCTGTTATAAAAAATAATTATATGATTTTTGTTTTTATTCACATTGATTTCTGTTGTAAATAATTTTTCTGTTCAAAATAATCTCTGTTGAAAATAATTTTTTTTGTTTAAAAGAATTTCTGTTGAAAATAATTTTTTTTCACTGTAACATTGGCGTTGATTAACAATTTTTTTATTATTATATTTAAAAAAAAAAACGCTTCTGTGCAGCGGTTTGTGGTACATAAAAATATAAACAAACTTTAAATGCGTTTAGCCAAAAATCACATTTTAACAATCAACCACTCCCCGTATTCACCTGATATGGCTCCGTGCGACTTCCACCTTTTCGAAAAAATGCATTTGCCGATGAAAGGAAAGCGTTATGCAGACATGGACATGGAAAGCGTTATGTATTATGTATTCCACTACTTATCTAGCATTTTTTTGGCAATATTTCTAACCACCTTTCCTTAAGCTGCTATTGATTTCGTAAGCATGCTATTGGAGCATGCTTTACTAATTTGTTGTGATTTTCACATCCTTGAGATTCTAAGATAGTAGCTCTTTTCTTTATTAGAATCCCGTCAACTTCCCTTGTTACTTTTATCTGATCCTCAATTAGGAATGCCATTTTTTTTATACCCTTGAAAAAGGGTATTATAATTTTGTCCAGAAATGTGTAACGCATTAAAGGAAGCATCTCCGACCCCACAAAGTATATATATTCTTGATCAGCATCAACAGCCGAGTCGATATAGCCATGTCCGTCTGTCCGTCTGTCCGTCTGTTTCTATGCAAAAAATAGACAGTAGTTTTAAAGCTAGCGTTTTGAAATTTTTACCAGATCATTAGTTTTGTTGCACGCAGATCAAGTTTAAGAATCGGTCGGATCGGACCACTATATCATATAGCTGCCATACAAACGACCGATATGAAAACAAGTCTTTGTATGGGAAACTTTTTTGTTTTCCAAGCTATTGCAACCGAATTCAACATTTATTCATTTGACACAGCTATACATGATTTGTGAAAGTTTGGTCCGGATCGGACAACTATATCATATAGCTGCCATACAAACGACCGATATGAAAACAAGTCTTTGTATGGAAAACTTTTTGTTTTCCAACCTATTGCAACCGAATTCAACATTTATTCTAATGACATAGCCATACATAGTTTGTGAAAGTTTGATCCGGATCGGATCACCATATCATATAGCTGCCATACAAACGACCGATATGAAAACAAGTCTTTGTATGGAAAACTTTGTTGTTTTCAAGGGTATATTCGGCAAGCCGAAGATAACTTTTCTTACTTGTTTTTGGATGACATGGTTATTATTTCTTATATATGTATCCTTTTTTACTGTAGATAACTAGTAGATAACTTATAAATTATAAATTAAGAAGGCAAAACTAAAGGAACTTACCACCGATGCTTCCGCCGATGCTTCCAGAGATGTTGCCACCGATGTTGGGTGGGTCGATTATGCTGCTCTCGCAACAAGTAAAAGCTTATTAGATTCCATTTGCTGATAATCCACTCAGGGCACTGAACTCGGCTTCCAGCAGAATTATTTCTTTTATCATTTCATTTCCTTTCTTTTTTCATTGTGTCAAATCACTAGCTGCGAGGTGCACTCGTTAACTTATATAGTACTATAAGAGATCAACTATTTACATTTATGCGCCCAGCGACTTTAATGCGTTGGTATGTGGGCGGCCTAAGTGATTTAATTGCACTTGCATTTTTTATTGTCTTTTGGTCCGATCCCTTTTAGATTCTTCTAATACTTTTTTATATCCAAATAACTATCATCAGACCATATAACAGCCCTTCTAGGGCTATTGACAAAAAGGGCTTCATAACACTGAATATAAAAATAAATGGATGAGCGACTTTAGGAAGGTAAAAGAGGACTGCGAAAAAACGTCGTTCTCGGTGATCAATGGGAAATACGAGTTCTGTCGATTACCTTTGATTGAAAAAAGCGGATAGCATTTTTTAGAGAACCATTGACGACATTCTGATAAAGCATATAGGAAAAATATGCTACGCCTACGTGGTTGACGTCATATTTTTTCTTAAAACGAAGTCGACCATGTGAAGCATATCGATGCAATTTTAAATGCTTATGAGATTCCAATATAATGGTATCATAAAATAAAGAAGTTCTTTTAAGAGAGCTTCAAGTTGTTCGGATTTGTTATTACTAAAAATGGGACAAAAACGAAAAAGTTAGGGCTATATGGGAAATTATTGACCAAAAGCCCTTTTTGGTTTACGATAATATCTAGGTCTAGTTATTAGTTTTTACAAACAAATCATTTAGGACTTCGCAGCAACAAAGCGCCTTCGATAGTTTGAGAAGCATACTGTCTTCCGAAGATGTTATCTTCATGTGCCCGAATTTCAAGCAGCCTCTTGATTTAACTCCTGATGGTTCAGTGGACGGAATTGTTGCGGTACTGTCTCTAGAAGTAAAACCAATTATCAAGATTTTGCGAACGCTGAAACAATGCGAAGCGCACTACCATATTGCACGGAAGTTGTTAACCATTGTCTGGGCTCTGGGTAAATTGAAAATTACTTACATAGGTGAAAAGAGATTAAAATTTTCACAGACCACCAACACTGACATTCGCTGCCTCTTTCAGAAAATCAAACGCCAAATTCAAAAGGTGGAAATCATATATTCATGAAAATAATGCAAATGTGAATGAAAAGAAAATTTTCTATCAAAAAGGAAACTATTTGAAAAATGAAGGGTAGTCAGATGCTGCAACGATTCAGAGGGAAATATCGCTTTCATACTCGATTGATTCGGCAGAAAAATCTTTAAATATTTTCAAGACTCAGTTTGTCCTCGAAGAAGCCATGATTTAAAGAGGGACACCATAGTCTTTGGCAGGAAAATACGATAGAAAATATATTTTACAGATGAAAACACGCTATTCGAAGTAATCGAACCACTTTTTAATACCAACACAGTAAGATCGATTTACTGTGATCTGCCAACGTTAGGCAAAAAGAGCATGATTTCCCTGAGCGTATGTTTGACATGTTCTTGGGTGAAACTCACCACGTAAGAATTTCCACAGCTTTGCAACTTTTGCACTCAGACGATCCATATGATCCAACGATTAAGGTTTCCACTGAAATCATTACTTGTCTCGAGCTTAAGTCTCCCCATTCATCTTATAAAATTAGTTGCATGCGTAAGGCTGACTTTCGAAAACAACATCAATTAATTCTTGCATTGAATTGTACTTACACTTACTGTAGATACTTAGATCTTTCCCCATATGTGGAAGAAATCTTTCCGATATTGCCAATTATACAGATATCTCTAAATTGTCAGAAATTTCCTAGCTTTTTGACAATATGTTCACCCCCACCTTTACAGCCCTAAGTTCAATCATTTATCCATGTCAACTTGGTTTTATAAAGCGTCGCTTCACCACCACAAATCGTTTGAGCTTGACGTCCTTAATTACATATGACTTTCGTAATGGCCTTGAATAATATGTTATCTACAATAATTTCAGCAAACCATTTCACTCTGTAAACCACTTACTCCAATTGAGAAAATTCAATCTTTTTGGATTTTTTTTTCGCGCCGCTACCGCTGCATAACGTACAGCCCACCTCCCGCCCAACCGACCGAGGGGCGCTGCCGTTAATCGTACGGCTCGGATCGCGAGAATAGAGTATGTATGTTGCTCTGAAAGGTTTTTTTTTTTTTTTTTATTAATTTCCTTTAAATTACATTCTGTTTTTTTATAAAGAATAACAATGAGTAATGGTTGAAGAAAGGAAAAAAGGTAGCGGCCCTTCCCATTGCAAGGGTACGCTAATATTTTAATATTTTACTAATACGCTAATATTTTAATATTTTACTAGTAATTTAATTCCGTTGGAGTTTTACGTTTTAATCTTCTCGGTCCCAGCTCTCTCATCGGTATTTGTCTCAGGTTTGGGTTTTGGTGGTTAAGTAGTTGATTTGTGTGTTTTTTGCTGCTTTTTTTAATAGTTTCGTTGACTGTCTCTATGTTTAGATCTTTATGTATATCTTCATTTCTAATATACCATTCGGCATTTGTCATTGTTCTTAGCATTTTCGATTGCGTTCGCTGAATTAGCTGTAAGTGAGATTTACTGGCAGTTCCCCAGATTTCTATGCCGTACGTCCATATTGGTTTTATTATCGCCTTGTATATTGAAATTTTGTAATGTAGTTTTAGTTTAGAGTGTTTTCCTATTAGCCAGTTAAGTTGTCGAAATTTATTTTTTATTTCATTTCGTTTATTCAGAATGTGCTGCTTCCATGTCAGTTTTGCGTCGATAGTTAGTCCAAGGTACTTGGCATATGGGCGTAACAATATTTGATTGTTGTTGATTTTAATTGCGAAGTTTTTGGGTTGTCGTTTTGTGTATATTACTTGTTGAGTTTTGTCTTTATTTATTTCGATGCCCCATCTCTCAAACCAGGATACTGTTTGTGTCATGATTTGTTGTAGCGTACTTGCAGCTGTTTTTTCACACGCGCTTGACGACATTAATACAGTATCATCTGCGAACGTAGCAATCATTGATCCAGGGATATTTGGCTCTGGAATATCGGAGGTGTAAATCAAGTATAAGATGGGCCCAAGCACACTACCTTGGGGAACACCCGCTGACACTGGCATAATATCTGAGCATTCATTGTCATATTTGATATAGAAATATCTGTCCGTTATATAGCTTTGTAGGATGGTATACAGGTTGTCTGGTAGTATATTTCTTAGCTTATGCAGCAGTCCTTTGTGCCATACTTTGTCAAATGCTTTGGCAATGTCCAAGTACACGGCATAGCAAAACTTCTTTTCGTCAAAATCTGTTGTTATTTTATTAATTACTCGATGGACCTGTTGGACAGTCGAGTGCTGCTTCCGGAAGCCGAATTGGTGAGGAGGTATTATATTTTTCTGTTTTAGGGTTGGCTCGATTCTATTTAATAGGACTTTTTCGAATACTTTTGAGAGGACAGGTAATAGCGTGATTGGTCTGTACGAACTTACAGTATTGGCGTTTTTATTCGGTTTCGGAATTGCTTTAATTTGGCCTACCTTCCAAGTTATGGGAAAGTATTGTAGTCGAAGGATTCCGTTAAACAGGTTTCTAATATAGATGATTATAGCGTCTGGTAGTTCTTTCAGGATTTTTTCCTCCGATTAAGTCATATCCGGGGCTTTCTTGTTTTTAATTTGTTTTATGTGCGATTTAATTTCTGCCTTTGTTATAGTTTTAATTGCACAATTTGGGTTGGTGATTTGTGTTGGAAGCTCAGCGTTGCCGTTGTCCATGTCATTTGTAAATGATGTTTTAAAGTGTTCAGCCAGAGTGTCTGCTTTTTCTTTGTTTGATCTCGCCCATGTGTTATTGTTTCTTTTTTATAGGCGGCTTGTGTATAGTTGAGTTCGTCAATTTTTTGGTCGCTTTCCACAGAGAATAATTTGTCGATAAGGAGGTTCCGAGGTTGCTAAGGTAGTATTGTAGCCGGTTATCTTTGTCTGCCCTGAGAATTCTCTTGAGTTCGTCTGTTGCTTTATTAAGTTTGTTTTTATCTTCTGGATGCCTAGTCCTTTGCCATATCTTCCTAAGGTTGCGCTTTTGTCTGATTTTTTCTTTAATAAAGGCGGGAGTTTTCTTTGATGCAGTCATTTTTATAGATGGTGTCGATTGCGTTGCTGCATTTATGATGTTGTCGTTTAAATATGCTATTGCGGAGTCCAGTTCGTTGTTTGTCTTTAGAGAGATATTTATTTCCATGTTCTGTTCCAAAATCTCGCGAAACATATTCCAGTTTGTTTTGTGGTTAAATAAAGGGGGGTCATTGTTGTTTTCTTCTACTCCACCATGTAGTGTAATTAATATTGGGGAGTGGTCGGAGGAGAGGTCTAGGCATGATTTTATTGTTAGGTTATCGCAATTTATATTTCTTGTAATACAAGTCAATTAAGTCCGGTAGCTTGTTTGTGTCAGTTGGCCAGTAAGTCGGCTCGCCTGTGCTTAGGGCATGGCTATTATTGCTTCTTATTGCTTCATACAGTTGTCTTCCCTTTGCAGTGGTAAGTCTGGACCCCCATGTTATGTGTTTGGCATTATAGTCACCTCCTGCCAGATACCGATTTCCCAGTGATTTTAGAAAATCGAGGTATTGGTCTTTTGTGTTGTTAAATTTAGGTGGGCAATAAACTGCAGATATATTTATTGGACCCGTTGTGTCTGAGGTCGATATGGTAGTAGCCTGTATGTAGTCCTTTTTGAATCCATTAAGCTCTATGCACTTTATGCTTTTTTTAATTATTACTGCAGTACCACCATGGGCCTTACCGTCCGGGTGATTAGTAGAGAATATATTATAGTTTGGTATGTTTATATATGTTTTGTCAGTTGAGTGCGTTTCGGAAATGAGCATGACGTCAATTAGTTTTTCATTTAAGAAAGTTTTTAATTCAAGTAAATGGCGTGAAAGTCCGTTAGCATTCCAGATGGCGATTGTTAGGTGTTTATTTGTCAAGTTTAGATGCTAAAATCGTGATTATGTTCAGCATATTTGTCATTTGGGCTATTAATTGTTTCATCAATTGTTTTAGTTCGTCAAAATCATTTTGTGCGGTTTGGCTTAATTGAGTTGGAGCAGGCTGTATATTAGGTACACTGGCAGTTTGGATTGCTGAGTTGGTTTGATGGCTAGTTACTTGGTTTCTATTTAAGACTTCGGCATAGGATATTTCTGGCGTCTTTAAGCTTTCTACGTTATTTGTTGTACTGTATTGTGTCGTTTGATTATTTGTTTCTGTTGCCGGTATTTCTTTTTTCCGGAGAGTTGGGTATTTTTGGATTTGTAGTGCTTTGTACACCATGCAACCTTTATAGTTTGCAGTGTGGTTTTCACTGCATAGTGCACATTTAATACTTGTTCGGTCCGATCTTGTATTAATAGTGCAGGATGATGAGCTGTGTTTTCCAGCGCATTTTACACAAGTTGGGTCTTTGGTGCAGTAATTTTTGGTATGTCCATATTTTTGGCAGTTTGTACATTGGGGAAGTGTTCGCTTTGGTCGCGGTGGCTCAAAAATTACTTTGCAATGAAGAAGGTGCTCAATTTTATAGATGTCTTTATTATTTTCTTTCATTTTGAGTTCAATAGAGAATAGAGGCAATGGTTGTTTGGTGTCGTAGCGCTGGATGTTGTGTAAATTTATAACTTCATGTCCTTGCTGGGCTAGTTCATTTATAATATCGTCTTTGTCTGTAGCATGATGGACGTTACGAAGGATTACCTTAAATCCCCTCTGGTCTTTTGGTCTGAAGGTGTAGTATTTGGTCGATTTATCTTTTAATAGTCCTAATATGTTGTGATAGTGAGTAGTTTCTAGTGGCTGTATTTTTATTTCATTAGTTGACAGTGCTTTAAGTTCATATCGTGTTTCTTTCAATGAGTTTAAAGCAGTAGTTAGTGCGTATATGTTTTCAACATTTTGAACATATATGGGGGGCGGTTTTGCTTTTTTGTGCTCAATTTGCATTTGCGCATTTATGGTTGCATTTGTCCCATTGTCAGTTTGGTTTTCGTCTTCATCATCTTGTGCTAGTAACTCAAAGCGGTTGCTTGAGTTTGGCTCGGCTAGCCAGTACTCTTTGAGTGTTTTTTGAGTGGCGGTTTGGGTTTTATTCTTCTGTTTCTTGTTGCAATTTTAAAGATCTTTGGAACCGTTTGGAGACTGATTTTCTCGGTGACGTTTTAAGTTTTGTTGTTTTGGGAGAGAGGATTGAGATTTGTTTATTGTTGTTGGAGCGGGTATTGAGGTTGTGGGTGTTTTAATATTCGCTGAGGAAGAGCGTATCGGCATTGAAGCATAGCAAACTGTAGTTGTTGTTGCTATAGTTGCTGTAGTTGTGGTATTTGTGTCTGAGGTTTTTGAAAGCGGAAGAGTTGTGAGTGGGAGAGCTGAGGGCGTAACTGCTGTGAGCGGGAGAGTTGAGTGTGTGTTCATTAATATCGCGGAAGTTGTTGATGGTATACGCGCGGGTAAATTTGGCGCGCATTCTGGTCTTCGTTGCTGAGAGTAATTGTTGGGTCTCTCCAATGCTGGAGAGCAAGATCGCGCTCTTTCATCACTCTGCGGGTGCAAGTTTTGATAATTGTTTGTATGATTTGATATGTGGGTGAGTGAGATGTAGGAGTTGTTTTTGTTTTGTTTTGCTTGAAGCTCTCGCTTCTGATTTTGAGCGCCGGGTGCGCTCATATTTTGTTTAGTTTATTGTTTTTACTTGTTTCTTGTTTATTTATTCACAGGAGTATATAGGGTTTTGTAAAAACACATATAAATATGTATTAGCGTCTTTTCGCTTTTATATAATGGTTTTCACTTGGGATTGAATTTTGCACTTAGACTTCAATATTAACTGGAGCTTTGTTAGAAACACGTCCGTCGGGGTTGAAGATCAAAGGTTGAAGATCTGAAAGGTAGATGAAAATTTAGGATTTACTAGAACATTCCAAATAGACGGACTGGAAATTGTAGTCCCCTGTTCCTAAGCTGTTGTAGATCTACATATGCCCACCATGGGCCTTTTAGGGTTTTGTGTTCTGACTACAACGACCTATACATTACCTTACTCTGCATATCCACTTCTATTAAATCCTTAATTCTCACTAATCTATCAGAGCAACAAACGCACTCCACATCTCTCTCGTAATCTGTTCTATACTCCTTTACTCCTATATTCCTTGGATCTTTCTTCGCGATACGAGCGCCCCTCGGTCGGTTGGGCGGGAGTTGGTTTGTACGTTTACAGTGGGAGCCGCTCGAAAAAAAAGATTAATAATCTTTATGACTTCAGTTTTCTGACCATATTATTACGATAGTTAATAATTCTAATGATGTGCTTGGTTTCATAAAAAAAAATTAAAAATATTTCAATGACTTTTATATATTTATAAGCTTAAATATACCTTTAGTCTGCCTGATACTGGACTACTGATCATGCATCTGTAGCCCTTAAAACAGGGTTCGTCAAGGTGAGGTGGTCTATACATTATGCAGTGGACCGCGCGTAAAAAAGAACAGTTGACGATACTACTTCAATATGTTTTTGGCTAAAATAAAAATTATGCAAATGCTTCTTTACCGAAACTGCAAATTTATAATAAGTGTGAGATTGATAGATTTTGCGAAACTATGAATTAGAAGACATTCTCTTATATATGGTAAAAATAATACAAATAAATAAAATTTAATGAACTTTCGAGTAGCGAATTTAAAATACAAATAAAAAATAAATATGTAAGTTAGCTTAAGTTAACGTCGCTACGGCGAGCGTGTGAAATACGGCAACAACGGCATTCTGTAACGTAAGCAGTAGACTGGATGTCGGTACGTAGCCGGCAGACACAGCTATTTGCGTGGCCGCTACGAATATTAAACCGCAACAATGTGTTTCGCTTTCATTTTAGCTCTTTAATTGAATTCTTGCCTTTGTGTATTCAGTTCTTTTTTACCCTCATAAGTAGCAGCACTTGCTCTGCTCAATTAAGAGTTCTTAAAAGTTACTCCGTCGTGTTTTTATTGTGAAGCCACCGGCTTGCGGAAACCGGCGTCAAATATTATAAACTTAGCATACCAGGAAACTGGTTAATTGGCACCCAATTAGTGGTATTTGACAGTGCTTTAGTCATTACCCACGAACAAAAAATAAAAAAAAATCAATAAAACTCAGCCACGACAACAGAGCTGTAGTGATAAACACAAAGTGCTAAAAATAAAACAAGTGCTTGCGACCACTGTTGCTTACAACAGAAAAATCCGAGAAGTGGCTGCTGCTGACCTACGTCAACGTAGGCAACACAGCAACAAAGTCATTAACTTCGCCTCTTGAGTACGGTTGGCTGAGGTGCGCTATAGCGCAAATTCAAATTTCACGTTACACCGAAGCCGCTGGAGCTCTTCGGGCAGCGAATTGTTGCCAGATCAGCGCGCAAGCTATCTGGACATCGGAGTCGGCAGCGCGGGAGGCAGAGTCAACGCAGCGCGCAACAGCAGACACCAACGATAGATTAGAGCACCACACAACACCAAAAAATGTAAGTGGGCACTTCTTTTTAAACTATTCTTTGATCTGCAAATTAGAAATAAATACAAAAATACATTTTTTGCAGTAAAAAGTGTTAACACGCACAACGACGCGTGAAATTAGTGGTGGATTAGGTGGACGAAATAAACTATTGGCAGCAAAAATAATTTAATTTAAAAAAAGAAAAAACAACATTTCTTCTTCTTTCTTATTAAAAAAGCAGCGCATCAAATGCACGCGCTCACAAAGTTTTTCCGTCTGAATTTGTCTCGTCCGTTTTGTTTTGTCAATTTAATGTAATAAGATCCGCGGAATATTGCAGCCTTGTCGCCTCCGTCCTAAAGCGTTGTGTTCGAAGTTTCGTTGTTTATATTAGAAGCATATGACTTCACCCTTCCGTCGCTATAGAACCCCCTGCCGTCGGTCTAGTGGTTCAGACTCTGATTGTGATAATCACATTCGCGTTCCAGCGCCAAGACATTCAGTTGCAGCGCCCCCCGCTCCAAGAAACATGGATGCAGAACAGTTGAAATTCGTAATACAGGCAGCTGTCACCGCTGCCTTAGCTGAGCAAGCACTGCACACTGCACCCGACAAAGTCAACTCAATGTGACAGCAGCTGGCGGCTGCGCATATTACGCCGCCAGAGGTACAAGCCTATGCACCCATAGAAATAAGTAATGATATCCGCTGCGATGAGCCATTGGATGCCGTAAAATGCTTGCCCGAGCTTGCAGGCGCACATGAATCATGTAGACAGGCGGCTCTCGCAGCCTACCGCAGTTTTAGGCCGTACGACGGCAGCTCGCGCCATTATCAAGCGGTTATAATTATAAGAAACAAAATCATGGGGGCTGCAGATGTTGTTTTGGCCTCTTTCGGCGCAGTACTTAACTTTGACGCGATTATAAGTTCACGTAATCGAGCAAGAGTTGGGCACGCTGAGACAAGGCTGCATATCCCTACTGCAATATTATGAGAAAGTCAGCAAAAAACTTACATTGTTGACTAATAAAGTCAACAAGTCATATGAGCCGGTCCTAGCAAGGGGACTCTGTGAAAAGTTCCGCGAAGATGCACTACGTGTGTTTGTTTCGGGACTCAAGCAGATGTGCTCAGCAAAGCCAAGGGAATTGCCGTCAGCTCTGGCGCTCGCGCAAGAGGTAGAATCGAACCATGATAGATATGCGTTCGCTGCCAGCTTCGCGAGGATCGTGGAGGAAAAAGAATACAAGGCAAGTGCCCAGCAGCGGGTCAAGCCGCCCCAATAAGCAGAAGCGGGTCAAAGAACCCACACTTTAGTAGGCAGCACAAGCAGCAGGGCCAATCCAGCCAGCGACATGCCGAGCAGCAAACTCGCACCGGTGCACCAAAACCAATGGAGGTGGACCCTTCGCTGTCAAAGTTTGGATAGCCAATCCAGGCCTCCGTTGGTGTCAACAGGCGGTCGGCCATGTCTGATCGCTCAAACGGTAAGAGCAGGCAACAAAGGGTCAATCATATAACCCAAGAGCCTGCCCGCTTCAGTGCGGGAGGCTTTTCAAAAATTATTAAAGACCAGAAAAAAGGCCTTTGCAGACCCAAACAAGGCCCTGCCATACAATACTTCGGTGGTTGCCACCATCAGAACAGTGGGCGAAGAGCCCATCTATGCCAAGCTCTACTCATATCCCATGGGCGTGGCCGACTTCGTCAATAAGGAGATCCAAGATCTTCTAAGAAACGACATAATTCAAAAATCGGCATCCCCTTACAACAACCGCATATGGGTAGTAGATAAAAAGGGCACCGATGTTACGTGCAACCGCATCAAGCGCTTGGTGATAGACTTTCTCAAGCTCAACGAGTGAACCATTCCCGACAAACACCCCATGCCGAATGTATCAATGATATTAAGCAATTTGGGCAAAGCTCAATATTTTTCGACCCTGATTCTCAAATCCGGATATCATCAGGTCGTGCTAGCGGATCGTGATCGCGCAAAAACTTCTTTCTCGGTAAACGGGGAAAATACGAGTTCAAGAGACTGCCGTTCGGCCTCAGGAACGCCGCCAGCGAACGATCGATGATATCCTACGGGAGCAAATAGGCAAATTAAGCTATGTTTATGTTGATGACGTGATCACATCAAACATGTAGAGTGGGTGTTAAAGAGCCTACAAGAAGCGAACATGAGAGTATCGGTCGAGAAATCGCGTTTTTTTAAGAAAAGCGTGAGCTTTCTTGGGTTCATAGTCACTAGTAACGGTGCAACAACGGACCCAGAAAAGGTCAAGGCCATAAAAGAATTCCCAGAGCCCAAGACGGTATTCGAAGTCAGGTCGTTTCTGGGCCTCGCGAACTACTATAGATGTTTCATCAAAGACTTCGCTGCTATAGCAAGGCCCATTTCGAACATATTAAAGGGTGAAAATGGAACAGTTAGTAGGCATAGATCGAGGAACATTCAGGTGCAGTTCTCTGAGTCCCATGGAGAGGCGTTCCAAAAGCTTCGCAATATATTGGCGTCAGAAGACTTCATGCTCAGCTACCCGGACTATAAGAAGCCATTTGATCTAACGACAGATGCTTCAGCCTACGGTATAGGTGCGGTGTTGTCCCAAGAGGGCCGCCCCATAACAATGATTTCACGGACACTTAAGGACAGTGAAGCCAACTACGCGACTAACGAGCGGGAGTTATTGGCCATCATTTGGGCCTGGCTAAACTGCGGCACTACTTGTATGGAGTGAAAGATATAAATATCTTCACTGACCATCAGCCTTTAACATTTTCTGTGTCGGAATCAAACCCGAACGCCAAAATTAAGAGGTGGAAGGCCCGTATAGACGAGTTCAATGCTCGTCTATTTTACAAGCCCGGTAAAGAGAACCAGTAGCGGACGCCTTGTCCAGACAGCAGCTTAACGTGCTGGAACAAGAAGAGCCCGAATCTTGCGCGAAACGATTCATAGTGAGATGTCTCTCACCCACAAAATCGAGTCGACAGACAAGCTGTTACACTGCTTCCAGAACCAGATATTCCTGGAGGAAGCACGTTTCTCGTCTAAAGATACTTTTATTCTATTCGGGAATAAAAGGCGCCACACGGTCAACTTCGTCTGCAGGGAATCTTTATTAGACTGGTAGACATAATCGTCTCAAGGACCGTAAACGCTTTCCATTGCGATTTGCTCACGCTCGCAATAATACAGGACGAGGTAGTCCGGAGGTTCCCTGCCACACAGTTCTGGCATTGCAGGAACCCCGCTGTGGACGTAATCAGATTTGAAGAAAGAAGGGAAATCCTAACTGCTGAACACAATAGGGCACACAGAGCAGCGCAAGAAAATGTAAAGCAGGTATTGTTGGAATACTATTTCCCCAAAATGGCCAAGCTGGCCAATGAGATCGTGCAGAACTGCAGGACTTGTGCGAGGGACAAGTATGACAGGCACCCAAAAAAGCATGAAAAATACATACACACACTGTACATTTTCTCTACTGACAAAAAGTTTTTCCTCACTTGCGTCGACAAGTTTTCTAAATTTGCCATCGTACAACCTATCTCCTCGAGAACTATTGAAGACCTGAAGCCAGCGCTGTTTCAGCTCATGAACTTTTTCCCAAGGGCAAAGACCATTTATTGCGACAATGAACCTGCTTTGAAACCAATGAACTAATGAAAATGCTTTGTAAAAACTTTGGTGTAAGCATTATAAACGCACCACCACTGCACAGTACCTCCAACGGACAGGTGGAGCGTTTCCACAGCACGTTGCTGGATCTAGCCAGGTGCATAAAGATAGACAAAGGCATAAGTAATACGGTCGAAATAGTAATGTTGGCCACTACTCAATATAATAAGTCGATTCACTCGGTCATCAACAGAAGAGCGGCTGACATCGTCCTAACGCACCCTGATGAGCCACAGGTAGAGATCCGCAATAGGATCCAGAAAGCTCAAACCGCGCTAATGGCCAGAGAAAACGCCTCGCGGCAGAATAGGGTATTCGAGGTTGGCGAAAAGGTGTTGGTAAAATCCAACCGAAGACTCGGCAACAAGCTCACGCCGTTGTGCGAGGAAAAGCTGTAGAAGCGGACATGGGGACCACGGTCATTATTGAGGGGAGGGTGGTCCACAAGGACAATTTAAAATTATGCGCTCAGTAGCGAGGTCCGTTACCGCTTAATTTTACATTTTATAGCCACTTGGCGCAATTTGTATTAGATCTAAGCTTAGCGCCATCCGCGCATATCATATTCTTAAGCATTTTTCTTAGTATCGGTGTTGGGTTCCCCCTTGATTACATAACAGAAAAATCAATCATTTAAACTTTCACCCACAGGACCAATTTTATTCTTTTCGTGTATCTATCACTGGCATCGGCACACATCACCGATTATTCGCGCGAGTTACCACTTTCAGTGTTCCCCTGCAGACTTCCTGTACTACGCCTATGCTATCAACCGGGACTCTGGGCAGCACCAACACACACAACTCACAGAAGTATGCGAGACAGGGACAGAGGATCTACTTGAGTTACCACTTTCAGTGTTCCCCTGCAGACTTCCTGTACTACGTCTATGCCATCAACCGGGACTCTGGGCAGCACCAACACACACAACTCACAAAAGTATGCGAGACAGGGACAGAGGATCTACTTGCGGAACTACGTAGCAAAACACACACATATACCTGTATATATAAGAGCTGCCTGTGAGCAGCACAATAATCGCTTTCAATAAATATTCGATTTGTTCACTTCAACCAACGAAGACGTGTTTTATTAGAACACTTTAAACATCCCAAAAGCAATACTACTATGGAAACATGGTTAGCCTAACCCACGGATGGTAACTCGCGCGCAAATAGAAATCAATACCAAAATCCAGAGTCAAATCAATAAACTAACTGCCACCGTCAACTTAATCCTCAAGACAGCAAAAGAGTCGCAAATTGACACCGGTCATTTGTATGAAACAATGCTTGCAAGAAATAGAATGCTCATGATGGAGCTTCAAAATTTAATGTTGGCTGTGACACTGGCAAAAATTATTAGCCCGAATATTCTTGATCACGCAGATTTAAGATCAGTTTGGTTGGAGGAGCCCACCAACACCCCCATAGGGGACCTCATGTCCGTATCGTCCATAAAAGTTCTTCAATCCAATAACGCATTACACTTTATCATCAAATTTCCGGTAATTAAGTTCGCCTGTAAAAAAATTACTATTTTCCCCGTCAGTCACGAAGGAACTATGCTACGTTTAGACGATGGCGTTATCGCAGAGTGCAACAATGAGATCTACACCGTCAAAGCTTGCACCGCATCAAACAGCGCCACCTTCTGCCGGTTATCAACACGCAGCTCATGCGCAAGAGAACTTCATGCAGGCGGCGCGGCGCACTGCGAAATACAACCCAGCAGCCTGGATTCCATCACCTATGTAGATGAGGGCATCGTCATCATCAACGACAGGGCCGCCAAGGTGCAAGTGGACAACGGCTCTGAAATCTGGATGCATGGTACGCTTCTTGTTACTTTCGACCGACATGCCGTCATCAACGGAACCCTGTACGTCAATCAAAACGGGGTCCAAAATAGAGTACCGGGAGTAGCAAAATTCTCCCTACTGAACGTCACGTCCCACCAAAGCGTGCTCAGTCTCCCGTACCTTCATCGCTTGAATGAACGTAACTTAGAGACGATCCGGAGGTTCAGAGAAGAGGTCAACGCCGATCACCCCCAGCGCATGGCATTAATCGTGGCGGCATAGTGACCGCAACAATGTGTTTCGCTTTCATTCTAGCTCTTAAATTTAATTCTTGCATTTGTGTATTTAGTTCTTTTTTACCCTCATAATAAAGAGTTCTTAAAAGTTACTCCGTCGTGTTTTTATTGTAAAGCCACCGGCTTGCGGAAACCGGCGTAAAATATTATAAACTTAACATACCAGGAAACTGGATAATTTGTACATAAACATATTAACTTTTAACATATAAGCTGAAATGGCTTCGTAGAGATATCTTATTTATTTTTGGTTGATATAGTTAACAGAAAAATATCAATAAGTTTTCGCTATTAAGCCATTTTAAAGTAAATCTTAAAAAAGTTGATTGTTTACACTTTTATTTACTGTTAATATGTGAAACAATTCACATTGTTTTTTGTTTTTGTTTATTATTTACAGATGTAAAAGAAACGCGATTCTTACCAGTCGTCTTGAAAACGTGACCCAAACAATTTCATCAATACTGCAAGGTTACGACATACGCCTTCGACCAAATTTCGGGAGAGAGCCTCTTTACGTGGGGATGGATCTAACTATAGCCAGTTTCGATGCAATATCAGAAGTTAACATGGTACGTTTTTTTATATAGAACTAGCCATACCATACTTTATAATTTCATGATAAATACTAACACATAAGTCCCTTACCCGATTTTCAGACGTACTTTTTTTTACTTATTGCGTTATTTATTGGATCTTCTATTATTGTGCGACTAACAATAATAATTCAAATCTAATTATATAACATATTATTTACAATATAAAATAATTGTAGTATGTTTAAGACGGCCCTAAGATTTTTTCGCTGGTCTGGAGATTCTTTGCACTTCAGTCGGCTCTGACTGCAGACTCGCGTAAGTGACTGTGCAAGAGGATTTTCGTGTGCGGCGAGCTTTGCTTGATTTTTACTCATTTTGATGTGAATTTCCTGGCTGAGAAGATTTATATGGAGGTTTCTGTGGATGCTTTCGCTGCGTAGGTACCATGGTGGCCCAGTGATGGTTCGAATAATCGTTGGCTAAGCTCGCTGTATAATTTCAATGTTGGTTTTTGAAATGTTTTTCCATAGCTCACAGCCGTATGTCCATACGGCATATGCATACGACACTGCGGTAATGGTCAGGAGTAAAGAAATGAGTACTGCAACCAGGGGCCTACAAAATTACGTAGCGGCTTTTGAAAACTGGGCAATGGAATGGAACATAGAAATTATTTGCAGCAAAGGTGCTTGCGTAACATTCGTCAAAAGGCCTTTGAATTGCCCAGGAATTACAATGCTTGGCTCCACACTTCAACACAAGACCCACTACAAATACCTTTGTGTGATTTTGGCCAGAGGATTAAAGTTCCAAAGGCACACAACTATGATTAAACAGGCTGTGCTTTCAAAGGATACAAAAATGTCATGGCTCTTTCGCCGAGAAACAAACTTTCGTTGACAAATAAAGTCCGCCTCTTTAAATCCATTTTGAGCCTAATTTGGAAGTATGGTATGGAAGTATACGGAATTACAAGTAAATCAAACCTGAACAAAATAAGAGTTGCGCAAAGCAAGATAATCAGATCTATTTGTAACGCCCCTGTTACATGAGAACAAAAGACATAGAGAGGGACCTTAACATTGCCAAGATAGGCGATCGATGCAGGACACATGCGGAAGGATACTTAAGACGTTTTGGCCTCCACCCCAACACATTGGCGAGAAGGCTTACCCACCCCCCACGAAAAAGAAGACTGAAGAATTATTACCCCCAAAATATTCCTTCAAGATTTTTCTAAAAAAAAAAATAATTGTATTGTAAAATAATATAATAGTATAATAATTGAATTGTAATTTAATGTAATTAATGTAATGTAAATGTTAATAGTAATTTACTAGATGTGCAGTATGTGTTGACATACTTTTCAGTAATCAATTTTTATGTACAACCTGTAAAGCTGCCACATAGGTAACAGTAAACATGTAAACTTAAATAATAAAAATTTCTCACCATGAAAAAAAATAGGTACTTAAAAACTTTTTCTTTTAATTACTCTTTCTTATATATTAGCGGATTACGTCAAATTAAAGCATAGATGCAATGCAAGATTTTTATTACCAAATTATTGTTTATTATTTAATTTTTTGATACTTCTAGGGATTAACGTAAAATGAAAAAAATCACGTACTTTCGTAAACGTAATATTTATGTGTTGGCAAATTAAAACAAAAGTTAATTTTATATTGCATACTCGTACCAAAATGCTGCATACTTTAGTACATAAAATTTCTTGCTGCGCACCCTTACTTTGAATAAATTTCGCTGGTAACCAATAAAATGTGAAGACACACGGATACCAATTTTCCCAACGGTAAAGTTAAAGCAGACACCCTGCATACCTTTGCACGATACCATGCAAGATTAAAAGTTAGAACGATTACGCTCTAAGTGACGACTCTATTAATTTTGTAGGGGACGCTCCAGGTTGCCGTTCATTTAACGACGGTCAACACAGGCGCGGGAAAAAAATGTTATCAGGCCCGTTAAGTGGCTGAAAACCATAATACTAATACGATTCGTACGTCAGACAACGACCAGAGCCTACCCAACCTCATGTGTGTTTCCGACTTAGAAAGCAACGAAATGAAACGAAAGCTAAAAGTCGGCGTTATCAAGCCTTCGAGGTCACACTGTCCAAAAGGCACTGACGCCCACGGTAACACAAAAAAAGAGGTTGGTCATAGACTGCAGGAAACTTAGTGCCCAGTATTCTCATGATTCTCGCGAACCTCGGGAAGGCAACTATTTCACCACCCTCGACCTAAAGTCAGAATATTACCAATTTTACCTTTCAGAACATGACCACGATAAGACGTCGTTTTTAATATAAGGCGGCAAAAATCGTCGCCTGCTGTTTGGCTTGAATGCAAGCAGTTTTTTTCAAAGAGCATTAGAGAATGTTCTGAGGCAACAAATTAGAAAGATATAATATGATACATCTATGTTGATGACGTCAAAATATTTTTTAAAAAATGAGACCGATCACATTCTCCATATTGACACTGTACTCAGTTTAAAAAACCCAACGTTAATCATTTCAGTGCTTGCGAAATATTTTGTCATTAGAGGATGCCATACTCAAGTACCCTGATTTTAAAAAGCCGTTTAACGTGACCACAGAAGCCCCAGCTTGCGGCGTTGGCGCAGTTATATCACAGATATCGCTTATATTGAAACAACCCTAGCTAAACTACACAACCGATGCAAGGGAAATTACAAAACTTTCTTTATGGCTCGTTATTATGGTCTATTACGTTCACTATAGCTGAAAAAAATACAAGCGCTAAAATAAAGGTGCAAGTCCATGCAAGCCCCTAATGCATTAAAATCCCAGTGCTGTTTCGTTATAAAACTCAATCAGTTTCACTGATAAGAGAAGCATATTGCAAGCAACACCATATACTGCGACCTGCCCACTCTAGCAAGATTTCAACACGAAATGCTTTACAAAGATGTGTTCTCAACCGACAAGAAGCTATTTTTAAAATGGGTTAGTAAGTTGTACAAGTTTTCTGTTGTGCAACCGGTGGTGTACAGAACGATAGTCGACATAACGGGTCCCTTGCTGCAGCTTGTAAAAATGTTCCCCAATATCAGAACTGTTAATTGCGACAACGAGCCCGCGTTGAACTCTGAAGCTTTTCAAGCATTGAACATATGTATATATAAAAATATAAAAAGAATGTGAACGGGATCGGACTTACAACCAATATAATAAACAATGAATTTTATGACCGATCTCAACGCATGTACGAATGAATTGAAGTGACTGGGGGCATTAATATATAAATATGTAGTTGATAAGAACTCTTGTTAGTACATAAGATCAAATTTGTAAGATTTTTTTATGTTTCTTCATATGTGAAATCATATGAATAAAACAATTTCTAAACGGAACTCATTGGAGTAAGTACTTTTTTGGGGCTCCTCTTAAATATTAGTCCTTCGAAATACCGTAAAGTTTTCCGCCTGGTGGTTAGAGACTCAGGTTAAACTATCACCATATAAGTGACTTTAGATACGCGCTATAATCTCAGTCCAGGACCGCTAAAATCAGGCTTCAAACTAAGTAAAAAAAAACAGTAAAATCGAAGACCTCTGTTATTTTCCACAAGTCGTAAGGGATACAGAGATAAGAATACATTGAGCATTGAGCATTATAAAACATGAAATACAAATTTTGTGAGAAAATAATTTGGAAAACTTTGTGGGCGTGTCCGTGGCTATATAAGGGACAAATATCAAGTGGTCATATTCAAAAGAAAAAGACATTGATGACACTAAAAACTCAAAAATTGAAAAAAAAAAAAAAACGCGGCATCATTTAAAGCGCGAAACACAGGCGGCGAGCAATAGGCATCAACGGCAACACCAACAAGCAAGAGGCAACATTGGCGGCTAGATCGGCGGCAGCATCGGTAGCAGCATCGGCGACAAGACCATTTAGTTGTACCTTTTTATTTTAAAATTATAAGTAGATATAGTTGGTTACAACAAAAAATAAGGAGGGTTTACCATAAAATGAAAAAATGTCCCAAAAAAAAGGGAATTGGCAAAATTGCCATAACAGAGCTGGATGCAGGTACCAATAATAGAGGTACCCATATTCTCTGGGGCGACCAAAGGTTGGGACCATTTTTACGAGCTCTTTAATGAGCTAACCTAAAGGTAGATTTAAGCCTATCTTTGAAGCAAAGCTCCGTCAAAAGTTCTTTGAAAGAGAAAACCAGAAATGTTGTTTCCCATTTATTGCTGGGTCCCGGCAATAAATATGAAGCATTTTGGGAACTGCTAAAGAAAAGGTACGAGAATGATAGAAAAATATGCTCGGACCAATTAAATCGACTAATGAAGCTTCAAAAAAAATTATACCCTCATAAAGGCATTTCTGACCGAAGAATTGAAAATTTAGTGAAGGCTCTAAAGAGGCTTTTTAATTTAATATTTTTGAGTTATTATGCTCCTATTGCAATGGAAACCACCATAGCATGTTACACATTAGAAAAGCATATTTAAATACATGCATTACTTCTGAACAAGCGCCATAGTTTATGTTCAAATTAAACGTAAAGATGGAAAGTTTCAAGCATTGAGAGCTTTGATTGATAATGGTTCACAGAATAATATAATATCTGAAAAGGTGGCACAAAAATAAAAATTACCGAAAATCAGGTCTTATAGTGAGATTATGTGTACATCATCCACAAATAAGTTTATAGCAAAACACATCTTAAAGTTGCCTATTAAAAAGCCAAGTTTAAAAATATTAAACTTTAATCCAATTATTTTACCAAAATTAAAACAAAATCTTCCCGAAACTAAGGTAAATATAAGTAAACAGGATTGGAAAGAATTTGCTTTAGCCGATCCCGATTTGAATAGACCACGTGGTATTGATTAAATAATGGGGGCAGATTTATACGCACAAATTATAGTGCCGGTAATAGTTAAAAAAAACGATCTTTGGATTCATCAGAAAAAACAAAGTCCACAATGAAAAATTGTATTAGTTTAACCACCTTTGTAAACTGGCAAAGTAGGGAAAAATTAAAAAATATTTATTCAAATTCCTCACAACAAAGATATAAGGGGGAAAAGATTTTTAAAATATCAAGAAATATCGAATCGTATTATTGAAGGAAAAAAATTGTCATTCAACTAGGTTGCCCTTAAAAATATGTGGAAGAAGTCTGTAAAGGTAACGACGATAAAGTTGAGATAGTCTAACCAAGGTTGAAGGAAAATTTAGTAAAATATTAATTTTAATATAAGGTGTTTCTCATTACTTGCAAATGACGTAAATAAGTCAAATACCACTCAAAATAGATCCGCATATCTCCCAGTTAATAAAAGTGTGTCGCTTTTTTCAAAATAGAGTAGAAACCAGAAGTTATGGAACAGTCAAGCCGCTCTGGAAAAGTATGTTCTCATTAAGGGAGAGCAGTCCATAAGGATAACCACAAGTAGGGTTTCATTTTTAAGTTAGTAACTCAAATTTGTGGAGTCTTACTTGTACATACCGAAATCTCATCCTGTGTTTAAATCCCGTCCGTTTCACCGTCACGACGCTCGTTACCCCAATAGTTGCAAATTACCATCATCGACCTTTCGCACACCATCTAAAAGTCCTTGTTGTCCGACCTTAAAGTACTCCACAGAATTGTCAGGAGTTTAGATTTCTTAAGAACATCCTAGAACGTCATCACAATTCTACGCAAATAGCTTTAAAGCAGAAGTTGATCATGAAAACATAACTTATTGAACATAACCAATCCAATAGTTAGCTTAATATAAACTTTTAGAAGGGGATAGTTAACAACTCAACAAAATCACAAATAGCGTATTGCCCTAGCCCTAGCTTTGCATAAACAATGCTGACGCGGTTCGGTGTGTAAAATGTCGACTTGGCTTGTCATCCATAATGTTGTGTGCGTAATGCATCGGCTCTTAGGGTTGACTTATGCTTTGATCTTGTTCATAGTTTTAGTTTGGTCATAGCCGTCGGGTGGCAAAGGCAAGTTCACACCCTGTCAAGTACTAAATGCAACCCTAGAGAAGGATCACCAGAGAACCAAAGGTCCCAGGATCATTGCTGGACATTGGGGATTACATAATATATACATGTCTCGTAAAAATGTCCGTCTAGTCTCTTAGTTTTAAAGCTATCGACTCTAAAATTCACTTATATTATTGTGATTATAATATTAATCCGACTCCAAAAACGTAAATATTGTATATACATTGTGTGTATTGCCGCTTAAGTTTCAAAACTAATTTATTTTCGGCTACGCCGTACTTACACTCGGATCTATTGAATTCTACAGGCCTGTTCACGCCCTTGGCCCTTCACGCCAACCGGATACCGTTAATTTTGTTCAAGGGCAAGAAAAATATATTTTCTTGATATGTGGCAGCATCCAACCGACCGTGGGGTGCTGCCGTTTATCATACGGTTTGGATCGCGGGAATGGATCTGAGAGAATAAAGCATAGAAACGTTTACGAGGAAGAAAAAGAGTGTGCATGTGGCTCTGAAAGGTAGGTGAAAATTGAGGATTTACTAGAAAGCGAAGTGCAAAGTGAAAATAGGCCGTTGCAGTCAGACCAAACAACCCTAAAAGACTCATGATTGGCATATGTTGATCTACAGCAACGTAGGAACAGAGAATTAAAATTTCTACACCGTCTATTTGGAATTTTAAATTTGAGGCGTGTTAATAGATACTGTCTGTCTACATTACCTTACATTAATAAGGTAATAGTAGGAGTCTGTTGAAATAAGAAGGGAGGTGAAGATTTGCATACCAATTGAGTCCCCTAAAAGCAAATATAATTAATTTCTTTTGAACGGATTTAACGCGATCTTGATGAACCCCATACTGAGGGCTCCAGACGTATGACCCGTACTCCAGAATTGGACGTACTGAAGATACTTCGTTTTATAAGGGTCATTGAATTACTTAGACCATCTTTTCATGAAGACAAGCTCACCCTTTGCTTTATTAACCATCGTAAAAATATGGTCCGAAAATTTAAGTTTAAAGTCTAATAGGACACCATGATCGTTAACATGGGTAAATCTTTCTCTCACATAAAGAAAGTATATGGCCTGGTTAGGGCACGAACGATAAAAAAACATTAGCTTACATTTTGAAAATTGTCGAAATGAGACTGAAGTTTATATTGGGCAGAAGGGGACTTATCATAGGGGATATATAAGAACTAGAGAGTTCGTTAGAGCATGGGTAAGTCGTCAATAAAAATAGTGAAAAGTAGGGGCCCAAGATGGCTTTCTTGGGGGACTCCCGATGTAGCTCTAACAAGGCGAGAGTGTACATATTTAAAAGGGCATGTTGGGTTCTCCCAGCTAAAGAGTTAAAAATCCACGTGAGAAGGTCTGAGAAAAATCCCAAAAGGATTGAGTGGTTGACAGAGTCAAATGCTTCACTAAAGTCCGTATAGATGACATCTGTTTGAAGGCCTTTACGGAAGCCATCTATAATAAAGGAAGTCAGCTCCAAGAGGTTTGTGGTGGTGGAGGGACGCTTTATGAAACCATGTTGGCATGGAGAAATTATTGAACTGCAGAGGTGTTCAAGATGTGGAATTGCTAAAAATGTAGAGATTCCTCTATAGGTTGTATCATCGGATTTTTAAATTTTTGATGTAGGTGAATTATGAAAAATTCCTTTCACATGTGGGGAAAGATCGAAGTTTCAAGAGACAGGAATACAAGTTTTGGAAGAGGATTGCACAACGGCCTACCGCAGTTTTTTAGTACATAGCCTAGAACACCATCAGGACCTGGCGAATAGTCTGGTTTTTCCGTTAGAAGGTCCGATAGCACACTACTTTCGGAGAAAAATGGCCTGAAAAAAAGATTGGCTGGTTGAATATTGTATGAATAAGGCTCATCAATAATTGTAGGAATTGAATACGTTGTTTGAAAGAATGTTGCAATAGATCGGCAATTCCCTGATCAATAGTAAACGATAAATTTCCAAACAAAATTAGTGGGGAGAAGATACATGTTTACGCTTAGTGTTCATAAAATTATAAAGCAAAATCAAAGTGATAGACCATTTCCGATTTCCGCCTTTAACTCGCTCAGAGCGTACAATTGTTTTTTTGCCTTTTTAGCTTTATTTACCGTTTATTTTCAATGCGAATAAGTAATTTTTTAAATCCGTTAAGTATGAAATCATGCGCTTAATTTTAGAATTTTGTGTCAGTAAGTGGTCAATTTTATCACTTGGATTAATTACAATTTACGATGCCGAGAAGAAGACGACGTAAGACGACTAAAGTTGTCGAAGTCAAGAGAGAGACAGATCAAGAAAATTGTCGTATTGCAATGTTGCAATTTCGTTATTTAATGAGTGACAATAAAGTATATAGGCTTACAATGCAACTAGTTCTAACACATCAATCGCAACAACAGCCAGTACGACATAATAAAATTGACCGAGATGCATTTCACTAGTGATTATTGTGCCGACAAATCGGTAACAATTGGTGAAATGCAAATAATTTCGAAATGGTGTAAGGCGTTTATATACACTGGTTATGCTACTGGATTTTGTTGTGCTGGAGTAAAAATAAAACTGCCCCAAATGGTTCTATCACCAGATACTTTACGCTGTTTAATTTTTGGAATTGGTAACGACTCTAAGAACTTCTTGGGAAACATCCAGCAATATAACAGCTGTATCCAGATACAATTTTTTGGTACTACAAATATTATACAGGACAATTTCATGGTCACTGTCAAGGTATTATACCAAAATACTGTTTAATAATATTCCATTTTTTACTACAAAATATATATCGGACTTATAAATAAAAAATTTTTTTGAAATTAAAGATACGAGGACAAATTTTTGCTTACTTGTGCACTGTTCTCACTACCTGATGCTGATCATCCATTTTGAATGGAAGTCGATTATTAATGTGCTCACAATTTAAAACTTAAGAGAACCATTTCCCAACATTTATAAATATTTCTTAATTAGAATAGCAATTTAGTAAACATTTAGGAAATATTATCATTTGATTTGACAAAAAACCTGCGGTGAACGCACAATGAGTCTTAATTCACCTACATTGACAGAGCGGTCGTTGTCATTGTCGAAAAAAATTTACTTCACTGTCGGAAAAAAGATTAAAAATGTGTATCTGAAACAAATAGGAGTTATGATGCATTCAAAAATTCTCAGATGTTCTGACAGAGGAAGTTGGCTATTATCTGAATATTAAAATAAAAAATTTCAGGTCTCATCGGACGCCCAACAGGGTAGTCATATATGATCACTGCTATTTATACTCTTTATCAACGATCTTCTGAAAATCATAAGTTATGCCTCTACATTTATGGTCGATGATAATGTCAAATTGTCCTTCTCCTTCTCGGATCATATTCTTCACTTGCTCCTGCTCCAGAGAAAAGTTAGCCTTTATTAAGCATTGGTTAAATAAAACTTAAGATTTTTTCACTCTTGAGCCTGGAGCCCACAATGCCTGCTATTTCGTTGCAGGCCTTAATTGTTAAGCCCACCTCCTCTGTGATGGGGTCATGCTTCTGCATATGCTTGTTTGTGGTATGGTTGACTCCAGATAACTTTTCAATGAACTATTCTTTACCATCTGTAATAGAATAACTTGTTCCTTCCGACCTTTATGGTTACCTATCCGCAGATCCAATCATGCTAAATGTGATCCTTTTCGTAATGTATTTAAAAACTATAACCTTTTATACCATATATTATCCTCTCAGTCTCCCTTTATGTGAAAAAATCGAAAATATTGAATTTCTATTAGAAAAGGTACCTATTGAATTATATAAAGCAGTTCATTGTCAAAATATTAAATAAAATAAAAAAACAAGTAAGAAAAGTTATCTTCGGCTTGCCGAAGATGGTATACCCTTGAAAACAAAAAAGTTTTCCGTACAAAGACTTGTTTTCATATCGGTCGTTTGTATGGCAGCTATATGATATGGTGATCCGATCCGGATCAAACTTTCACAAACTATGTATAGCTATGTCGTTGGAATAAATGTTGAATTCGGTTGCAATAGGTTGGAAAACAAAAAAGTTTTCCATACAAAGACTTGTTTTCACATCGGTCGTTTGTATGGCAGCTATATGATATAGTAGTCCGATCCGGACCAAACTTTCACAAATCGTGTATAGCTATGTTAAATGAATAAATGTTAAATTCGGTTGCAATAGCTTGGAAAACAAAAAAAGTTTCCCATACAAAGACTTGTTTTCATATCGGTCGTTTGTATGGCAGCTATATGATATAGTGATCCGATCCGGACCAAACTTTCACAAATCATGTATAGCTGTGTCAAATAAATAAATGTTGAATTTAGTTGCAATAGGTTGGAAAACAAAAAAGTTTCCCATACAAAGACTTGTTTTCATATCGGTCGTTTGTATGGCAGCTATATGATATAGTGGTCCGATCCGACCGATTCTTAAACTTGATCTGCGTGCAACAAAAATAATGAACTGGTAAAAATTTCAAAACGCTAGCTTTAAAACTACTGTCTATTTTTTGCATAGAAACAGACGGACAGACGGACAGACGGACATGGCTATATCGACTCGGCTGTTGATGCTGATCAAGAATATATATACTTTGTGGGGTCGGAGATGCTTCCTTTAATGCGTTACACATTTCTGGACAAAATTATAATACCCTTTTTCAAGGGTATAATAATAATGAATAAGTAGCAATAATCAAGTTGGTGTCTTTTCATTTGCGATCCATGAAAGGCACCCAACAATAGTCCATTCGGCAGTCCACGAGTCGATTTTAATGAGGGAATACACCAGATAATTTTAATGAATCGAATGCAGCAGACAGAGTGGCACATTCACCGTCGATAACATTAACAAGTATCTTCACAGTCTGTCAAATTGATGAATTTGAACGCAGTTTGCTGTATGCTGACATGCCACGCCATTAGGCATGAAATGCATCATCGAAATCGCTTCAGCGTAGAAAACAAGAAGCATCAGTTGAATATTCAAATTTATTTGCTTCAGACGCTCTGAGTCGCATCTACACAGTACATCCACGAAACGAATAATGTTGTTATTTGCGGTTATTATATGTTCGTATTTAATGTTCGTGGTCCAACTTCGTTTAAACAACTAAGAACAGTTGCTGGGCAGCTATGTGCAACTTATCATAATGTATGTCAACTACTTAATTTACTTGAAAACAATTCGCACAGTGCTAATACGCTCAGCATATCTTTCTCAATATCAAATTCCTAAAGTGCTTGCCATTACCAAAAATTAAATCGCCAATAACATTTTTTTTTTATTTTTTACGATGGACGCGTGTTCTGGGTTCAGAAAACCGTCTTATTTGTTTATTTACTCCCCAAAACTAAAAACATTATTTGAGAAAACTTTGAATTGATTAATATAACTGTGTGATATCAAATTTAAACTTTCTATATGATATAACTTTATAACTACTGCGCAACACGGCGAAACTCCGCTTCGTTTTCGGATGCAGAAAATGTTTTTTTTTGTTTCATATTTGAAAAGGAAAAATCTTATTTCATTTTACAACAGTAATGAATTCATTTCGATTACAAATATAAAGTGTTATTTAGTTGAACTTCTCTAAGTAAATGAAAGTGAATCCAAACAGAATCGAAGCATTACACGTGTCCGCAAATTACCCGTTTCATTGAAGTGCTCTTTGGAAAACCACATTTTTTGTTTTTTGGTCTGACTCGTGGTCCCAACTCGTGAACACGCAACGTATAACTGCCTCTGTGAAAAACTATAATTTTCTAAATTTATCCCGCAAGCACTAAGCGATTGGCCTTGCGACTTGCTAATTGTCATTGCGAACGCAAGGCGAACTAAAAATTGCAATCGTTTGAAGTCAAACGGAAGATCAGTCGGAATCATTGGTATTCAAGGAATACATACATTTTCACCTGCGTACTTTCCGTTAATAATGGTTGCCTCAATCTTTTTACCGAAAGTCGAGTACCGTTGCAAAGTCGCGGTGGATTCAAATTACCGCAATATCATGATTAGATGTCGCATCAACTGGGACTCTTTCATTTCCAACAGCTAACAATTGTTTCGATTGTGCAGCACTTTGATCATTTTGAAGTTAAACCCTCATATTAGTAGTTAGCGATAATGTTTTTACGTTATTTCATGAAGGTGATGCCTTCAGGCAAGCATTCAATTATTCTGCAGGCGTTTCACGGGGAATTACTGGCAACGTCCGGATCGCCGAAGATCCTTCAGTGTAAAGTTAAGTGCTTCAAGTGATTACTTATGTGCCATTGTGTACTCATCCCAAAAAATGAGCTTGCATTGCATCAACAATTTTCCCATTGCACTGGATTGAGAAATATTGCATGTTGGAGTATCAATTGTGTTTAAATTGAGTGGCAACTTAAGCGCAATATGTGCAGTACTACCACCATCTAGAAGAGTCGCCGCAATTCCAGATGATGCTAACGCCAAAGCTATGTCACATCTTGATCGAATAGTGGCCAAAATCAAAGAAATTAGAAATGTTTTCCCTGTTTCTCCAGTTGCGTCCAGGAAGAATAGACCACTAGTATTATTGACCACCGCTTGCATTAATGTTTTGTATACTTGTTTGTGCTGTTTATTAAGCAACGGCACATTATTTCGAACGAATTTCTCCAATGTATCAACATTGTATTGCAGCTCTCGATTTATTTCTTGGTTCAATGCATCGTGCATCGATCGATTTTTCGCAATCATTCCTACTTCATTCAGTGGCTTGTTTGCAATAGTCAAGTATTGATCCTCAATCAGAATTAATCCTTCATTTTAGATTTTATTGGTTATTTGGATGTCAGAATTTTTCGTATAAATGCGCAAGCGATGCATATTCAAATATGTCGTCTTTGTATTTGTTTCATAGCTGAATTGGTTATGAAGGAAAACATGTGGTGCTGATAATTGCGAACAGCGTTCGTATTTGGTACAACTTAAATCCGCAAGTGTTAAATCCCAATGAGAATCGTTCTCCAGCAAACCCAATAGTTGACATGCTAGTTGAACTGGGGTTTCTTGTTTGCGACGTAGGAATTTCATTCAATTTTCATTCTGGGCATTTCAACGTACAGCGTCGCTGCGAATGGATCTGCTTCACACATTGCAGACAATCTAGTCAATGTTGTCGATGGTGGTCTCTCAGCTCGTTGTGCCGCCTTAGCCTCAGTGATGTAAGTTTATTGGCCATTTTTTAAATGCACTGCTAAATGTAAAACTGTGGGATATCTTTCATGAATTTGAAATGACAACAAACGCCACAGTTCTTCATTATATCTGCCCATTTTGAAGTTGCCGATTTCGTTATTTGCCGACGCAATACCAAACACAGCCATGACGCTGCCTTTTGTGACATACTTGCAGAAATATTTGATTGATTTGACCGAATGACAACTCTCAATGTTTGCATGTGTTTCAAAAATTTGTGATAGCAGTGGGCAATATGGTACAATAAATTTATTTCCGATCTCAATCTCTTGATTTTGAACTTTAACTTTGATAGTTCGACCATTATCCTCTTTTTAACGCCGACGATAAAATGGATATCTATCGTTCCCTGTGAGTTTAACCTTGAGTTTTTGCTAAAATACTCTGACGATCTTGCGGATTTTGATGCGGACTCACGTTCAATTTCCGTCCACTTTGGATTGCATTTGAGTGTAATAAAGAAATCGGGCGATCCATAATTTCGTACGTACGTCAAAGCGTGTTGAGCGTATTCGTGCATGTGGCGTGGTCTTTCAATATAAAATGATAGGAGAATTCCCGGTTCTAACTCACTTTCAATTTCCGTCCACTTCGGATTGCATGTGAGCGTAATAAATAAATCCGGAGTTCCATAATTTCGCACGTACGTCATAGCGTCTTGAGCGTATTCGTGCATGTGGCGTGGGCTCCCGATAAAAGATGATGGAAGAATCGTCAGACATCCAATATTCTGAACAATATCTATCTGAATCAGATCTTAGCTTTGCCTGATTGAATCTGATGAACGCTAAACGTTCGGTTTCGACTTTGACATACATGTCAAACATCATTACATCATTAACGGTGGGTGCATTAAATCTTCGCATATGTTCACCTGTTTGGGTACAATCCGCTCTTATGGCGTTCGTCCCAATGCTGTTTTGAACATTAACCACAACATTTTTAGCGTGAAAAAATGCTTGCAACTGTTCAATAACTCGTCACTCTCTTTCAGTTATTGTATTCAAAGGTGTTTTGAAGAAAATGGCTGGATTCGGGATCACTTCCATCAAACAATAGTTTCAGTGGTTTTGGTGGTGTAAGTAATGGATCACGTTTGACCTTTCCACTTGCGCAGCACAATCCAGCCGTTTCTGTTTTGAACTTTCACACATTGCAATATCGGCATAAAGTCGTCATTGGTCCAATAAATTTTCATCATCACTGTAGTTCGCAATGGGATCATATTGGAATTCCAAGCGATTGTATGATGACAATGATCGTCGTGTGCTCGTTGTCTCATTCGTGCATTTTCTCTTATTATATTTTATCTTTCTTTGTCTGTCCGTCTGTCTTCTTCTTTGCACGTCGTTCTCTAGCCATTTTAGGCAATTTCTAGGTAATTTAACCTCAAATGCACGGTCCCCATAATTTACACAGTTCAACTTACCACCTTAAAGACAAACGCCTGCTGTTGAAATTTAATGAAAATTTGCACAATACACGTGATTTCCAATTGAAATGTTAGGAAACGAATAACTTATTATTTTAACTTTTTTTCACAATTTTACAGTGAACGCAATACCGGTTTGTCACATGAAATTAACTGAGCAGAGAACAATGGGTAGCTCTCAAACAATGTATTAAGCACTGGCGCCATCTACTTAAAATATTTGTTTGTAGTACATGCTATGTATCAGGGATGGCGTTGTATATGAAAAAATATTTTCCCGCTTTTCTGTTGAAATTTTGCCTGAACGGAGCCCGAGACCTTTCCATCGAATGCAAAACCGTGGAAATCGGTTAGTGCGTTCTAAAGTTCTAGCGTCAGGTCGAAAAACCCGACTTATTTTTATATATTATATATAGATATACGATAGTTTTGATTAAAAATTCAATTTCTAGATTCAAATTGAGAAACAATTTATTTCTTTGTGATTTTTACCAGCTTATTGAGGTTCACATAGAGTAAAAAAAATGTGAAAATTAACGAGATATGAATTATTTCTGTTTCAGTTAAGAATTACGGACTCTATCATGTACACAATGGGACCAATCCATCAGCGACACACTCCAGTGCGCCACAGAAACCTACGCCATTTTTCAACGCTTTCCAGTTTTTTTTTCGAAAATGTTGCTTGAAAATTGTCCCAAATATATGTTTTGAATAAAAAATCTATTTGATATCCTTTTCATAAAAAAAACTATGAAAAATCAGCTTTTTTACGATCAACATATGGTAAACCTCTTAAAAAGGTACCCAGACTACAGGAAACCTTTTCACTTGAACAGATGCCTCGTTCTTGGCTAGGGCGCTGTGGTATAATGGTATGGTTGTATGGTGGTATGGTGGTATGGTGGTATGGTGGTATGGTGGTATGGTGGTATGGTGGTATGGTGGTATGGTGGTATGGTGGTATGGTGGTATGGTGGTATGGTGGTATGATGGTATGGTGGTATGGTGGTATGGTGGTATGGTGGTATGGTGGTATGGTGGTATGGTGGTATGGTGGTATGGTGGTATGGTGGTATGGTGGTATGGTGGTATGGTGGTATAATGGTATGGTGGTATGGTTACCGCCTAGGTTACTTAGATTTAACAGTCCTTTCTCGATTTATTCGTTGATTTACGGACGTTTAACGTTTATTTGTTTTTTTTTTTGTATTCTTTTTTTTTTTTATTAAGCGTGTACTTTGTACAGCGCCCTCATGATTTTGATATACAACTATAATTTTTTTCATAATGTAGCCTCTTCTGAATTGTCAAAAAATGTACTATATGACCGTATCTAATATCACATTGAGCAAACTGAATAATTATTAATTAGTGTTATTAATTAATTAGTGTTTTATTTAGTTGTTTAGTTGTTATTAATTAGTGTTTGGTTTCAGAAAGTCAAGAAATATTGGCTATACTAATTGTATTTAATATAAATATTGGTTTTTTACGCGGATCCCACTGCATAACGTCAGCCCACCTCTAGTCAACTGAACGATAGGCGCTGCCACCTATCGTACGTTTCGAATCGCGGGGATAGATCCGAGAATCTAGTGAAGAAACTATTACGAAGTAGAAAGAGAGTGCGTTTTTTGCTCTGAAAGGTAGGTAGGGATTGTTGATTTGATAAAAGAGAAAGTAATGCCAAGGAGACCGTTATAGTTCGTACGTCATCTGCATAGAAAGGCACTAGAAAATTCGTTAAAGCAGGGGGTAGGTCGTTAATAAAAATAGTGAAAAGTAGCGGGCGAAGATGGCTTCCTTGGGGGATTCCCGATGTGGCTCCAACAATGCGTGAGTGTACATCTTTAAAAAGAACACATTGGAATCATCCAGCTAAGTACTTGGAAATCCACATGAGAAGGTAAGTGTGAAATCCCAAGTATAACATTAAATACATATACTGAAAAGGAGTGAGTACTTTATAGAATCAAATACTTTGCTGAAGCCATTACGGGAGCCATCTCTTATAAAGGACGTCAGCTTCAAGAGTTTGTAGTGGTTAAGCGACGATTTATAAAACCATGTTGGAATGGAGAAATAATTATACTACATAATGTAAATATGGCTTGACCAATTTTTCAAAAAGCTTGGAAATGACAATTTAGAGATTCCTCTATAATAGGTAGCATCGAATTTGTTTCCTTCTTTTACGTTAGCATTAAAAAAGATATTCCTCCACATATGGGGAAAGATCAAAGCTTTCAGATGTAAACAAAAAAGTTTTAAAAGAGCTTTGTGGCACGCATCGTGGTACTCTAGCGGAAACTGCGATACTAAGCTGATTTCGAAGAGCTGAGTTCAGCTTAAAATTAATTTTTGTGCTACAGTTAGTTCATAACGTTTAAAAGGAAAACAAACACTGCTCGGGCACAATTTTTTTTTTTTAACTTTCTTATTTTATATTTAAAATCTATCCGAGTGGACAATCACTAAATGGTTTGGTGACATTGACTTAAGGGAGGTACATGGAATGTATATCTAATGGGGTTGACTTAGTTGTCTATTGGTGGGGGAGGTTAAGCGGGTTCTCTTCAGGCGTCTTAGGGATTGGCTATTATCTAGGAGGTTGATGGCCAGGTGGTTGGGGTGGTTGTCCAGTCTTTTTGTGCATCCTTCGCTGAGACGGGTTATCTCCTCTGCTACCCATTGAATTCCAAGATCCTTGTGGATGATTGAGTTTTCGTGGTACGGTTGGGCGTTAGAAATTGTTCTGAGGCATTTATTTTGAAACCGCTGGATTCTGATGCGGTTAGAACAGCTTGCCGTGCCCCACAACTGTATTCCATAGGTTCAGATTGGCTTCAGCACTACTTTGTAAATAAGCAGTTTAGTTTTTCATTGAGCTCGGACCTTCTCCCCAGAAGCCAGTGCAGTTGCTTTAGTCTTAAGTTGGCGTGGTTGCGCTTGTTGATCATGTGAGGGCGCCATGTGAGCCTACGTTTCAGGGTCAGCCCTAGATATTTGGGAGTGTTATTCGTTGGGATGGTTTTCTCGTTGAGTGTGACGGGGGGGTATTCTCCCCTGCGTAGTGCGAAGGTTGTGTGGGAGGATTTTTCCGCGTTGACCACGATGTTCCATCGTTGCAGCCATGGATCGAAAGCATTCAGTTGTCTCTGGTTGATGGATGATGCTTTCTGGGGATCTGTAGCGGAGGCTAGGAAGGCGGTGTCTTCTGCGTATGTGGCTACTGTGAGGTTCCGAGAGGGGGTGATGGGAAGGTTCGCTGTGTAGAGTTTGTACAAGATGGGTCCAAGAACACACACACTGCCGTAACACAAACTTTCATATTATTATTGCAATACTGAGCCACAAAGCCGGTATATAATAAAGGAGCGAAGTCAAACCCTCCACCGTATTATTCATAAGAAGATCTATTGATACTAATCAAGAGTATGGCATCGCCGCAAAGTCGCACCTCAACAAAATTCCTGTGGCGCAGTCGCAAATCTTGCGTAAACTATCTGGAGCGGCTTGGTACACCCGCAACAAAGACATTGAACAAGAGCTGAAGGTACCAAGGATTGGCGATGTCATAAACAAACAAGCAACCGCGTACGTAAATAAATTGGGAATCCACCCAAACTAGTTGGCTCGAAAACTCTTGATGAGGAGACGTGTATTGGAACTGAGGGCGAGAAGGAGGCTCCTGCGCATTCACCCAACAGATCTGCCGAGAAGATATATAAGTTAATTGATTAAATTAATTCATGCCTCTAGATGTTTAAGTATGTAATTATGTAAATGCTCGATAGAAATTATGAATCTATGCAGTATAAGTTACTACAAATAGTAACAGTGGACTGCAATGTAAATAAATACAATTTTTATAAAAAAAAAAAAAAAAAAAAAGATACTAATCAACTGCTATTACCATCGCTGGACCGAGGGACGTCCACTGCCGCATCGGTGTAACTGCAAACTCACTTATTTGGCGTCCAATGTACAAGCGCTTACACTTTTATTAGAGTCAGATTTACTTATAAAAGTAATCAAATGAATATCAACATAAACTTCCTCATTTTCCCACTTCCTAAGGAAACAACACAGTAGTGGTTACGAGGAATAAAAAAAAAGAGATGAGCATGGCCAGGCCCCAGAAATAATGGAAATTGACCCTTCTTTAAAACTTAGGCAGTGTACAAGTTCCTCCACTGCCTTTTATTAAGCTGTCGGTCATCAAGCCGCCGGTCATCAAACTGACGCACATTAAAAGACATTTGAGTGAGCGAATTTTAAAGATAGTAATTGATACAGCGGCAAAAATTACACTAGGCTCATAATGGAGCTACAACAAAATTTATTTATTTATGTTGAAAAACCCTTTACAGTAGGCTCGATACATGGATCGAGCAATATAAGAAAAAAGCTTCACATATATTAACGGTACTGTAGGAATTCAAAGGTATATGGTGTTGAGCAGACGATAGGCGTTTTCGACCTCTAACGTAATGCCCTTTCACATTTCGGTCGTTGCCACGTTCGCACTATAGACAATGAACCAATACTTGTATATACAAGTTAACACCAGCTAAACGCTTCCCCTGGCCCCTCACACCATGCACGTGCCACGGCTGAACTGGTCAGCAATCTGCAAGCGGGGCCTTTCTTACGTCGCCGCGCGGGGCCTTTCTTACCTCACCGCACGGCTGAACTGCTCAACAATCTGCAAGCGGGGCCTTTCTTACCTCGCCGCGCGGGGCCTTTCTTACCTCGCCGCGCGGGGCCTTTCTTACATCGCCGCGCGGGGCCTTTCTTACCTCACCGCATGGCTGAACTGCTCAACAATCTGCAAGCGGGGCCTTTATGCGGAGTTGCTCGGATTGCACTCAGGATTGTAACACTCGAGCGCGAGAGCAACAGTCCCGTTGCTCGTGTTCGGCACTGATGCGGGCCGACCGAGGGCTCGACGCTCGTGGCGCGGGAGCCGGGTGGCACTTGCAGAGGAGAACCGGAGCCGAGCGGATCAGACTTAACTTCAACTAACCAAAACTAATAAAGGAAAACCACAAGCTAATACTTGCCGTATTATTTCACGTGGAACAACACATAATTTGGTAATATCTAACCTTGTGCCGATCTGGGGTCATTTCCCAGGTCGTCGGCACGTAAGTGGCGCCCGAGCAGGGACCGACAATGTCCGGTTGAGTGGCTAAGGCCGAAAAGAGATTTTTTTTTTGTAATTGTAATTTGTTTAATTTTGGGTAAATTGTGAATAAAATAAAATAAAACAAACAAGAAAAGAGCAATTACCCGCTGCCGGGGGGAATTACGCCCATCCCGGAGCGCAAAAATATTGCATGATTAAATAAAAAAACATAAAAATGTAAGACTTGTGTTTCGAACACTAAAACATAATTTAAATAATAAAACGACGACCCGCCACCGGAGGACGCCACGTCGTCCATGCCGAGCGCAAAAGTCGTACGATGCCCATAACTAAAAAAAAAAACACAATCAACCCACTGCGGCGGTACGGCTTGTGAAATTTTTTCTAAATTGCCAATTCGCGAGTGCAAAAGATTGTGTGTGATAAACTGATAATTAAGAAACCATTGTCGCAGCTTACCTGCGGATGGCTAAAACAAAAAATAATACTTGTAATACGAGCGCCCAGCGCGATAAGGTGGTGTGTGGCAGCTTGTTGGATACGTTAAGTGGTGTGGAATGCACCCAAAAAAACCGCCCAACAAGTTGTGTGGCGACCTTACCTTAGTAGGCAAAACAGCCAAAAGGGATACTACGGAACCACCGCGCCCAGTGCCGAAATAATCTGAGGACATCAATAAAAGTATATGACAGCCCGCACACAAAGAAAAAAAATTATTGCAAAATATTCATAGTGCACACGCAGCACCACAATTGTAAAATAAAATAAAAAAATACAAAAATTCCTCAATTTCCCAAGATAAAATAAATTAAATACAAATTTTCTTGTACAACACACTAAGTCACCTTTTTTTTCTTATCTCCATGGAATTTTCATACATAAAAATCCCCGCCCACGTATATAAGTACGAGGGGCCGGTGATCCCCTTGCAGTATGGCGAGGTATGAAGAATCAATGGCGTCTTCAAACTAGCGCACCTCGTCGATCTTGCAAAGATGAACAGACTGGCTGAGGAAATCGGACGAGAAACGGTTGCCTTGGCGGATAGGAAAGCTGAAGCTCTGGTCGACTACTACCTCAACACAGCCATGGAAGGAATCAACAGGCTTTCCGGACGAGCGCGATGCCAATCTCGCACACTGGACTGGCTGGGGTCGGCTTGGAAATGAATAGCTGGATCTCCAGATGCTGCTGACTGGAACATCATAAGCTACCCGCAAACTTAGAGGCATTGGGCCAAACCGAGCCAAGCCAGGCTCATTGATCTGCGGGCCGCAGATCTTGGGGCGGGGAGGAGTTAACACCACCTAAACGCTTCCCCTGGCCCCTCACACCATGCACGTGCCACGGCTGAACTGGTCAGCAATCTGCAAGCGGGGCATGGCCAGATGAGCATGGCCAGGCCCCAGAAATAATGGAAATTGACCCTTCTTTAAAACTTAGGCAGTGTACAAGTTCCTCCACTGCCTTTTATTAAGCTGTCGGTCATCAAGCCGCCGGTCATCAAACTGACGCACATTAAAAGACATTTGAGTGAGCGAATTTTAAAGATAGTAATTGATACAGCGGCAAAAATTACACTAGGCTCATAATGGAGCTACAACAAAATTTATTTATTTATGTTGAAAAACCCTTTACAGTAGGCTCGATACATGGATCGAGCAATATAAGAAAAAAGCTTCACATATATTAACGGTACTGTAGGAATTCAAAGGTATATGGTGTTGAGCAGACGATAGGCGTTTTCGACCTGTAACGTAATGCCCTTTCACATTTCGGTCGTTGCCACGTTCGCACTATAGACAATGAACCAATACTTGTATATACAAGTTAACACCAGCTAAACGCTTCCCCTGGCCCCTCACACCATGCACGTGCCACGGCTGAACTGGTCAGCAATCTGCAAGCGGGGCCTTTCTTACGTCGCCGCGCGGGGCCTTTCTTACCTCACCGCACGGCTGAACTGCTCAACAATCTGCAAGCGGGGCCTTTCTTACCTCGCCGCGCGGGGCCTTTCTTACCTCGCCGCGCGGGGCCTTTCTTACATCGCCGCGCGGGGCCTTTCTTACCTCACCGCATGGCTGAACTGCTCAACAATCTGCAAGCGGGGCCTTTATGCGGAGTTGCTCGGATTGCACTCAGGATTGTAACACTCGAGCGCGAGAGCAACAGTCCCGTTGCTCGTGTTCGGCACTGATGCGGGCCGACCGAGGGCTCGACGCTCGTGGCGCGGGAGCCGGGTGGCACTTGCAGAGGAGAACCGGAGCCGAGCGGATCAGACTTAACTTCAACTAACCAAAACTAATAAAGGAAAACCACAAGCTAATACTTGCCGTATTATTTCACGTGGAACAACACATAATTTGGTAATATCTAACCTTGTGCCGATCTGGGGTCATTTCCCCAGGTCGTCGGCACGTAAGTGGCGCCCGAGCAGGGACCGACAATGTCCGGTTGAGTGGCTAAGGCCGAAAAGAGATTTTTTTTTTGTAATTGTAATTTGTTTAATTTTGGGTAAATTGTGAATAAAATAAAATAAAACAAACAAGAAAAGAGCAATTACCCGCTGCCGGGGGAATTACGCCCATCCCGGAGCGCAAAAATATTGCATAATTAAATAAAAAAACATAAAAATGTAAGACTTGTGTTTCGAACACTAAAACATAATTTAAATAATAAAACGACGACCCGCCACCGGAGGACGCCACGTCGTCCATGCCGAGCGCAAAAGTCGTACGATGCCCATAACTAAAAAAAAAAACACAATCAACCCACTGCGGCGGTACGGCTTGTGAAATTTTTTCTAAATTGCCAATTCGCGAGTGCAAAAGATTGTGTGTGATAAACTGATAATTAAGAAACCATTGTCGCAGCTTACCTGCGGATGGCTAAAACAAAAAATAATACTTGTAATACGAGCGCCCAGCGCGATAAGGTGGTGTGTGGCAGCTTGTTGGATACGTTAAGTGGTGTGGAATGCACCCAAAAAAAACCGCCCAACAAGTTGTGTGGCGACCTTACCTTAGTAGGCAAAACAGCCAAAAGGGATACTACGGAACCACCGCGCCCAGTGCCGAAATAATCTGAGGACATCAATAAAAGTATATGACAGCCCGCACACAAAGAAAAAAAATTATTGCAAAATATTCATAGTGCACACGCAGCACCACAATTGTAAAATAAAATAAAAAAATACAAAAATTCCTCAATTTCCCAAGATAAAATAAATTAAATACAAATTTTCTTGTACAACACACTAAGTCACCTTTTTTTTCTTATCTCCATGGAATTTTCATACATAAAAATCCCCGCCCACGTATATAAGTACGAGGGGCCGGTGATCCCCTTGCAGTATGGCGAGGTATGAAGAATCAATGGCGTCTTCAAACTAGCGCACCTCGTCGATCTTGCAAAGATGAACAGACTGGCTGAGGAAATCGGACGAGAAACGGTTGCCTTGGCGGATAGGAAAGCTGAAGCTCTGGTCGACTACTACCTCAACACAGCCATGGAAGGAATCAACAGGCTTTCCGGACGAGCGCGATGCCAATCTCGCACACTGGACTGGCTGGGGTTGGCTTGGAAATGAATAGCTGGATCTCCAGATGCTGCTGACTGGAACATCATAAGCTACCCGCAAACTTAGAGGCATTGGGCCAAACCGAGCCAAGCCAGGCTCATTGATCTGCGGGCCGCAGATCTTGGGGCGGGGAGGAGTTAACACCACCTAAACGCTTCCCCTGGCCCCTCACACCATGCACGTGCCACGGCTGAACTGGTCAGCAATCTGCAAGCGGGGCCTTTCTTACCTCGCCGCGCGGGGCCTTTCTTACCTCACCGCACGGCTGAACTGCTCAACAATCTGCAAGCGGGGCCTTTATGCGGGGCCTATAAAAACACTCAAGCGCAGAGATAAAACCTTGCTGCAAACAATCTACATCGTGGACCCGCTGAACATCGGCCACAACAAAAATTCAGCTGTTGAAAGCAGCTGTTCACAGCTGATCGAAGTTTGTTTATAAACTTTTGGAAATTGCATTTATGGACCCAAATGCAAAAACTATGATGCCCGCTCCTACCGAGCGCTTACTCAGCCTCGGCGAGCTCTTTAATATCGCAGTGAACAAAGCCTCTGAGACGAAACGGACGTCCAAAGTGGCCAACACTATTAAGCCAGCGCCTCAGCGGATGCAAGTCATCAAGAGGAAGACAAGTGGGTCTCCAATGAATGCCAAGAAGAAGGCAATACTGGATAACAAAATTCCTGTGCCCACCTACAGCGGCAGCTCAAACCGCTTTGGGTTGCTAGCGCAAACCGAGGATCTGAGCGAGCAGCCCAGTACCAGCCATCAAGCAGCTATTGCTGCTGCCAAACATGATGCAGCCTCTTCTGGCATTATCAATGCAACTACCAAGGCGCAACCTAAACCCCCTCCAATAGTTTTGGAAGGTATTGAAAGCGTACCCCGGCTGATGGACAAAATCTCAAAAATCACTGATCTGAGCAAGGTCTCTGTCAAGGCATCGATGGGCGGAGTTCTGAGGCTCTACGCGGCTCGAGACTGAAAAGCTTGAGTTTTACTGTTACCAACTCAAGGAGGACAGGCCATACCGAGTCTGCGTTAAAGGACTCCACCACAGTACGCTCCATCATCAAATCATTGATGAACTGAAAAGTCTCGGCCACAAGGTGCTCCTGTTTCCAATCCCATAAACATGTTCTTTTTGAACATCGCTGCTACCACAAACAACAAGGAGATCCTGGCTCTTAAGGGCTTATGCCACATGAGAGTTGTCATCGAGCCCCTTCGCAAGCGAAATACGACAACCCAATGCCATCGATGCCAGCAATTTGGTCACACGGCCAAGTACTGCCGTAAAGCGCACATCTGCCTCGAATGGCGGCGAACATCCTGCCAAAGACTGTACGCGACCACGAAGCGAGCCATGCACTTGCTATAACTGTGTTGAACAGCATCCAGCGAATTATTCCGGATGCTCCAAACTGCAGAGCATTCCTTCAGCGCTCTAGGCCAAAAAGAGGTGTGGGCGGAAGAAGCGAAGTCAACAATCGACCTATGTCCGACGTTCCTACTGGATGCATGCCCATTGCACCTCTCCGAAGCGGAGTCTCCTACGCAGGTGTAGCTAAAGCCTGGATGGGCCCCAAGCAGGATCAGCAACAGGTGCCGCAGCCCTTCCAGTAGCAACCTGAGACCAGGAAACACAGCCGGCAAAGGAGTCGGTCTAGAGGCGGACATCAGCCCCCCTTTGGACAATAACACATTTAGCATCCCGCAGACGCTAAACGAAAGCATGAACGCTCTGCGCTCCCTTCAGGAACAGCAGATTGAACAAACGAGGATGATGCTACTACAGCAAGGGCAGATGATCCAACTGCTCACTGCTATACATGCGCAGACAGCGACAAAATGAAGCCACGGCGCATTTTAGTATGGAACGCCAACGGCACTGATGCGGGCCGACCGAGGGCTCGACGCTCGTGGCGCGGGAGCCGGGTGGCACTTGCGGAGGGAGAACCGGAGCCGAGCGGATCAGACTTAACTTCAACTAACCAAAACTAATAAAGGAAAACCACAAGCTAATACTTGCCGTATTATTTCACGTGGAACAACACATAATTTGGTAATATCTAACCTTGTGCCGATCTGGGGTCATTTCCCCAGGTCGTCGGCACGTAAGTGGCGCCCGAGCAGGGACCGACAATGTCCGGTTGAGTGGCTAAGGCCGAAAAGAGATTTTTTTTTTGTAATTGTAATTTGTTTAATTTTGGGTAAATTGTGAATAAAATAAAATAAAACAAACAAGAAAAGAGCAATTACCCGCTGCCGGGGGGAATTACGCCCATCCCGGAGCGCAAAAATATTGCATAATTAAATAAAAAAACATAAAAATGTAAGACTTGTGTTTCGAACACTAAAACATAATTTAAATAATAAAACGACGACCCGCCACCGGAGGACGCCACGTCGTCCATGCCGAGCGCAAAAAGTCGTACGATGCCCATAACTCAAAAAAAAAACACAATCAACCCACTGCGGCGGTACGGCTTGTGAAATTTTTTCTAAATTGCCAATTCGCGAGTGCAAAAGATTGTGTGTGATAAACTGATAATTAAGAAACCATTGTCGCAGCTTACCTGCGGATGGCTAAAACAAAAAATAATACTTGTAATACGAGCGCCCAGCGCGATAAGGTGGTGTGTGGCAGCTTGTTGGATACGTTAAGTGGTGTGGAATGCACCCAAAAAAACCGCCCAACAAGTTGTGTGGCGACCTTACCTTAGTAGGCAAAACAGCCAAAAGGGATACTACGGAACCACCGCGCCCAGTGCCGAAATAATCTGAGGACATCAATAAAAGTATATGACAGCCCGCACACAAAGAAAAAAATTATTGCAAAATATTCATAGTGCACATGCAGCACCACAATTGTAAAATAAAATAAATAAATACAAAAATTCCTCAATTTCCCAAGATAAAATAAATTAAATACAAATTTTCTTGTACAACACACTAAGTCACCTTTTTTTTCTTATCTCCATGGAATTTTCATACATAAAAATCCCCGCCCACGTATATAAGTACGAGGGGCCGGTGATCCCCTTGCAGTATGGCGAGGTATGAAGAATCAATGGCGTCTTCAAACTAGCGCACCTCGTCGATCTTGCAAAGATGAACAGACTGGCTGAGGAAATCGGACGAGAAACGGTTGCCTTGGCGGATAGGAAAGCTGAAGCTCTGGTCGACTACTACCTCAACACAGCCATGGAAGGAATCAACAGGCTTTCCGGACGAGCGCGATGCCAATCTCGCACACTGGACTGGCTGGGGTCGGCTTGGAAATGAATAGCTGGATCTCCAGATGCTGCTGACTGGAACATCATAAGCTACCCGCAAACTTAGAGGCATTGGGCCAAACCGAGCCAAGCCAGGCTCATTGATCTGCGGGCCGCAGATCTTGGGGCGGGGAGGAGTTAACACCACCTAAACGCTTCCCCTGGCCCCTCACACCATTCACGTGCCACGGCTGAACTGGTCAGCAATCTGCAAGCGGGGCCTTTCTTACCATGCCGCGCGGGGCCTTTCTTACCTCACCGCATGGCTGAACTGCTCAACAATCTGCAAGCGGGGCCTTTCTTACCTCGCCGCGCGGGGCGCTTTCTTACCTCACCGCACGGCTGAACTGCTCAACAATCTGCAAGCGGGGCCATTATGCGGGGCCTATAAAAACACTCAAGCGCAGAGATAAAACCTTGCTGCAAACAATCTACATCGTGGACCCGCTGAACATCGGCCACAACAAAAATTCAGCTGTTGAAAGCAGCTGTTCACAGCTGATCGAAGTTTGTTTATAAACTTTTGGAAATTGCATTTATGGACCCAAATGCAAAAACTATGATGCCCGCTCCTACCGAGCGCTTACTCAGCCTCGGCGAGCTCTTTAATATCGCAGTGAACAAAGCCTCTGAGACGAAACGGACGTCCAAAGTGGCCAACACTATTAAGCCAGCGCCTCAGCGGATGCAAGTCATCAAGAGGAAGACAAGTGGGTCTCCAATGAATGCCAAGAAGAAGGCAATACTGGATAACAAAATTCCTGTGCCCACCTACAGCGGCAGCTCAAACCGCTTTGGGTTGCTAGCGCAAACCGAGGATCTGAGCGAGCAGCCCAGTACCAGCCATCAAGCAGCTATTGCTGCTGCCAAACATGATGCAGCCTCTTCTGGCATTATCAATGCAACTACCAAGGCGCAACCTAAACCCCCTCCAATAGTTTTGGAAGGTATTGAAAGCGTACCCCGGCTGATGGACAAAATCTCAAAAATCACTGATCTGAGCAAGGTCTCTGTCAAGGCATCGATGGGCGGAGTTCTGAGGCTCTACGCGGCTCGAGACTGAAAAGCTTGAGTTTTACTGTTACCAACTCAAGGAGGACAGGCCATACCGAGTCTGCGTTAAAGGACTCCACCACAGTACGCTCCATCATCAAATCATTGATGAACTGAAAAGTCTCGGCCACAAGGTGCTCCTGTTTCCAATCCCATAAACATGTTCTTTTTGAACATCGCTGCTACCACAAACAACAAGGAGATCCTGGCTCTTAAGGGCTTATGCCACATGAGAGTTGTCATCGAGCCCCTTCGCAAGCGAAATACGACAACCCAATGCCATCGATGCCAGCAATTTGGTCACACGGCCAAGTACTGCCGTAAAGCGCACATCTGCCTCGAATGGCGGCGAACATCCTGCCAAAGACTGTACGCGACCACGAAGCGAGCCATGCACTTGCTATAACTGTGTTGAACAGCATCCAGCGAATTATTCCGGATGCTCCAAACTGCAGGCATTCCTTCAGCGCTCTAGGCCAAAAAGAGGTGTGGGCGGAAGAAGCGAAGTCAACAATCGACCTATGTCCGACGTTCCTACTGGATGCATGCCCATTGCACCTCTCCGAAGCGGAGTCTCCTACGCAGGTGTAGCTAAAGCCTGGATGGGCCCCAAGCAGGATCAGCAACAGGTGCCGCAGCCCTTCCAGTAGCAACCTGAGACCAGGAAACACAGCCGGCAAAGGAGTCGGTCTAGAGGCGGACATCAGCCCCCTTTGGACAATAACACATTTAGCATCCCGCAGACGCTAAACGAAAGCATGAACGTTCTGCGCTCCCTTCAGGAACAGCAGATTGAACAAACGAGGATGATGCTACTACAGCAAGGGCAGATGATCCAACTGCTCACTGCTATACATGCGCAGACAGCGACAAAATGAAGCCACGGCGCATTTTAGTATGGAACGCCAACGGCGTCTCCGCGAAACTGCCCGAAGTTGAATGCTTTGTGCGGCGATACGAGATTGATGTTTTGCTTATTAGTGAAACACATTGCAAAGATGTAGTCAAGCCCAAGCTGTATGGTTACGAGGCCTATACTGCAAACGACCCGGGTAAGGGTAACGCTAAAGGTGGATCAGCGATTATGATCAAATCAAGTTTGGTTCATTTTCCGCTTCCGTCAGTAGCCACTGATAGGGTGCAACTTGCGTCTGCAACTATAGAAACTGGGGACGGCATTATAAACTTCGGCGCGGTCTACTGCCCACCGAGGTTTGTTTGGACCACAGACAACTTCAAATCCATATTAGAGCAACAACAGCATAAATTCATTGTAGCAGGCGACTGGAAAGCGTCCCACTGGCTTTGGGGAGCAGGGAGGTGTAACCAAAGAGGTCATGCCCTGGCAAATCTAATCTTTAACTCTGATGTAAACTCGCTAGCAACAGGTGGCCCCACAAGGTTCCCTTTTGGCAGTAGAGGTCTCCAGGCTACATCGATTTTGCGCTGACAAGAGGTATCCTGGGTTTACACTCAGATATCCGGTCGGTTGCCGAGCTCAGCTCTGACCACTTACCTCTCATCATCACTCTGGACACAACAGCTACAGCCTATCCCAAAGTCGAGCGGCTTATCAGCAGGCGCACTAACATGGAACATTTTCAAGAGCACCTCGAGTCGTCACTGAACCTTGACATGGCGCTGAACTCCGAGCGGGACATTGAAGCTGCACTCGACTCTCTTACCCATAACATCCAAGTAGCAGCTAGATTGGCCACTCACACCCCAGGACTGAGACCCGCAGCAGCCAGAATACCGGTCCCCAGAGAGATTCTGATACTCATTGCAGAGAAGAGGCGTTTACGCTCCAGATGGATGAGATCGCGCCACCCGCTGGACAAAGCCGATTTTTACAGAGCGAAGTCTATCCTCCATCGTGCACTGGTGGAATACAAAGCAGCATAGTTCGACGACAGATTAGCCAATACGGGAACGGAAGCCGACGCGACGGAAGGCCACACGTGCGATCAATAGACGTTGCCTAAGAAAAGCACCATTGGTGAAAAGGAACGGGGCATGGTGCCGAACTGATTTGGAGCAAGCAGAAGCGTTTGCCGCGCATCTGGCCGAGCGGTTCCAACCTTTTAACCTCGCCAGTCCGCAGCAGGTTGAAGAGACTCACGATCAGCTGTCCCAAGCTCTCCAAATGGACATGCCGATCCAACCGTTCGATCCTGTTGAAATAGCTGATGTTATCGCCTAGCAAAACTCTAAAAAAGCACCAGGCCATGATGCAATATGTAACGTCACTCTAAAGGCCCTACCGAGCAGAGCGATCCGCTACGTAGCGATTCTTTTTAATGCTATTGTGAGGCTGCAGTACTTTCCTCCTCAGTGGAAACTGGGAATCATCTCTATGATACATAAAGCTGGCAAGCCGGAGAAGGACCCTGGCTCCTACCGGCCGATTAGTCTCCTCCCATCGGTCTCAAAGGTGTTTGAGACGCTGATTGCCGCCCGGATGGTCGGGTTTATAGATGCCCAGGGAATAATGCCAGAACACCAGTTCGGATTCCGTGCTGGTCACTGCACGGTGGAGCAACTGCATCGAGTGGTCGAGCAAATTTTAACGGCCTTCGACTGCGACGAATACTGCAACGCTCTTTTCCTCGATGTCCGGGAGGCGTTTGACCGTGTGTGGCATCCTGGTCTGCTACTGAAAATCAAGAATACCCTGCCTGCGCCTTACTACTGTCTCCTGGCGTCGTATCTTAGATATAGGAGATTTGCGGTCCGTTTCCACTCTGCGCTCTCAACCGAGTATAATGCGGCCGCTGGAGTACCCCAGGGAAGCGTCCTAGGCCCGCTACTATACTGCCTTTATAACCATGACATGCCGCGTCCGGCTGACAGCATCTACGGAACGTCAATGCTGGCCACATTTGCCGACGACGTGTGCATAACGTACAGGTCCAGGTGCGAGCAGGAGGCCGCCAACGGTATCCAGAACTACGCAACCAGATTTTCCGACTGGGCTAGGAGATGGAATATTGGCATAAATGGAAACAATTCCACGAATGTTTGCTACACCCTCAAACGGAGAGCGCCACCAGCAGTGCTCATTGACGACACCCCTGTGGAACAGGTTGACTCAGCCAAATACCTGGGAGTCATACTCGACCGTCGGCTCACTTTCTCGAAGCAGGTGAGTGAAATAAGAATACGCATACGGGCCGCGGCGTCAAATCACTACTGGCTCATGGGCCCGCGTAGCAAACTGTCGCTAAGAAATAAGTTGACTATATATAATCAAATTATAGCTCCCATTTGGAGGTATGCGTGCCAAATTTGGGGCCTGGCGTGTGACAGCCAGATCCGCAGAATCCAGAGCATTCAAAATAAGATGGCGAGGACGATCACTGGCTGCGAGTGGTATGTAAGGAACACCACCCTCCACAGTGACCTAAAGCTGCTAACGGTCTTTGAGACCATAAATTTCCACTCCAGCCGCTACAATGACCGACAAATGGTTGGTGATCAACTTTAGAAAGGTAAATAAGCGAACTATAGCCAACCGATACCCGATGCCAAGGATTTCAATGATTCTCGTTACTCTAGGAGAGGGAAAGTATGTCACAATCCTAGATTTTTAGTCGGGGTACCACCAAATTTTCCTAGTGAAGCAGGACCGCGAAAGCACGGTGAACGGTGGGTAATGCGAGTTCTGCCGATTACCTTTTGGATTGAATATCGAGGATAGCACTACCTTTACGTGGTTGACTTAATAATTTTTTCCGAAAACTGAGTCGACCATGTAAAGCATATCTACGCAATTTCAAATGTTTAAATGTTTATGCAATGCCAATATAAAAGTCTCATAAAATTTTTTGTAACTGAAAGCGAAGCAAAAATAAAGCGAAAATTATGCCACGAATAAGCAGGAGTTGCTAGCCATTATTTATATTTGTTATATTAATTATATTTATTTATATTTAGCCATTATAATATTTAGACACCTTCAACCCTCACATTCGCTGCTACGACAGAAATACAACCGCTAAAATCAAAAGGTGGAAATCATATATTGATAACAACATTGCAAAAACGTTCTACAAACCCGCAAAGATAATGTCGTGGTAGATGCCCTTTCCCATCAAAAGGCAAACGATTTGGAAAATGAATTGCAGTCATATGCCGCTCACAGGGAAATATCGCTTTCATACACGATTATTCAACATCAAACCCTTTCAATTGCTTCAAGAACCAGTTTGTCCTCAAAGAAGCCAAATTTCCGTTGAAAAGAGACATCATACTGTGTGGCAGGAAAATACTATACCAAATATATTTTAGTTATTTGTGTTATATTAATTTGATCATGTACTTCTGCTTTTGTTGGGTTATTTCTTCTCTGACGGATATACCAGGGTGCTCCAGTGATTGTTCTCAGTATTTTTGAATGGACCCGTTGAATGATATCAATATTAATTCTGTTGGCAATTCCCCGTAGTTTGGAGCCGTATATCCAAATTAGTATTAGTACGGAGTTCCAGAATAGGATCCTGTAGTCCAGACAGACTCCCGGGGTAACCGAGAGTTGATAAGCCAGTGGAGACTACTAGCCTTAAGCTTAAGGTGTGTTCTTTTGGCTTTTATGGGCCTGCGCTACGTGAACCGTCGGTCGAGGTGCACTTCGAGATACGTCACTTCATTTGCGGTGTTGTTTAAGTTAATTGAAGTACAGTGTTCCCGATTGAGTTCGAATGTTAAATGCTTACATTTTTGTTCGTTTATTTTGATTCGCCACGGTCACTAAGTGAGCAGAGAATTGAGTTGTGGCTTGTACAGGGCATGTGGATTGACTCAAAATCGCTGTGTCGTCGGCAAACGTAGAAGTTGTAGTTCATACTCTGCTTGTGGGTATGTCTGCTGTATAAAGGACGTACAGCGTTGTTCCGCTACCATGGGGAACTCCGGGGTTTATAGCGTGGTCGTCGGACATGTCAGAGTTGCATATCACATCTATTGTAGAGATACGACTTGAGGAGTTTGCGGGTGTTTTCAGGAAGCATTGTCTTAATTTCGAACATTAATCTATCTAGCCAGACCTTTTCAAAAGCCTGAGAGACATCCAGAAATATTTCAGTGCTATATTTCGGTTTTTACAAAGCAGATCGTATTTTTGATGTTATTCGATTGAGTTGTACAATAGTTCCATGTTTCTCTCGAAAACCGAAATGATTCGCTGAAATAAAATTGCGTGTCCTCAAGTATGGGTTAATTGGGTCATCAGACATTTTTAAAACAATTTAGAGAGAAAAAGACCATATGCTTATAGGCCTGTACTACGAGGAAACTGAGTGGTTTTTTGCTGACTTTGGTATAATTACTAAGATTGATCAGATGCGATCTAACACTCCAAGAGTGCAGACGTTCCTGCGGATCGAAAGCAAGTTTCTTATCGTGCTTTCACTCCCACTATTCTGAAACTGTCACTTAGTGTCTGATTTCTTCAACCTGCGAACCTAACGGTTTGCTACAAACTCTGACACACATTCCAGAGTGCGTATCATCTGCTGGCTACCAAATTCTCTCCCTGTAGAAGCTGTGTACAACGCAGCAGAAGCAAAGTGCGGTTGGCATACCGGCCAACGGTGCCCAGTTCCCCCTCCCCCGCTCAATTGTCCACAACCTAGAGCATGGATTGGCAAGCGGGCCACCAAGCTTGGAAAAACAACGCTCTGCAGGAAGGCTCTCAAAGCAAGGAAGTGCAGCTCGAGCAGCGACTCAGGCTCGAGTTCTTCTTACTCGGAGCCCGGGGAGATCAAGCGTAAGTCCGCGCATAAAAGGCAAGAAGATGAGCCTGACTTTCGCCTACAGCAATCTCTGCATAGCAAGCTGGCAAAAAACTCCTTTGCCCTCCTCTCAAGCAAAGAAGATGATGACAAACATGATGAACCCAAACCTGCTGCAGAGGCAGTGGCATCCAAAACAGCAGAGAAACCGAACCCGACCCCGAAGACCCTCAAGCCTCCCCCGATCTACTTCCCAGACATGACCGACATTACTGCGCTTGTCAAGATGATAACGACTCTAGGGGTACCAAAAAAGATTTATTGTAAAAAACGGGGAGAAACAAAAACGTACGTGTAATGATGCCAGACAAGTAGTACTACACAGCCCTACGCCAACATCTCGTGGCACATAATAAAAGGTACCGCACCTTCCAACCAAAGGAAATAATGCTAATAAGTCTTAACATAGTTTTTTGGAACGCAAACGGCATGCAGAGGAGAAAAGCCGAAGTAGAGCACCTCATCAAAACAGACAACATCGATGTTATTCTAGTTTCGGAATCCCAGATCCTACTTCAACATCAGAGGGTACTCCCGAAATCGTGACCCTCGTGGCCGAAAAAAGGCGCCTCGGTGTAGGTCTGAGGTCGACAGAGTAAAAGCCTTTGCTGACCATCTACACAGTGCATTCTAACCTTTTGATAGATGCACTGGCGAGGAGCGTTCTACCACCCCTAAGGTTCGTAGATAGCCCAAGTGCTCGTGGTCCGCCAATACAGTCCTTCCGCACCAGATGAGATTGCGCAGGAGATCGCCTCCTTAAAAAATGGCAAGTCACCAGGTCCTGATCGTATGGATGCAACAGCACTGAAAATGCTGCCCCTTATCTGTTCCCAAAGGCTGGCCAACATCTTCAACAGTTGCCTCCGTCTAAGGTACTTCCCGAAAGAGTGGAAGCGTGCGGAAGTAATTGTCCTCCTTAAGCCTGGAAAACCTGAAGACAATCTAGCTTCGTATCGTCCGATTAGTTTGCTGGCAATCCTCTCAAAAATACATAAAGGAGTATTTTTGCGCAGAGTACTGCCAGTACTGGACGAGGCCGGACTGATCCCTGATCACCAGTTTGGCTTCAGATGCCTCCATGGAACACCTGACCAATGCAACCGAATTGTTGTGAGCATAATTGGGGCCCTCAAAAAGAAGGAGTACTGCTGGGCCGTTATGCTGGGTGTCAAACAGGCATTTGACACACTCTGGCACCCTGGACTCCTTTTCAAAATTAAATCCTACCTCCCAAGTTTCAATTTCGCCTTCCTGAAGTCATACACAGAGGGGAGAGAATTCCGAGTGAGATGCGGATCATCAATCAGCACGCCTAGGCCCATAAGAGCAGAAGTACCTCAAGGCAGTGTTCTTAGACCCGTCTTGTATACACTTTACATAGCGGACCTTCCCATCACCCCCTCCCGGAACCACACAGTAGCCACATATGAAGATGACACCGCCTTCCTAACCTCCGCCACAGATCCCCAGAAAGCATCATCCATCATCCAGAGACAACTGGATGCTTTCGATCCATGGCTTGAACGATGGAACATCGTGGTCAACGCGGAAAAATCCTCCCACACAACCTTCGCACTATGCAGGGGAGAATGCCCCCCAGTCACACTCAACGAGAAAACCATCCCAACGAATAACACTCCCAAATATCTAGGGCTGACCCTGAACCGCAGGCTCACATGGCGCCCTCACATGATCAACAAGCGCAACCACGCCAACTTAAGACTAAAGCAACTGCACTGGCTTCTGGGGAGAAGGTCCGAGCTCAATGAAAAACTAAACTGCTTATTTACAAAAGTAGTGCTGAAGCCAATCTGAACCTATGGAATACAGTTGTGGGGCACGGCAAGCTGTTCTAACCGCATCAGAATCCAGCGGTTTCAAAATAAATGCCTCAGAACAATTTCTAACGCCCAACCGTACCACGAAAACTCAATCATCCACAGGGATCTTGGAATTCAATGGGTAGCAGAGGAGATAACCCGTCTCAGCGAAGGATGCACAAAAGACTGGACAACCACCCCAACCACCTGGCCATCAACCTCCTAGATAATAGCCAATCCCTAAGACGCCTGAAGAGAACCCGCTTAACCTCCCCCACCAATAGACAACTAAGTGAACCCCATTAGATATACATTCCATGTACCTCCCTTAGGTCAATGTCACCCCAAAACCATTTAATGATTGTCCACTTGGATAGATTTTAAATATAAAATAAGAACGTTAAAAAAAAAGAACTAAGATCGATTATTTCCATCGCTCTGGATAGTACCCGAGTTTTGTAATAGCATTAAAAACAAGAAAATTGTGCATCTAGCACAGTAAGCTCGATAATTATCTTTGATGTTAAAAGATCACATCCATCTGTCTATCTGTCTATCTGTCTATCTGTCTATCTGTCTATCTGTCTATCTGTCTATCTGTCTATCTGTCTATCTGTCTATCTGTCTATCTGTCTATCTGTCTATCTGTCTATCTGTCTATCTGTCTATCTGTCTATCTGTCTATCTGTCTATCTGTCTATCTGTCTATCTGTCTATCTGTCTATCTGTCTATCTGTCTATCTGTCTATCTGTCTATCTGTCTATCTGTCTATCTGTCTATCTGTCTATCTGTCTATCTGTCTATCTGTCTATCTGTCTATCTGTCTATCTGTCTATCTGTCTATCTGTCTATCTGTCTATCTGTCTATCTGTCTATCTGTCTATCTGTCTATCTGTCTATCTGTCTATCTGCCTATCTGCCTATCTGTCTATCTGTCTATCTGTCTATCTGTCTATCTGTCTATCTGTCTATCTGTCTATCTGTCTATCTGTCTATCTGTCTATCTGTCTATCTGTCTATCTGTCTATCTGTCTATCTGTCTATCTGTCTATCTGTCTATCTGTCTATCTGTCTATCTGTCTATCTGTCTATCTGTCTATCTGTCTATCTGTCTATCTGTCTATCTGTCTATCTGTCTATCTGTCTATCTGTCTATCTGTCTATCTGTCTATCTGTCTATCTGTCTATCTGTCTATCTGTCTATCTGTCTATCTGTCTATCTGTCTATCTGTCTATCTGTCTATCTGTCTATCTGTCTATCTGTCTATCTGTCTATCTGTCTATCTGTCTATCTGTCTATCTGTCTATCTGTCTATCTGTCTATCTGTCTATCTGTCTATCTGTCTATCTGTCTATCTGTCTATCTGTCTATCTGTCTATCTGCCTATCTGTCTATCTGTCTATCTGTCTATCTGTCTATCTGTCTATCTGTCTATCTGTCTATCTGTCTATCTGTCTATCTGTCTATCTGTCTATCTGTCTATCTGTCTATCTGTCTATCTGTCTATCTGTCTATCTGTCTATCTGTCTATCTGTCTATCTGTCTATCTGTCTATCTGTCTATCTGTCTATCTGTCTATCTGTCTATCTGTCTATCTGTCTATCTGTCTATCTGTCTATCTGTCTATCTGTCTATCTGTCTATCTGTCTATCTGTCTATCTGTCTATCTGTCTATCTGTCTATCTGTCTATCTGTCTATCTGTCTATCTGTCTATCTGTCTATCTGTCTATCTGTCTATCTGTCTATCTGTCTATCTGTCTATCTGTCTATCTGTCTATCTGTCTATCTGTCTATCTGTCTATCTGTCTATCTGTCTATCTGTCTATCTGTCTATCTGTCTATCTGTCTATCTGTCTGTCTGTCGTCTGCTATCTGTCTGTCTGCTATCTGTCTATCTGCTATCTGCTATCTGCTATCTGCTATCTGTCTATCTGTCTATCTATCTGTCTATCTGTCTATCTGTCTATCTGTCTATCTGTCTATCTGTCTATCTGTCTATCTGTCTATCTGTCTATCTGCTATCTGCTATCTGCTATCTGCTATCTGCTATCTGCTTCTGCTCTGTCTCTGCTTCTGCTATTGCTATTGCTTCTGCTTCTGCTATCTGCTATCTGTCTATCTGTCTATCTGCTATCTGCTATCTGTCTATCTGCTATCTGCTTCTGCTATCTGCTATCTGCTGTCTGCTATCTGCTATCTGCTATCTGCTATCTGCTATCTGCTATCTGCTATCTGCTATCTGCTATCTGCTATCTGCTATCTGCTATCTGCTATCTGTCTATCTGCTATCTGCTATCTGCATCTGCTATTGCTATCTGCTATCTGCTATCTGCTATCTGCTTCTGCTATTGCTATCTGCTATCTGCTATCTGCTATGTCTATCTGCTTCTGTCTTTCTGTCGTCTGCTATCTGCTGTCTGCTATCTGCTATCTGCTATCTGCATCTGCTATTGCTATTGCTATCTGCTATCTGCATCTGCTATCTGCTATCTGCTATCTGCTATCTGCTATCTGCTATCTGCATCTCTATCTGCTATCTGCTTCTGCTTCTGCTATCTGCTATCTGCTATCTGCTATCTGTCTATTGCTATCTGCTATCTGCTATCTGCATTGCTATTGCTATCTGCTATCTGCTATCTGCTCTGCTATCTGCTATCTGCTATCTGCATTGCATTGCTATTGCTATCTGTCTATTGCTATTGCTATTGCTATTGCTATCTGTCTATCTGCTATCTGCTATCTGCTATCTGCTATCTGCTATCTGCATCTCTATTGCTATTGCTATCTGTCTATCTGCTTCTGCTTCTGCTATCTGCTATTGCTATCTGCTATCTGCTATCTGCTATCTGCTATCTGCTATCTGCTTCTGCTATCTGCTATCTGCATCGCTATCTGCTTCTGTCTCTGCGTTGCTATCTGCTGCTGCTATCTGCTATCTGCTATCTGCTATCTGCTATCTGCTATCTGCTTCTGCTATCTGCTTCTGCTATCTGCTATCTGCTATCTGCTATCTGCTATCTGCTATCTGCTATCTGTCTTGCTATCTCTTCCTTCTGCATCTCTGCTTCTGTCTTCTGCTATCTGCTTCTGCATCTGCCTGCTATTGCTTCTTCTTTGTCTATCTTTGTTCTGCATCTGCTATCTGCTACTTCTTTGATTGCATCTGCTATCTGTCTTTGTCTATTGTCTATGCTCTATTGTCTCTGCTTCTGTCTCTCTTCTGCTTCTGCTTCTGCTATTGCATGCTTGCATCGCATTGCATCTGCTATCTGCTATCTGCTATCTGCTATCTGCTTCTGCTTCTGCTATTGCTTGCTCTGCTATCTGCTATCTGCTCTGCTTTGTCTTCTGCTATCTGCTATCTGCTATCTGCTTGCTTTGCTATTCTATCTGCTATCTGCTATCTGCTATCTGTCTTCTGCTATCTGCTATCTGCTATCTGCTATCTGCTATCTGCTTCTGCTATCTGCTATCTGCTATCTGCTAGCTTGCTATCTGCTATGCTTTGCTTCTGCTATCTGCTATCTGCTATCTGCTTCTGCTTCTGCTATCTGCATCTGCTATTGCTTTGCATGCTTTGCTATCTGCTATTGCTTCTCTTTGCTATTGCATCTGCTCTGCTTCTGCTTCTGCTATCGCTCTGCTTCTGCTTCTGCTATCTGCTATCTGCTATCTGCTATCTGCTATCTGCTTCTGCTCTGCTATGCTCTCTTCTGCTATTGCTATTGCTATCTGCTATCTGCTATCTGCTTCTGCTCTGCTATCTGCTATCTGCTCTGCTATTGCCTGCTTCTGCTATCTGCTTCTGTCTATCTGTCTATCTCATTGCTTCTGCTATTGCTATTGCATGCATTGCTATCTGCTTTGCTATTGCATTGCTTCTGCTATCTGCTCTGCATCTGCATTGCTATCTGCTATCTGCTCTGCTATCTGCTTCTGCTACCTTTGCTTTGCTATCTGCTATCTGCATCTGCTATCTGCTTCTGCTTTGCTATCTGCTTCTGCTTCTGCTATCTGCTTCTGCTTTGCTTCTGCTATCTGCTTCTGTCTATCTGTCTATCTGCTTCTGCTATCTGCTATCTGCTATTGCTATCTGCTATCTGCTATCTGCTATCTGCTTCTGCTATCTGCTATCTGCTATCTGTCTATGCTATCTGCTATCTGTCTTTCCGTCTGCTCTGCTGCTGCTTCTGCTTTGCATTGCTTGCTATTGCTATTGCTATCTGCATTGCATCTGCTTTGCTTCTGCTTCTGCTATCTGCTTCTGCTTCTGCTTTGCTTCTGCTATTGCTCTGCTTCTGCTTCTGCATTGCTTTGCTTTGCTCTGCTTCTGCTTTGCTTCTGCTTTGCTTTGCTTTGCTCTGCTTCTCTTTGCTTGCTTTGCTTTGCTTGCTTCTTCTCTGCTTCTTTCTTTGCTATTCTATCTGCTTCTGTGCTTGCTTTGCATTGCTTCTCTTCTGCTTCTGCTTCTCTATTGCTTCTTTCATTGCTATTGCACTGCTATTGCTATCTGCTATCTGCTATTCTTTCTTTGCTTTGCTTCTGCTTCTGCTTCTGCTTCTGCTTCTGCTTCTGCTCTGCTTTGCTTGCTTTGCTTGCTTCTGCTTGCTTGCTTTGCTCTGCTTGCTTTGCTTTGCTTGCTTTGCTCTCTGCTTTGCTTTGCTTTGCTATTGCTATCTCTTCTGCTTTGCTATTGCTTTCTTCTGCTATTGCTTCTGCTTCTGCTATCTGCTATCTGCTTCTGCTATCTGTCTATCGCTTCTGCTTCTGTCTTTCGTTGCTGCTCTGCTTTCTTCTTGCTTCGCTTGCTTTTCTTCTTGCTTGCTTTGCTTGCTTGCTTCATGCTTGCGCTTGCTTTGCTTGCTTGCTTGCTCTGCTATTGCTATCGCTTCTTTGCTTTGCTTCGCTTGCTTCTTGCTTTGCTTTGCTTTGCTTTGCTTCTGCTCTCTCTGCTTCTGCTTCTCTTTGCTTGCTTTGTCTTTGTCTTGTCTATTGTCTACTTGCGCTCCTCTTTTCTCTCTTGCTTGCTGCTTTGCTTGCCTGCTTCTTTGCTTGCTTGCCTGCTTGCTTGCCTCTTCTCTTGCTTTCTTGCTTTCTTGCTTTGCTTGCTTCTGCTTTGCATTGCTTGCTGCTTGCTTCATGCTGCTCTGCTTGCTTTGCTTTGCTTTGCTTGCTTTGCTTTGCTTGCTTTGCATTGCTGCTGCTTGCTGCTTCTATTGCTGCTGCTATTGCTTGCTTGCTTCTCTCTTTGCTTGCCTGCTCTGCTTTGCCTGCTCTGTTGGCTTGCTTCTCTTGCTTTGCTTTGCTTTGCTTTGCTTTGCTCTGCTTTGCTTTGCTTTGCTTTGCTTTGCTTTGCTTTGCTTTGCTTGCTTTGCTTTGCTTGCTCTGTCTTGCTTTGCTTTGCTTTGCTTTCTCTGCTATCTGTATTCTTTGCTGCATGCTTGCTTTGCTTGCTTCTTGCTTGCTTGTGCTGCTGCGCTGCTTGCTTTGCTTCATTGCTTTGCTTTGCTTTGCTTTGCTTGCTTGTTCTTTGCTTGCTTTGCTTGCTCTGCTTTGCTCTGCTCTGCTTTGTCTTGCCTCTTCTGCTTTGCTTTGCTTTGCTTTGCTTTGCTTGCATGCTTGCTTGCTGCTTTGCTTTGCTTGCTTTGCTTGCCTGCTGCTTCTTTGCTCTTCTTCTCTTTCTGCTTTGCTATTGCTTTGCTTCTGCTTTGCTTCTGCTTTCTTCTTTGCTTTGCTCTCTTGCTTGCTTGCTTTGCTTTGCTTCTGCTTTGCTTTGCTTCTGCTTTGCTTTGCTTCTTTGTCTTTGCTTTGCTTTGCTTTGCTCTGCTTGCATTGCTTGCTATTGCTTTGCATTGCTTTGCTTTGCTTTGCTTCTGCTTTGCTTTGCTTTGCATGCTTGCTTTGCTATTGCTTCTGCTTTGCTTTGCTTGCTTCTGCTTTGCTATTGCTATTGCTATTGCTATTGCTTTGCTTTGCTTCTGCTTTGCTTTGCTTTGCTTTGCTCTGCTTTCTCTCTTGCTTTGCTTCTGCTTTGCTTTGCCTGCTCTGCTTTGCTCTGCTTGCTTTGCTTCTTCTCTTGCATTGCTTGCTTTGCTATTGCATTGCTTTGCCTGCTCTGCTTTGCTTTGCTTTGCTTTGCTTTGCTTTGCTTTGCTATTGCTTTGCTTTGCTTTCATGCTTTGCTTTGCTTTGCTCTGCTTGCTTTGCTATTGCTATTGCTTTGCTTTCATTGATGCTTGCTTCTTGCTTGCTTGCTTTGCTTTGCTTTGCTTTGCTTTGCTTCATGCTTGCTATTGCTTTGCATTGCTTTGCTTTGCTTTGCTTGCTTTGCCTGCTTTGCTTCATGCTGCTGCTTTGCGCTCTTGCTTCTTGCTTTGCTTTCTTTGCTTTGCTTCTGCTTGCTTTGCTTTGCTTTGCTTTGCTTTGCTTTGCTTTGCTTTGCTTCATTGCTATTGCTTTGCTTTGCTTGCTTGCTTTGCTTTGCTTGCTTGCTTTGCTTTGCTTTGCTTTGCTTGCTTGCTTTGCTTTGCTTTGCTTTGCTTGCTTGCTTTGCTATTGCTTTGCTTGCTTTGCTTGTTGTTGCTTTGCTTTGCTTTGCTTTGCTTTGCTTTGCTTTGCTTCTGCTTCTGCTTTGCTTTGCTTTGCTTTGCTTTGCTTCTGCTTTGCTATTGCTTTGCTATTGCTTTGCTTCTGCTATTGCTTTCTTCTTGTGCTTTGCTTTGCTATTGCTTTGTCTATTGCTATTGTCTTCTCTTGCTTTGCTTTGCTATTGCTTTGCTTTGCTTTGCTATTGCTATTGCTATTGCTTCTGCTTCTTCTTTGCTTTGCTTTGCTATTGCTATTGCTATCTGCTATTGCTATCTGCTATTGCTATCTGCTTGCTATCTGCTATTGTCTTTGCTATTGTCTATTGCTATCTGCTCTGCTATCTGCTTTGCTATTGCTTCTGCTTTGCTATTGCTATCTGTCTATCTGTCTATCTGTCTATCTGTCTTCTGTCTATCTGTCTATCTGTCTATCTGTCTATCTGTCTATCTTCTATCTGTCTATCTGTCTATCTGTCTATCTGTCTATTGCTATCTGTCTATCTGTCTATCTGTCTATCTGTCTAGCAATACATGTGTGTAT